>JAMZRA010000008.1:4494065-4976322 GCA_024499935.1 Tyrophagus putrescentiae
TTCTCTCCCTCACTGAGTCAATGTCTCTTCTGATGTTCCAGCAGCAGCGGTAGCACTCTCTCATTTGAAAGCGAATAACAAAACAACAATAACACAGAAGAAGATGAAGAAGCAGCAGCAAGTCCAAGTCGGTCGCCGCTCTGTGCCAGTCCAATCAACACAACACCAAGCTTACACTCTTTGATTCACTTTTTTTGCAAAAAAACAGTGGACACAAGGTTTTTAGAAGGGTTGGGAAGAATTAAACTTTTTTCTCTTTACCCTTTTCGAGAGAGCATCCACGGGTACAAGCACTGACAGGCTAGGCAAACAACACTGAGAAACACTGAGAGTCAGCAGGAGCACTTTTTTTCGAGTCTTCGAGTCAACAAAGAGAGGTAACGATTGAGATGGGCGAGTAAGTACAAAAAAGGGAAAAAGTAGTCAACGCTGACTCTTCCAGCACCAGTAGCAGCACTTCATTATTGTAATGCTACTAATTTTAGTGGCTCGGTGTCAACTGAAGTCGGCTTCTGTTTGCCTTGCACCGAAAGTGTGTAGAGTGATGGTGCACTGGTGCACTTCTTTGTGTCATACTGATCAACTTTGTTACTCGGTCTGTGCTCACACTCACAAAAACTGTTTCGGCAAATATTCATTAGAGAGGGGAAAGGAAAGAAAAAGAGGAGGAAGTAGCTTCATCAGCAAAAGACAGAGAATGTCTGCTGCTGCGCTTTAAAGCACCGAATAAATGGAAAATGAATGAATGAATGAAGAGAATCCGTTCTGTTGTCCTTGTCATCTTTTTCCTTCTTTTCTCAGATTTTCTCAGCTTGCTTCGGCAACAAGCAGAGCTGGCGCACACTGACACTGACTTGTGAGTGCATCTCTTTTGACTAACTTTTTTGCTGATTTTTCAACTGCTCAACTGCTTTTTCACTATTTTGTTGTTTGTTTGCTTGATGCTTGGTGTACTCAGCTCTCAGCTCAACTGCTACACTCTGCACTTCATTCTCTTTGCCGATTAATTAATCATCTCACGGCAGAGCAGCTCTCTTCAACTTCAACTTTTTTTTCTTCTACACTTTTGGCGCATCTTGCTGGCACACTCATCTCATCTCATCTCGACTCATCAGCTGAGTGATCATCGCTCGGGGTGCTCTCACTCACTGACTGTCTGTCTGTCTGATTCTGTAGCCTCGCTGCTCACTGTGTTTTCCCTATCTCATCTCTTATTCTCGTTTTGTGCACTGTGTGACAGGCAACGCATTCGAATTGAGCATCACAGCTTCTACTATTACTGCCTGTTACGACTATTACTGTCTGATACGACTGCAACTACTGTCCTCGCAACACACACACATTAGCGACGTGTCAATCTCTTCAGTGCCATTTGCCAGTTGTCTCAGTCGGTCTCAGTCTTTCTTTGTGTGTGACTCTTTTTCCCTTTCTAGTTCTGTCGCATCGCAATTTGTCTCCCGTTTGTCTGTCTGTGCACCAGCAGCATCACTGTGCTACACTTGCACTGCGGATTCTTTTCTTTCTCTATTTTCCCTATTTTCCTCTTTATTCCCTTTTTTCTCTATTTCCATTGATATCTTCAGCTGCGGCTGCACCATTTTGCATTTTACAGTCTGTCTCACTGACAGACGGTTCAGACAGGAGTACAGTGTGTACTGAGTGCCTTGAGCATGATGGTCGATTGGTGGCCACCTCGATTGCCTCGCCGCAGCCTCCTGCCTGTCAATCGAGCTGATTTGTTTTTTGTGCCTTTTTCATTCTTTTTATTCGAAGTTATTTAGAGTCACCCATAGGGCACTCTCACTCACTTAGCCCGCATCACTTTTGCCACCAGGCCGACGTTGTTGTTGTTGTTGTGGCCGAAGTAGAACTGACAATTGTCCATTTTGTATATTCATTTCTCCTTTTTTCTCGTTTATACAAAGTAGCTGACTTTTCCCCTTTTTCTCTTTCTCCGTCTCCTCTGACCATTTCCGAGTCCTGTAGGAAGTGCAAGTGCCTCGGACAATGGTAACAAATTGGGCTGCCAGTGGCTGTGCACTGGCACAGATCAAGGGTGCACACACACATTGACAGAAGAAGACCCGACACAACAGCGTCACTATCTCTGGCAGAATGTGGCAGTGGTGGTGGTGGTGGTCTAGTCGCACCTAGTTTTGCAGCACCCCATTCTTCTCTCTCTTTTTATTCTGTTCCCGCTCTGTCCACTGAGGAAACAGTCGATCCACCACAGCTGCTCGGGTCTACCCTTCGCCTTGCCACTTCCTCTTGGATCCCTCTTTGGAGCTGGTGTTCAGGCTGGTCATGCGCTCCCGCGCCCTCCCTTCCTTGCCTTGCCGGGCACCACTGGCGCCAGCAGTGTGATTGGCGGCAAACACTACGTCCTTTCTCTCTTTCTCTCAAATTCTGTCATCGTCTGCAGAGACTCTCTCACTACTAGCAGTGACTTCACTCTCGCTCAAACAGGCGACCCGAGAGCACGGCGTCAGCAGCGGCAGCAGAAATCTTTGTTCGCTCGTTCGTTCGTTCGTTTCATTTTCACTTCCTCTTCAACCGTGTCGTCTTGTCTTCGTCGTCGTTGTTGTCACTGAATCGTTTTCAGGCACAAGAAGTCTGAGTCGACTGTTCAGCACCACCGTTGAGTTAGTTGAGCTAGTCAGCCAGTCAGTTAGCAGCATCACCAGCAAGTTACCATCATCACCACCGAGCAAGGCTTTTTATAGCCAGCCAGTTCATTTTCTCACTGACGAGACTTCAACTTCTCTAGCTTTCTTGTCTTCCTCATCATCATCATCATCATCTCGATTCGGTTGCCAGAGTGCCACCGACCACCCCCACTGAGCCAGCGAGAGGCAAATTCTTTGCTAATTGCACTCTCTTTCCCTTTCTCCTTCTCCCTCTTTTTCTCCTTCTTCTCTTTTCTGAATATCTCTTTTTCATTTAGATTTGATATTTATCCCTTTGTCATCGGTTGCCTTCTACATCGACTACAGCGACTTGACAACACACAGCGACTGACTGTGTCGCTGTAGTGTGTTTCGCCTCGTTTCGCTTGGCCTCTTCAGTTGGCCCGTTTCTCTTTCTCTGATCACCAACAACATCTTTTGGTTATCCTTTCCTTTTTCTGTTCTCCTTTTCCCTCTCAAACGCCTACCTTATCCCTATCCTTGCGACGTCATTCTCATGATCATCACCCTCTTATCCACGTTACATTTTTCAACACTTCGCTCATTTCATCACCAAATATTTTTTGCTATTTGTCAGCACTTCTTTTGACTAAGCTTTTATTTACTCTTTTTTTCTGCTAAGAAAACTATACTTTTGCCATTTTTCACACCACAAATCTGCTCACCACCTCTTCCCCGGTTTTGTTGATGTTTTATTTATCACCACTGTGACTTGAATCAATTTGTCGCCTGTGTTGTGTCACACATTGCGATACAGTTCATCAAATCGCTGAATCGCTGAGTCTGTTTTGGCAGCCGAATCATCTCCGCCCCTCCTTTCCCACAGTTTAATTAACTTGGCCTCTACACACTGACAAACTCTAAATTCAGCCACACAGTCATCATCAACGACAACAACACCACCACCCCCACCATCATCATTATCAGCCTGTGCTGCACAGTTGCACACACACACACACATACACTCACCCAAAGTTCATCATCATTTAAAGTTGTACAACACACTTACTTTATTATTAATTACCACCATCAACGGCAAATGAACTTGAGCAAAAGTGCTCTACCACTACCACCACCACAACCAGCATCATCAGTTTATGTGCATCACTTCTGGTAAGTTCCCTCAGTTGTAGTTCAATTACAATCTCTTTTCTTTTCTTCTTTTCCAATTTTCTTCTCGATTTTGTCGATAACATTGACTGCGGTACTTCAGCTGAAATGATTACTGCTGCTACCACCACCACCACTACCAACAAAACCACTTCAGCCTTCTTGAGCTGAAAAAAGCGATGCACTGAGCATGTAAGCATGCTCATCATCATCATCCTCTTGTGTGGCTTGTCAGCCGCCGCCGCCGACGCATGCAGCAGCTCTCTCGCTTTCATCGATCGGCGGACAATTAATTAGTTTATGGGTGCATTGTGTCGCTGACATATGTTAATTTCAGAGCAACCTCTCCTTCAGTTTTCTTTTTTGCTCCCTTAACTCTTTACTTCTCTTCTTTTCATTCACTCTCATCTGTGCCGCTCGTGTGCACACACAGCCACTGATTCACTTGCACTTTGAGTCAGTCAGTCTTTTGCTTGATGTAAAATTGAGCGTGCTATGCTTGCTTTACACTTTCTGTTTCCATTTCCTTTTCAATATCATTTGCCCCCAGCAAATGTCTCAGCTTTGCACTCACAAAAATTGTGGCGTTGCCAACAAATGAAGAGATTCTACTGGCAAGAACAATGTCTCTTCTTTTTTTCTATTTAACTTTGTTTTATCTTTTTTAATTTATTTTTATTTGAAAAAACAGTTATCAGCAGTAAGGCTGTTGCTTCTACTGCTGCTGCCGTCACCCTTCTAACACTGTAAATTCAAATTTTTTGTTTTACATTGTCGCTTCCTGTAGCGAACTATTGTTGTTGTTGTACAGAGCCACTGATCACATTGAAAATGTTTTGGCTGCACTAGGACATTGTGCAGCCGCCTGTGCACTTCTGCTGTTTGCCGAGAAATGGAAGACACAGCACAGCACAGTGC
This sequence comes from Tyrophagus putrescentiae, assembly GCA_024499935.1. NCBI lineage: Eukaryota > Metazoa > Arthropoda > Arachnida > Sarcoptiformes > Acaridae > Tyrophagus > Tyrophagus putrescentiae. The sequence goes on from JAMZRA010000008.1 coordinate 4,498,781, forward strand.
ACTGCCGCATCAGTTTGTCATCATCACTTATGCTCACTCTGACATTAATGACTTTGTTTGTCTTTCTTTCTCTCACTTTTTTCTGACTTTTTTTCTGCAGAAAACAGCTACTTTTGCTATGTCATCTTTTCTTTTTGATTTTTCCTTTGAGAAAAAAAATCTAAATTATTTAAGTGCACACATGCGCTACGTTTGCTATTCTTTTGGTATGTTTTTTGTAAAAACTGATTCACAATTTTTTTGCGTCAGGTCAGCAGGAAAAAACTGAACTAAATTGTAGATAAGCAGTGATCTCCCCTCACCTTCAGGGCATCATAATGGCCAGAAATCATTATCAGCAGCACTGGACGCTGTCTAATTGCATTGTGTGTTCCAGCGTACCGTGCTCAATAGTTAATTGGCTCTATTGAAATGCAAACTGGCCAGTGTGGTCTGTTTTTGATTCGTATGTAGTTTTGTGCATTTTTCTTTTTATTCCTTTTTTTCTCGGCAGTAAAACTTAGTTTGCTCAATCTGCATTGGCAGTGTCTGCGTGTACCTACCATACCGCTATATTTCTTCAGTCATTGCATTTTTGTTGGTGATTCGGCGAAACGGTTTTCCTCTTTTTCTTTCTTTCCTGTTAACTTTTGCCGTTACACTATCTCTCATCCTCTCTGCATTCTCTTTCTCTGGTAACGTTATGTGCAATTAGCGTCTTGGCAATGCCTGATGGGCGAATTGGCCATCTTGGAGACAATTGTGCCTTGCAGTGCCTTCCTTCCAATGCAAAGTCAATTATCGCTGCCAATTTGCAGCAGGCACCAGCAGCAAGACTGAAGACGGACGAATACTACTTTGCCACTCTGCTCTTCTCAGTCGCTGTTTGCCATTTTGTGCCCAAACTGAACTGAGCTCGGCCGACTTTACTCTTCTTTTTCTTTTCTTTTCTTTTTTTTCTTCCGTTGCCGCGTCGCCTTTCTTTCTCTCTCATTTCTTCTTCTTGAGGAGCAGTAAACTCTCTCCAATTTGATGTCTCCCTTGCCTTTTGGCTTGTTCAGTTGGTTCTCTTACTACCACCGCCACCACTACACTCATTACTATATTTGTCTACTTGGGTCTATAATTAACATTCAAGATAAATAGATCACCGATAGATAGGAAAATAAGTACCCAGCCTCTGGTGCAGCAGCGTCTGAAGTGGCACTAAAATGAGCTGTGTCTGTGTGTGTGTGCTGCTTGCAGTCTGGAAGGCAATTCAAAAGTAGCAAATTGTCATTTTTTTCATTTGCAACCGACAAAACACTAGTGCCAACTGCCCTTTTTTCTCAGTATGTACATTTCACTTCACTAAATTATGATTGCAAATACTGCTCCCCCCTCTCTCTTCTCTTTTTCTCAACACTGCGATCAACAATTAAGGTGAGAGTGAGTCGAATTTTCTCATTTATTGGCTCTCGTATTATTTCTATATAAATTGTGATTTTTTTGTTAAATTCTTGATCTCAGCTTGTGGAGCAGTTAAAATTGCAGTTTTTGCTTTAAAATAAAGTTAAAGAGCTAGGCAAGGACCGTATGTGGGCTTTAAGGAAAATTCGGTATACTTTTATTTTTACAAACAAATGAACTTAAAAAAATGCAAAATTTTATATTTTGGCAACTTTGAACGTTTGTAAAAGTAAAAGTACACCGATTTTTCCTTAAAGCCCACATACGGTCCTTGCCTAGCTCTTTAACTTTATTTTAAAGCAAAAACTGCAATTTTAGCTGCTCCACAAGCTGAGATCAAGAATTTAACAAAAAAATGACAATTTATATAGGAATAATACGAGAGCCAATAAATGAGAAAATTCGACTCACTCTCACCTTAATGGAGCTAATTTCTGATATTTTAATGGCTTCTCACTGGCGTTCAGTGCTGGAACTTCTTCTTTTGCTTTTGTTGTTGGCGTAAGGCCGGCCCAAGTCATATTTTCTGTTGCTTGCTAGTTTTTTGCCAGTTCCTCGCTCTCAAGGCAACTTTTAAATATTTCTTGACTCTCTTTCTCATATGGGAATTTACTTGAATTATTAGTTGTTGTAGTAGTAGCAATAATAATAGCGGCAGGACGGTACTGTACTGTGCAGAAAAACAGGCAACTATGGGCCATAAGTCGTTGAGCGTTCAAGTTATTCTTTTTCAGGGGTAGTGGTGGTGGTTGAGTCCAATATTTTTTTCAGCGCCAAGTTTAATAGGTTGCTGGAATTGTGAGAGGGTAAGGGAAAACAGAGTTTGAACCTTGTCCCACCGGTTTGTGTTGTCTGGGAGCTTTATTAGTAGGGGTAGCGAATTTCCAGGCAATTTGCTCGGTTACTCGGTTTCACCAAGTGCTGGCTAAAACGTGCGCAATTAGTGCACGTCACTCAAACCTGTCTGTGTGTTTGGCCAGCCAAACAGCAGAAACGTTATGAAGCAGTCCAAATTAAAACATTCATAAAAAATACTACCCACAACTTTTAAAGTGCTTGCGTGTTGTAAATTATTATTACGCACACTTGAAAGGCACTGTTGTTGTGTTTTTGTTTAGCTCGTTAGTTGACAGTAAACAGCAACAGTAGACCTTCAAACAGATGACTGACTAACTAACTCCATACAAACATTTGTTTGTGATGGTCGTTTAGGACAACGGTGTGCTGCTGTCTGTTGTTTTAATTGCAAAATGATTCTAGTCTGTCTCACTTTAGTGCCCGTGTCACCGTATCGATATATTGATTGAAAACTTTACTATTTCAGCTGAAAAAACAGGAGGAGGTTGCTAGTTTTGTTGCAAAAAACACTTGGCTGCTGTTTCAAGCATTCCTTTGGCTTGTACTACCAGAAGGTTGTGATTGATCTAAATGGGGTGCTCTTTCAGGGATGTGCGAGCACATTTGGTGCTTGTCTAAACATGTGTTGCAGCAGCAGTTGCACCATCATCATCACCAGCAGCAGCAAAAGTGGATCAGCATCAAATCCTAATTGGCTATTAATTAGTGGTAACGTAATTAAACTGCAATTTGCCGTGCCGGTGTGCGCACACTGCATCCAAACAGTTCACTTCTGTTGCTGCTGAACCAATTGATTTGGTAATTTGATGTGGTGTGTACGATGAGGGCCAATATCGATTGGACATTAGCGCCAGCAAAAACAGGGCACTCCATTTGTCCAGTTGAGGCTGTTGTCCCATTTGCTGGAGCACATTTTTTTCGCTTTACTGTCCCTCATCTTCTTTGCACTCAACTTTTTTCTCTCTTTTTTCTTATTCGTAAGATGAGCCTCTTTCAGGCGCAGGAGAAAAAGAATAAGAGAAAGCAGTGACTGCCATTTAATTAACTTACAATTGATTCGATCAGCCGATTAATTTGCTCCCTTTTGTGGTGGCGGGACAAGTGTGTGTTGCTGCTGTTCAAGAGTCCGCTCCTGCTGCTGCTGCAATCTCGTTGCCTGTTTTCTTCTGTTGGTGTCCTTGTTGTCAATTCTGTTCCTGGTTCAAGAGGATTCTCCTGTGTTTGTGTGTGGGGTGCTCTTCAGATGCGAATGCTTTTGCTGTCCATTTACCCATTCTACTCAATTGGCACTCCTGCACAATAGTAGTGCATGGCACTGCAATTGCGGCGCACAGCACCGGTTGACAGGGACAGAAGTGAAAGACAGCAGTGCACTTGTAATTACATTTCACCGTTGACTCCACCACCATCAGCAGCACTGCAATCATCATGTACTTTTGCCCTTTTCTTTTCCTTTCCCCTTCCCCTTCCCCTGCAACCTTTTCCTTCAACTTTCTGCAAACTACTAAAGACGACCGGCAGCACCAGAAAAGGGCGCCAGTGCAGACTCTCTTTGCAGTGGATTAGAGGATGTGCGCGTCTGTGCCTGTGTGACTGTGACTCTAGGTCGACCTTTTCTTCCTTTTTCTCTTTGCTTGAAAAAATGGGGACTTCATCTCTTTGCTCGAATTAACTCTGTAAACTGGGCAAATAGAGCACAACGACGACGACGATCCACTCGGGGGGATTAGGTGAATGTGTGTGTGTGTGTGCCATTGCTACGGTGTGTGTTTGTCTTTCCAAAGCTCAGCTGCTGATGTTTTTGCGTGTGTGTAATTAATTTATGAATTTTTGATTATGGGCTTTCAAAGCTCTTCTGAATCTCCTCGTTTTGCCAAAAGATGTGCAGCGTTCCTTGGCAGTGCTACCTTTTTCATTTTTCTTTTTTTGTCTTCATTTTCTTTACTTTACTTTTGCTCCAAAAAGTTTTTCTCCCTTTTTGTCGTTCAGGATCTCTTCATTTATGATGTTTTAAACTTTTATTAGATTTCTGTTTTTAGCCAGTACGGATGATGGTAGTGGTGGTGGTTGTGGTGGTGGTGAAGTTCATTTCTCCAGTGGCATAACTTTTTTTCCGGATAACTTATCAGTGCACAGGCATTGGCTGTGCCGGCAGTCGTAAAGGTAGAAGTTGTCTCTAGCGATTTTTTTTGGCATTAAAATTTATGAGACAAATTCTTCTTCTTTTTCTTCCTCCCTCTTTTTCATTTCCATTTGCCGCAGTAGGTGAGTGTGCTTTTACCCACTGCACCACTGATCTTTTTCATTCCGTCCTTGTGCAGCTATTTTTTGCTTTTTCATTTCAAGCATACCATTTGTCTACCTGTGCACACTGCAGTGTCGGCCTCGCAAGAGACACAGCAAAACTATTTCATTTTTCTCCTTCTTTTCTGATGACGGAGTTGAGCGACTGAGTTAATGCGCTGATAAATTAGAGCGATTTTGTTGAGTTGAAAAGTTGAACACTAAAAGTGAGCACTAAAAAGAGAGGCGGAGGAAATGTCTTGGAACTGGGGTTTCATTTTAATTTGGCTGCACGAACTCCACGTCACCGGTAGTAGTTTTTGGTACCATTTGCTGTGTGTCAGTAGAGGCTTTCAAGGCTGACATTTAGAAAGGAAAAAAAGAAGAAGAAAAGTCTACCTTTGCTGAAATCAATGCTATCGCCATTCTAGACTACTTATTCATTTTTTGCTTTTCTTGGATTTGTCCATTTTCCAGACAGTGATGGCCCGTTTTTTTTCTTTTACTGCTGATATTTTTCTACCGGTAGCAAAGAAAGTCCAAACGGTGAGCAAATATTAGCTAAACTGAACTGCCCGTTTTGTCTGTTTCTCTGTCTGTCTGTCGACGAGAACGATGACGGCACTGGAACTAGGGATCTAGATTTAATTTTGAAGGAGTTTTTTGAATAAATAAACAGACATGCACACACACCACATTTGCTTGTGTCGTCATCGTTTGTTGATGCAGCTGACTGTACCGTTGTCAGCAGTGCTAGTGACTTAAAAATATTGCCCAGAACTGAGAGTTTACAATAAAGCACTAGTTCACTACTGCTATTTGGTTTTGGGCCAATTTTAGGCATTTTTTAACCAGAAAAATTGTTGCAGTGTGTGTGTGCTGAACAGCGATTAATTGTCGACCTAATCGAGCTCGACAAGGAGAAAAGTTAGTTACCACTGCCATCACCACCACCACTGCTGGCTTTACTACAACTATTATTACTGTTCACAGACATTAAATTGATAATGGAATTTTTAATTAAATTGCCCCCAATTTACAATTGGATTTGCAATTGCAGTTGTGTGAAGATTTTTCTTTATGTGGCGGGTCGTGAATGAATGAGAAGGGGTGAAGATGACGTTGCCTGAATGGCAAGTAGAGGGAAGTAAAGGTTCAGGAGGTGCTAGCTGTCTGGCTTTGGCCTTTTGTTCAACTTGGACTCACAATGAACAAGAGATCTCTTCTTTTTTCCTTTTCTCTTTTTGCCCTGGTGTGAAAATTGCAACTTTGATGTCGAAAGAGAGCGAGAGAACGAGCCCTGCAACTGTATTCAATTTTTCTCTAATTTAAATTGAATGCACAGCATTTGGCAATCTAATCTTTGCTGCTGCTGCTGCTGTCAGCGTGAGACAGTAACACACTTACACACACACAGCATGCAAATGGCTGAATCCACTACAATTTATATAGACAAATGGAAATGTAGCGGAAATGGTGACAACAGGGCCACATACAGACAGACATTGCAAGTTCTAGTTTTTTAGTTAAAAAAGTGTAAAGAAGAAGAAGAGTGCAAGAGCGAGTTAATCTGGTTCTTGTTTGGGCACGCAACATCATCAGAAGCAGCAGCACCAGCACCAAAAACACTACAATCCCCGCCAGTTTTTTCCTGTTTGAGCCTTTTGACAAGTTTAATTCGGCAGGGATGTTAGTGCTGCTGCTGGTGCTGATGCTCTTTGGTGATGATGCTTCCTCTTTTCTTGTTTTGCTCAGTGCTACAGTTCCCAACACGGTAGCAACCAAGTTTCAGTGTTATCGTGACCAGGGCCGTGATCATCAGACAGCCAGAAGGAAGTTTTACAGCAGAACAGCACACAGACACAGGCAGCCACGTTGCACTGCTATTGATTTATTGTGAACTATTGTGCACAGAGAGGCCCCTAATCTATATTGATGATGATACGGCCTGAGCAGTGAAGTGTTGGCTTGCGTGCCATTCACTCACTTTGTCTGTGTGTGTTTTTAGATTCCAATGCTCTTGTTCCTTTTTCATTCTCTCATTCTCTCATTTGCCGAAGGCTCGTGCAAGCGGATCGATTTTTGAGCTCTGCCAATGGTCTAGGCCAGAGGCACTGAGGTTGCAGTGACTACCGCACGGTGCTTTTTATCTTTTTTATTTCTGATTTGCCATTTGTGTGTGTTTAATCAGTCAATCGTTCATCGCTACAAACACCGAACTTTATTCTTTAGTACCTTCTCACCTTGACGTAATATTGATTTTCAGTTTTAGCTTAAATAACGTTTCTCTAGCAGCTAAAAGCTCAATTGCGTCTAGTTTTTGTAAAAATGCAAAAAGTTATTTTTGATGAAACCGGTTTTTATAAAACAAAAAATTAGGCTTGTTTAGAATTGTTTCTAACTCATGTAAAATTTTTGTGGCAAAATATTCTTCTTACTGTTCTGATTGAGTTGATAAATGCAAAAGTTTAGTTTTGATTTTTCCCTTCTTGTAGATGTTCATCTTTTAGCGGCAAATACCGCTGCTGGTTCTGCTGCTGCTGTTTTTGCTCAGTAGAGCGTAGTTGGAAAGTTGGTCATTGTTTAGCGAAAGATTCAGATTAGCAAAACAATGTTTGAAGATGGGCTCTGTCAAAGAAAGAGAAAAAGGAAAAGGAAAAAAGAGGAAGAATAAAACTGTCAAGGCTTAAGGCTGTGTGTACAAAAGGACAATCAGCAGCAGCAGCAACAACAGCAGGAGGACAGACGACGGAAGCTCACTAATGAAGAGTGGCGACTGGCTGCTGCTGCTGCTGCTGAGTGAACTGAAGGCCAACTGAGAGTTTGAGGAAGGAAGAGGCTGATGAGGGTGATGGCGGGGGAGGTGATGACGATGGCAATGCAATAGTGTGTCACAGTGCTAGCCACTTCACTTTAGTGCCCAGGGTGGTGGTGGTGGTGATCCACTTTTCGCTCAAGCTGTTTCTTAGTTTTCCTGATTCCATTCCTCCTCATTATTGCCCCGTGCCCAGTTTCGTTCTCTCTTTTTTTCTTAATTACACAGCTGGCAGCTGGTGCTGTTGCCACTCTACTCGCTGAAATATGACTTGTTAAGCTTGTCGTCACTATCAGATGAGTTGTTTTTGCTATGCTCACTTGAAGATGTTTGTCTCTCAGTTGCTGATTTTTTTTATTGTATCTAGCTTTCACTGGCACAAATTATCACCACTGACCAGTTTTATGTTTTTATTTTATCTTCCATACCAGTTCAAGTCAGCTTTGTTTTTTTCTTCATTTTTGTTTGGTTGCACATCCCCTTTGTTTGCCTTCTTTGTTTCAGTTTTAGTCATCTACTAATCTAATGGCCCTTTGTCTGTTTTAGATACTGACTGACTGTGTTCTCGACTGCTGTTGTTGTTGCTGTAGTTGCTGGTGTCACTGTAACCGAATCTGTCCACTGAGACTCGGTTTCTTCTTTTTTTTCTTTACCAATTTCCACTTTACTTGAGCATTTTTTGCTCTGTGTTGTTCCTGGTTTTGGTTCTGATTCTCTTTTTTCTAACAGTGCAGTCAAACTCTCTTCTTTTTCTTCTTCTTCTTTTCTCCGTCTCTCCGTTGAGGGTGACAGTTTTGACAACTTTGAAGTGTGTGTCCTTTCTAACTGCTGACAGTATCGCTGCCAGCAGAAGATGAGTGCCAGAAGACTGAAGGGAAAGAGAAAGAGAGACAGTGCTATCTGGCAGTGGTGATCGGGCTTGTTAGACGTTCTTCTTCTCACAATTCCGCTCCTCAGACAGACAGACAGACAGACACATAAGCGTGTGCCCATAAGCGATTATGGAGGAGCGAGCAGTTGATTTTTCCCGGCAGCAGCCAGCACAGAAAAACTCATTTTCTATCTCGCTTTTTTTCGGGCCACTCTAGAGACACTACACTACAAACAATTTTCTGTCTACATTTGTCAATTTTGCTTGGCGGCCCAGTGTGTCAAATTGTGTGTGTTTCAGGGCCGGTGTGTGGCCAGTAGACCTTCTTTGAAGAGAGACAGTTTCTGCTGACACTTTTTCCAAGGAGCTAGGCCAAGATTTGCAATTGCTGCTGCTGTATGAGCATCTCATCAGCAGCAGTAGTGCCCACTGGCACTAGCTGTTGTCCAATTACGAAACACAGTGTGCCCCGATGCACCAATGTAAATAACAGCAGCCCACCACCACCATATTAAACTCGTAAAATGCGCATCTCGCTTTCGTATTTACATTTGACAGTTATAGCTTTTCCTTCTTTTTTTTGCAATTCTGGCTGGCTGCTCCTGCAAAAAAGTGGTGTTTTTCCGCTTTCACTGCCTAATCTGTTTAAAGTCAATAAAAGTAAAAAGTAGGCAAAGAAAGCGAGAGTGAGTTTCCTGGTGAGTGAGTGAGGAGCTAATAATTGCGCAGTGCCAATTACCCGAGGTTCACCCTAGCAGCAACAGCAGCAGTGTTGTTGCTACACTGTGTTTTGTTGTGGCACTGGAGCACTCTTTTTGCTGTTGATGGTTTTGGCACTGAGACTGATGGCCATTGAACAGGGCAGGGCACGGTGCTGCTGGTGCTGGCAAAGTTCTGGTGGTGTCTGTTTCGTCACGGCACCAGAGTCGCCCGATGACCACCAACCACCAGCCAACGATGGGTGCAACTCAAACACAAACCAACAAGCAGTTAACAACTTTGTCTTCCTCCCTTCTTCACTTTTCTGCTGCCTCTGCTGCTGTCGGTAATGTTCGGAATGATGTGTGGTGCTCCATCGCCGTGACCGCACACCACTCGGAGATCAATAATGAGTGTGTGTGCTGCTCGTTATGGCTCGTCTGGCGTCTCGCTTTCTTCTCAGTTGCTGGCTGGCGCCCATTTATTAATATAACGCAGAGAAGAGGAGGAAAAAGAAAGGAAGGAGAAATTGAGAGCCCTGCTCTTGCTGCTGGGTTGATGCTGGCTGAAGCATTTGGGCACTCTTGGGCACACCGCTCCATCTTGGACCAGTGGCTGACCAGTGCTGAAAGTGCTGACCATCGTGGATGCTTGTCTCTTAAATGCCTCTCGTTTTTTCCCCTTTCACCAGTCAGTCAGTCAGTCTTCTGTCAGTGTTTTTCTTCCTTCTTACAATGCCATTGTCGCTTTCTTTTGCCTTTTCTTCTTAATGCACTACTGCATTACTCCTTCACTATTCTTATATTATGATAGACTCCTTCACTTTAGTCGATTCTACCATCGTTTGTTCTGTCTAGCAGCAACAGCAGCAGCAGTCAGTTCATCATCTTCCTTCAGACTCTGCATCGCTTGTGTGTAGTGCTTCAGAAACACAAACAATTCACCGAACAACCGAGGAGTGCCAAGTGAGTGCCCAGCCAGCATTGGTGAAAGCATTCACCGACGACTAGTTGGCTCATTATAATTTGCCTCACTCTTTTTCCGCTCATTTCTGGACTTTGGCAGAGAATACTGTGTTTTTTGGGCCGGTGGTGGTAGTGGTGCTACTCTGAGCGGTAAAAACGGTTCATTTTGACTCAGTCGCTCCCCTCTTTTTCTCTTTTCTCCTTTCAGTGTTTGCTATTGAATCCTGGCCTGGCACTGGCACCATGATAAATGCTTGTCTTCTAATGGGCAGATTACAATACACCATGTTCCACCACCACTAGGAAACTCAGACTACAGTTGCAGTTGACTGTTTGGCAGCAGTGTTTGCTACTGCCACTAGTGTTTGCTACTACCGCCAGTGAGATAACGCCACAGGCCAGGCAAGTCATGCCAAAGTGAGCTGGCTGATTCTGGTTGATTCTGCTGCTGCTGTGGCTAAACTCGGTACCATTTTTCTTCACTCTTTTTCATAATAAAACACTGCTGGAAAGTGTGTGAGCACGTCAGCCAGCCAACTAAGCAGGCAGTGTTAGCGTGGTGCGGTCGCACCAGTCATCTAACACTACTACCTCAGTCAACCCGTTACCTCCGCTGGGCATCACTCATTCATTCACCGCTGCTCAAAACGTTACACTGTACCCTGCCGTTTTGGCTGCTTTGCTGATAATTGAATTTGCCTAGCAGTGCCCACTTTTGCCTTCCCTCGCTCGCTCGATCGTTTTTCTTTTTTAGAGCTCTTGTCTGTTGCACAGCACCCTGAACTGAGTTAGCTTCAAAGTCAGCAGCAGCAACACTAATAAGCACTATTAATTACTTGCTGCCTGTAAGACATTTCAATTTGTGCAGTGGAAAAGAAGAAGAAAAGACTGTGTGCAATGGTACCATCATTTCTATCTCACTTTTGCTTCCTTTGAGCTTTGGTGGTGTCTGCTTTTCGGTTCTGGTGGCTTGGTGCAGTGAAGTTCAGTGAGTGCACACACTACCTCCGAAGTGTGAGTAGTGTTCAGCTCGCTCTCTCACTGTTCGTAATAGGCTTGTGTGTTAACCTTTGTTTTTTGTCCGTTGCAGTTAGTTAACTTGACAATTTAATCTACTTAGACATAATAGCATGCTGCCAGACTATATACGATACCAGCGACAGCGACAGCTACGACGACCACTTTTAAGTTGGCCCTCAGTTTTGCTCAGTGCTGAACTGGACTGGCTGGCTGCGTGTCAGTGTGCTGACTGGGCGCTGCGCTGAACTGAACTGAACATTAGAAGTGCTGCACACCCTTGCACACACATACACTTTGGTAGCACATTTGGTCTAGTAGTGTGCTCGAAAGTGAACAAGCTTGTCCTGCTGCCTGCCTGCCTTTCTGTATCTCCTCTATGTTTGGCTGAGCTCAGCTTAGTTGGTTCTAAAGAATGGGTATCATCATCATCATCATCAGAAGCAGCACTAGCACCCCGTCCAAATCGGATTGAATTAATTGGTTTAACATGTTTTAATTAAAATTAATTTTGCTGAACAAATCTAATCTACTAATCTGACAGATTTGCTTTTCCTGCATTGCAATTAGGCTGGCAAGCAGGCAGGCAGGCAGTGCAGGTGCTATCTGTCTGTTTTACCTTCTTACACTTTTCACTTGCCCTTTTCAGGTTCTCATTTGCATTGCCCCCTTCTCAAAACACGGCGGTTTTATCTGCATTTCTAAAAGAGTAAAACTCACTGTTTAGTTGCAGAGCAACTTTCTGCATTAGTCAGCCCTTTTCAGTGACAGTTTTTGTGGGGTTTCCATTTCACACTGTTCCAGTTTGCCTGCAGTGCACTTGCAGTTAATTGAATTTGCCCTTTAGTTTGCACCGGTCGGCAATTTACTGTGTGAGTGTGGTCTCAGTTTGAAACCAACACACACAGAAAGAAAGCTCTTTAATGTCAGACTGCTCGGTACATGTTCTCCTTTATGGCAGTGGACGGCTGTGCCCATCGAAGTTAGTGTTTGTGTATTGTCTTTTGCTGCTGCTGCAACCAATCGCCTCTTGGCCAAATGCCAATTTGTGTTCTTCACAACACATTCGCTGACACACAGTGCTGTCTTTCGAGGAACACAACAACGAACGCACGTCTCACAACTGTGTGTGTGTGTGTTGGACATTGTCTAAACAGCAGTGCTGCAGTGCAGTGTTGCCCAAACGAAAGATCGAGCTGGTCAAGCAAGCAAGCGACGCCAATTTGGCATATTAGATGGAAGGCGGAATTGTCACGTTTTGGCTTGTTCATAATTTCAAATGGTCGCCGCCAACTGTCAGCTTGCAGGGCTGCCTTCTCGCCTGTCATTATTAGCATGGTCGTTTTAAGCTAATTTTTTTCTGTGCTGGCAAAGTTCTCTTTTTCAGCCTTTTCACCCCCTCTGTCTTGCTCATTGTCGCTTGGTCGGTCGGTTTTGTTTGTCCTCACTACTACTAATAGAGCTTTGCGTTGTGCAGCTGTGTAAAAATTGCAAGCAAAAAGAGCTGTCTTCAGTGTCGCCCAATCCCTTTCGCTGACTGCAAACAAATACCCACACAGACACTTGCCCTATTAGCCAACTTTTTGACTGTGTGCATTTTGGTATTCAAGCTAACACCACAAGCAAACGAGCAAGCGAGAGAAAGCTAGCGAAACCAGACACAAACTAGCAAGCTCAATCACACACTTTGCCTGATTGTGCCAATGCTCAGTGTTTGAGCGTGTTTGTTTTATTAATGTGCTAATTAAAATTTAAAATTTATTGCCCAAACATGACAGTGTCTGTGTTTGGGTTTAGTGGCTGCTGCTGCTGCCTCTTCTGTAGTGTGGGCATTCAGATTGAGTGTGTGTTTGGGTAGTCTGTTCAGTCTTCTTCACTTTACTCTGACGCCGACACGCGTCTACGCGATCGCCCCTTTTTCTATCGCCAACTGCTACTTTTTTATTTTTATTGGCAGACTCTATTTCCTCTCTTTTCCGAGATTGCTTTCAAGCTCTTTCAGTTGCTGCTGCTGCTGCTAAACGCCGATCAAACTCTTTGTCAGTCGATGATTGGCGGCAGACTCGTGTCTTTTGGTGCACCCGCCAACTTCTCAACTGATCAGGCCAGCCAGCCAGGCTTTTTTGGTGCACTGCCGGCAACATCAGCAGAATCAGCAACAACAGCTAATACCCTCTAATAGATCCATTGGATTAGGCACATCTATTAGCATGCCTTTACTCACACACACACTTCACTTGCTGTGCCAGATTGATCGAAGACAGTGCGTGCTCATGGCCACTGCTTTCCATTCAGTGCTGCTATTGAGGGCACTGTTTGCCACTGTCTGCCCGGCCTGCCACGTCCATCTTTTAGGCCTCTTTTCTGGCCAAGGCCATCCACCACTACCACTGTTTCTTTTTCTTCCCTTTTCCGCCTTCTTCGCCGGCCCGAGCTCATCGACGTCCGTTCACTGTCAGTCAGTCAGTCAGTCAGTCTAATCTCTTTCTGTCCATCTTTGTGCCCCCTTTTCTTGGGCGCCATTCTGCTCTCTCTTTCTCTTTCCAATTGAGTTCAGTTGTGCATGTGCTACTGTTCTCTCTCTCTCTCTCTCTCTCTCTCTCTCTCTCTCTCTCTCTCTTTCAGTGTGCGTTTTGTTTTGTATGCATTCTCGCACACACTGGTGGACATCCCATTCATTCATTGAGAAAGAGAGCCAGCTAAAGACCAGCACAGCACACACGCATTCCCATTTTTCCATTGCCATTTTCATTGACTAGTCACAGTAGCGGTAGTAGTGGAATCAGCAGCAATCGTTGAGCAGCAGCAGCAACTCGACGAGTGGTCGATTTAGAGTCGCGATCACGTTTGACGCTCTGCGATGAATATTTAGGTAGATGGGAAGCCCACCACCACTGCCACTTTTTCTCGATTTAGGCGCAGGCATTGTGCAGAACTAAAAAACTGCAACCCAAGCACTCACACAAAACACACTTTGTTTGGTGGTGTTCCAGATTCATGACAGCAGCAGTGGCGGCGGCGGCGACGGCAGTGTCAATAAACATTAATTTTTAATTTTTATTTGAATTGCTATCTTCTGCAATTGCCGTGCTCAACACTCTCAACACTCTTGTGTGCTTCATTGCCGAGCAATACTCTTCAACGTTAGAGTGTTTGTGTGTGTGCTCTCAAGAGCAATTGCCCAGTAGTGCACAGTAGTTTTCTCTCTTTGGCCTGCTGCTGCTGTTGTAAAGTGTGATTTCCCATCTCACTCTTTTTGCTGCTACTGTTTGTTGTTGTTCCATTTTGGATCATTGTTTTAGATTGGTTCTGCCGCTACTGGTATTTGCACTGCCAACTGTGTTCAGTTTTTTCAACTGGTTACCGCTCGTTTGCGCTGTTCAATCCCATTGCATTATTCTCAGTTGCAGCAGCAGCCACAGCATCGTCTAATCCATTTAGCGTAGAAGTGTGGCCAATTGGCGATGGCTATTGCCGACAGTCGATAGCCATTGTTGTTTGCCTGAACTCTGTTGAAACTCTGCTCATCATCGCCACCACCGTAGTTGTTGTTGTTCTGTTTAGTGGTGGTACTGGCGGCAGCGATGATGATGATGATGATGCTGGTGGCGGTGGTGATCAGCAATGGTACAACGCATCAGTACGACCACCGTTGAAATTGGCAACTTGCGGCCACTTTGCCCTCTCTCTCAGTTCACTGGCGCTAATTGTATTAATATTCCCAGTGCTGCGTAATACGCTGGCACTGCTGCCAGCACTCAATTCGGCGCTTCTGTTCTTATTTCTTCTTCTCTCATATCGCCAGTTCTTGCTAGTGATGCTGTTGTTGCTGCTACACACACACACACACACTCGCTATCTGTCCATCGTGCATTGTTATTCGTTCCAAATTAATTAATTTAATTGCATTTTGCCGTCGAGAGTCGTGCCGAGAAGACTGTTCGAGAAAGAAAGTGAGAGAGAAGTCTGTAGTGATGATGACGACAAGGACCACGACCACGGCCACGACGACTGCGGCTCCTCTGATCCATCAAGAGCTGCTGCTGCTGCTGCTGCTGCAGAACAGCAGCAGCCGAATTTGTCTGGCGTCTTTTGTGTTGTGAATTACTGCTGGCGCTGGTGCGTCATTGGAGCACTGGGCGCCTTGAACCGTCCGCAAATTCATCTCTTTCTTATTATGTTGGAAGTGAAAGTGCACACGAGCAGCAATTTTGTTGCAAGTTGAATTCTTTCAGTAGTGGCAGTAGCGGCGGCTTTTGCACTCAATTGTGGCACTCCGCCGCTGATATCAAGATGCGCTGCCTCTCTCTCTGGACGCTCTTTTGAAAACTACTACTACTACTTCTTTTGCACAGACCAGTGGGTACCAAAAAATGCCATTGCAACGGCAGCAGCAGCAGTTGTGTCTGTGTGCCAATTTGGAAAAGAAGAATTAAAATTCTCTAAGGACAGTGACTCTCTCGCCTAGTTCAAATTTGCTGCTGCCGAATTAGGAGAAAGCAAAGGAAAGAAAGACAAGGCGCACTTGGGTCCAAAGCTTAGAAGTGGAAACTCAGGGCAAGCAAATGAGAAAAAAATGAGAAGTGCTGCTGCACACTTTTATTTTTTTGGTACTGCAACGACGTTCTTTGTCGTTGATCATATTTGCTGGCTGGCGTTACTTCTTCTTTTTATTCTTACCGTCCTCCAAGAACAGTGGCCAATTTGTCTACGCCATTAATAATTAAGGGCGAGTTTAAGCTTGTTCACTTCTTCTTTCCTCTCAGCTACTCGAGTCATTTTACCGTTAGTTTCAGCAGCAGTGTACAGTCCTTTTTTCTCCTCCATGTTTCATGTTTGGCCATTGTTTGGTGCTTGTGCCTGTGTTTCAATGGCCATCACCGACATCATGCGCCCGCACTTGAGACACTGAAGTACACACACACACACACTTACTCTTGCTTTTGTTCAGCTGGCGATGCTTTTCAGTTGCTGGTGCTCTTTAGTGTCTGCCTCGTTGCCTCTAACCTTCAAATGAGTTTGAGTATCATTCTTCTTCTTTTCTTCATTCTCTATCGCCTTTCATTATTCAGTGAGCACTATCTCTTGCTGCTGTTACCCAGTTTCAGCACACTGTCGCTTCACTGCTCAAACTGGTAAAAACTGGTGGTATGTAGGCGGCAAGAGACCACCACCACCAGGTGTACCACCAAAAACAAAATGCTTGTTTAACCAAAAAGGCCAAATTGGGTAAATCACCAAAAAGAAAGCCTAGACAGAATCTTTTCCTGCCTAATGCTGTCCATTGTTGATGTTGCTGCTGATGCTCTCGCTGGCACTCCTGTCAATTTTGACTGCACTTTCCCTGTTTTCTAAATTTGGTACTTCACCATCAGTACTGTTCACTTGCTGCCCTTCTTTCTAATTGGACTACTTCACTGCAAGTTTACAAAAAGCACTCGTTGTATCTTTTTTTAAGTGTACGACTTTATTTTTTTTGAAGCAACTTCTGTGTTTTTTATAAACAATGCTCAAAATGCACTTATTTTTAAAATGTGGACTTTTTTAAGTAAGAACCATTGATAAAATTCTACTGTTTGAATGATCATTTGTAAAAAATCAAATTGTTCAGTTTTTTACAGTTACTTTATTGACTGTTTCACTTTTTTATTTCATTTCAGTTTATAAATAATTCTAATCGTTTTCCTCTGTGTTTTACTTTAACAGATTCCACACCACTTTCTTGTCTCACATTCATGCTCTACTGTTGATTACCGGTGCTGCAAACTCCAGATCAGAGACTCCGAATCTGTGTGATATCTTCCTGTTTCCTTGCCTTCAACATTTTTTCTGTTCAAACTCGTGGGTGATTTCCACTATTTCCACTCTTGTGTTGTGACCAACCACCAGCTCATCATCTGTTGCCCTCATCCTGTGACCTTGTTGATCTCACGTTTTCAGGCAGTAAATGTCCACCGGACCACAGCATCAACCCTATCCTCACCACTACCACCCCAATCAGCAGCACATTGAGCAGTATCACCACCACCAGCATCATTCAGCGGCCACCATGCACCACCACATTCACCAGCTGAACAACGCCAACATGGCGGCCATCCTCGCCGCCGGTCACGTTCCAATGTCCACCTCCGCCTCCGGTGCCGGGGGTGGTGATCCGGCGGCCCATCACCCTCAGTTTGCGGCCGCCATGGGACCGCCGCCGCCTCATCCGCACGCCCACGCCCACCACGCCCACCATCACCACCAGCACAATGGCGGCGGACAAATGGGACCAGCAGCGGCAGCGGCCGCAGCCGCTGCCGCAGCAAACAACGCCGCCGCCTGGCAGTACGGCCTCGACTCGTACACGATGAAGCAGGCGCAGGCGAACGCCCAGCAGCAGTTTGCCGAGTACCACTTGCTCATGTCGTCATTTGCACAGCAACAGCAGCAGCAGCAGGCACCGCCGCCGCCACCAGCGACTGCAGCCAGTCACAACAGTCACAACTCAACCTCTTCGTCGTCGTACTCTTCGACGAGTGGTGGTGGCACTGCCAGCAACTGCAATGGTGCTCTCAATGCTGCTTCAAGCGGCGGCAGCGGCAGCAATCACAATCACCTCTCGAATGGAGGCACTGGCACCACTGGCACCAGTCACTCGTCATCGCACAATCACAGCAGCAACCACACCGGCGGCACCACCGTTCAGCAGCACAATCACAGCAGCAACGGTCACCACTCCTCCGGCGGCTCCGGCAGCTCATCGGCCATCAAAGACTCACTGTCAGCGAGTGCTGGGGCAGCATCGTCATCATCATCCTCGACTACCAAAGCAGGTTCTCCTTCTTCTTTGACCGCCACTACCAACGGTCCCACCACTTCAGCCGACTCTTTGTCACCAAGTGCAGGTTCAGCAGCAGGTGCTTCAGGATCGGCTGTGGGCAACGCCGCCGCCTCCAGCTCCTCATCGTCGCCCTCCTCCCTCTCCTCGCCACTTTCCTCGCTCTCCTCGGCGACCAACGTCACCACCAGCAGCACCAGCACTCCCTTCACCTCGGCAGTGTCCACCTCTTCGAACGCTGGTGGTGGTGGTAGTGCCATGGCCGCCACTTCCGGGGCCGGTAACGGCGTAAGCAGCAGCAGCAACGGAAGCGGTGCTCCAGGACAACAACAGCAACCACAGCAGCAGCAGCAGAACCTCGGCGCCTCCTCCTCCTCTTCCTCCTCCTCGACGACCAACTACTACCAGCCCATCAAGGACACCACCTTCTTAAAGATCTTCGTAGGCGGTCTGCCGTACCACACCACCGACAAGTCGCTGCGTGCCTTCTTCGAGACATTTGGCGACATTGAAGAGGCGGTGGTCATCACCGATCGACAGACGGGCAAATCGCGCGGATATGGCTTTGTAAGTTGCACACACTTTTTTCCCTTCTCTTTCTTTCATATTATTTTGCAAACAGACATGTTAGTGTGCTATCAAACAACAGTTAGAACTAAGTTCTGGAGGAGACACGTTTCCCTGACTTTTCTCTCTTTTTGCCTGCGTCTTATGTGTTTGCCTCGTTTGCTCGCACTGATGGGCAGCAAATGTGTTGTTTAAAATGGCAAACAACAGCAAACATCAGATGCCGAAACCGGCACTAGCACAGCTCCCCCGTCAATCTTTTGCCGGGCCGAGAGTTTGCCGCTGCTGTTCAGCGACCGTTAAAAATTGATATCTTCACTCGCTCGCTTGTGTACAGCGATATGTTGCCGATGCTCTGCAGCTGACTGCTTTCTCCTTTTGCTTTGCTATTTCCTATCTCTGACTTTTGAATTCAATTTATCTCAATTAAAGCGAGAGACAGCAAAGGGCAACCCAAAACCAAGAGAAATTGCGGAATTTTTTGTCTGTGCCGTTTGCTCGCTGACTGACTGCCTTGGGACCAGTTTTCATTCATCCTAACTTTAGCAAACTCTAAATATTTATTGCCCCTGACTGTCAATAGTAGTCGCATGTCACTGTTGGTTGGATTTTTTTTCATACAAAACTCTGCTGTTGCTGCCAGTGACAGTGACTTTTTTGTTCCAATGATGCTTTTTCTGCACTTTATTTGCCCTTTTCTCCTTTTTCTCTTCTGGCACATCCATATTTATAGCTTTCAGTCAGTGGTTGTATGGCGGTGATCAACAGCAGCAAGTGGTGCTGCTTTGCTTTGCACTTTTAGGCATGTTTTTCTTAAAACCTAACAACCATGTCACACTGTTAAAAAGAGCTCAAATCATAGTGCCAATTATTAATTAGAGACTTTGTATCTTTTAAACACAATTTTTTTCTGTTTTTAGTAAATTAGGCCAAGTGGACAAAAACAGAAAAAGTAGAGCAGGTTTTCTGCTAGTTTTGCATTTGTAGAAAAAGGTAACCACTAGGTGAACATGGTACGTTTTTGCTGATTCAACCATTTTTTTCACTGCACACTTTGTCCTCTATGTCCTCAGTGCAAGTGCCGTGCAGCAGTGTTTGCTTATTGAGTTAGCTGCTGTTCTTCCAACTGGTTACAAGTTAACTCGGTGCTTGTCTGCTAACACACTGTATGCTTACCACTTTTGGTGTCCTCGGTGCTCCTCCACCACCACTCTGGTAATCACTTGTTTGTTGACCTCTCTAATCGAATTAAATATCACAAAGGCATTGGAAAACTTCATTCGATGCACTTAGTTTTCAGACATCAAAAGCAGGTACGCCAGGTATTCAGTACCTGAAGTTCCAGTGACCAGTGTAATTTAAAAAACCAAACTGTGTGTAATGGAAACCAGCTTAGTTTTTTCAAGTCTGTCTGGTTAGCAACAAAAGTGTACTATCTTTTCTATCTCGCAGTTGTTCACATCTCTCTCACTCTCTTCTCCGGCACCGTATTTTTAGCATCCCTTTTTCAGTTTTCTATCTCGCTCCTGTTTCATTCACTTACACTGTTTCAGCCAGCCTTGGTTGGCAGGCAGCAACTGTCAGGCAACTGCACGGAATACTGCTTGTTTGCTTTCTTTTTTAACTTTTTTTCTGGTCAGCCTAAAACTTCCAAGAACAGCAGCAGCAGTCAGTGCCTGCCTCCCTGCCTGCCTGAAACCACCAATTTCTTGTCATCCTGTCTCGATAATATTAATGGTCAGGCTGCTGCTGCTGCTCTGCTCCTTCTTGCAGACCACTTAGGTCTTTCTTTTGCTTTCTGCTCTTCTTCTTCCCGTTGTTGCAGCCTTCTTTTTTTATTCTTTCTTTTCTTTAGACTCTTACCACTAATTCAGTTTTTTGCTGAGTGCGCCGAAAAGCGGTGAGCAGCAGCAGCAGCAGCAGACCCAGAGAAAGAGCATCAGACATCAGACAAGAAAGAAGGAAAGGAAACTTGCGCGCGCCAGATAAGCAGCAGGAGCATTTTATTCTTTCTTGAATGATGTGCTAAAGAAGACGAAGAGAAAAGCAATGCCTGCCTAAAAGAGAATAAAATTGGTTAAAGAAAGAGGAAGAATGCACATTGATGGTCTGGTGTGCACTATGCACTTTGGGTCACCAACAAACAGCAAGTTTCTATTAGGGGTGCACCAATGCGGATCGCTTGGCTTTCATTGCTTGAGCTACTTATGTGTTGAGGTGCTGACAAAAAAATCAGCAGCAGCAACTAGCAACAAATTGTCCTGCTCCTTCAAGACAATCCCATAAAAAACTTGAGACGATGGTCGTTGTCGATGTTTAAGTTGTAAGAGTTGGATTGGTTTGAGTTGCAGTGGCGTGCACCCGATCTGGCAAAAGTACATTTCAGCATCTCTCACCTTGCTGCTGCTGCTGTCATTCGTTTATTCTTTTATTCCTGTGGTGTCAATTGACTTTGGTGCTTTAGCAGCAGCAGCAGTCTGTTTTCTCCCTTTCTCTGCGGGCTCCTCTTCTATTCATTTGGTTGTCTATTCCTGTCCTGTATCTTATTTACATTGCGCGACGACATGTGCATGAGAGGCTCAGAGATGTGAATTGAGCTGCCTGCCTGCCAGCCATTCTGTCTTGACTCTCAATTCTCAAATAGCTGCTGCCTTCTCGATGGCTTTCAGACAACAACAGCAGTAACAGCAGCAACAGCGCCTAACTAAACGGGCTTGTGCATTTTGATACGTTCGGCGCTGAGAAAGAGCTGTCGGCGCTCAAAGAAGGAAAAAGAAAAAAAGAGAGTGCATCAAGAGCACATGCTGGTGGTGATGTGGTGGTGCACTACTACCAAGCAACCACGGCAGCATGTCTAATCCACTTGGCATCGTGTCTGCCTGTGGTCGTATCCAGTTTCACCCTTCTGCAATTTGTCGCTGTGCCACGCACTTCAAACGGCTCCCTTTTCCTTCTATTTTCTTCATCTTCTTTTTCTTTGCCTCTTCTTTTGAGCACCATCTTGTCGTCGGGGTTCAGAGAGGTTTTCCCTTCCATTCCCCCCCCCCCTTTTCTTCCGTTGTCGAATCGGCAATTTTACCCATTTGCAGCAATGCAAAATGGCAGTTTAATTTCTCCATTTTCCAGCTCCCATTTTCTCATTCTCTCAATCTCGACTCGTCTTTGTCTTTGTCGGCTGCCGTTAGCGAGCTGTATACTTGCACTGCTTTTATTCTTCTTTCTTTTTTTTGTTTTATAGTCGTAAAAGTGCTTGCTCAAAGTTTTACTAAAATTGCAGCAGCAAAGTAGCAAACTTTTTTTATTATTTGTCTTCTTCATGAAAGGCACATTAGCGCGCTTCGGTTTTTAGCATCAGCAGCAACATCTCATTTTCTTAAGCAACATTGTTGCAAGAAGGAGGAAATTCTACTTCCTTCTTTTCTTCTTTTATTTTATTTCTTTTCCCTACTCTTGCCAAACGACACCGCTGGCACCACACACACACACATTCAAAACTCGAATTGGAACAGGAGAATTGGACGAGGAGCTGGCGGTAAATGAAATAAGCAGAGGGAAGCGCTCATGATTCGCTTGGAACTACTATTGCTCCAACATCAGCAACATCATGAGCTAGGCAACGAGCCATAACTGCCCCTTGGCTATTGCCGTGGACTCCTCTCTTTTCAATATAAACTGAGCTCGATCATTATCGGACCCGGCCTGGCTTGTCTAGACCAGAAAGATCTGCAAAAACCTGGTAGAAGAAGGTCCGAATTGCCGGTCTAGCCAGTGGGCTCACTAATGACCAGTGTGTGCACTGGTAGCACATCCGGAAAAGCCCCCGCGCTAATAAAAGCTGCCGATGACGCCCCTTTTTATATTTTTTTCTTTTATCTCAGCTAATTTCATCTCATTTTTTTACTTTGTAAACTTTTAAAATTGTTCAAGTTTTGCCCCGTCTAGACTGTAGTTTGTTCTGAGTCAGAAGTGCAAGTTGAAGACAAGGCTTTGCTCTTCGTCAGTGCCCTGATTTTGTTTTGAGCTTCTCCTTCTCAAAAAGCGCTTCTTCTTTTGCTGCCCGCAAGATTGGCCGCTTGATTTGATTTAGGTGCTGTTGCTGCAGCAGCACTTCTAATCGAAGCAGTTTGAAAAACTAGAAAGAGATTGAAAGAAAGAGAGAAATAGCAATTGGAAAGCAGTGAGGCTTATTCCATTTTCATCTCATTCCTTCATTTTCTCTCTCTCACTGCCTCCACTTGACAAAGCCAATTTGCATTTTGATTGACTCTTCTCTTTCTGTCTATCTGTTTGTCTGAGAGCACGGAGCGCATTTCTGGTGAATCCCAAGTTTAGCAGCACAGTTTGCTTTGGAAATGCTCTTCTCATTGTCTGTTTGTGGCAATAATTTATACCACTACCATCACCTTCACTGCAAAATGCAGCACTCTTCTCTTTTTCTCTCAATTAACATTGCCATCATGTTCAATTGCTGGTGTCCCAATCCTGTAACGTACACACACTCACTTTTCATTGTCCACAAATGGCTTTGAAGTGATTGCAATCGGAGCCATGTTTTACGCCAGTTTTACCGTTCTTTTGCATCTCAATTTCTCCCAGTATTTTCACTGGCTGATGTGCTCAATTTTCTGCTCCTGTTTGTGTAATTGCCAATTTCCAACTGACACTGGCAATTAATTTGCTTAAGAATTTAGTTTGCTTCCTTGGCCAGCAGTTAATGTCTGCATGCGGCGGCGTAATGTCCATAAAGCAGTCAGGAGACCGCCACTACTGTCACAACACACCGCCTGGTTGATTTGTGTGATTTGATTAGACAGACCCTGCTTTGCTTATTGTTTACCATCTTAATTGTGTGTCCCTGCATTTAGGCAGGCACTTTGAGCACTGTGTGGTAGCCTTGAGTAGCACAACTTTTTTGCCGGGAATCGGTACGCACGCGGTAAAATGCTTCCGTGCAATGCTGAAAGTGCACAGTGCACACCCAGCAACCACCAGAACTACCAGAACCGGCAGCAGCAGCAACGGTTTGGTTTGGTAGTGAATTGGTAGTGCGCTGCACTTGATGGCATTTATTTGGCAGCTACAGTGCACCAAATGGAGCCTAATTTTATTGTGCCACAGGCCGGTCGTAGTGGTGGTGGTCATGGTGGCCGTGGTGATCGTAGTAGTGCCATTGCTAAAACTGGTGGCAAATTGAAATTGCCTCTGCCCGGCGACACAAAGCTTTTCATTGCCTCCTTTTTCCTTTTCCCCCCTTTCTTCCAACCGATCACACCACCACTTTGACCGGCATTGTACTACTGCTGCAGTAGTCTACTCTATTCCTCCACTGTTCATTGTTTGCTCGACCCATTCTCCTTCTCCTTCTCTTGCATTCACTCTTTCGGGCGACTTTATTGCCCGGCTTTTGTTGTTGCTCACACACACAGAGAGAGCTGTCTCATTCACAGTGAACACATTCACAGTGGACAGTGGCTAGGCAGTGCTCTCAATTTCAGTTCCCTTTCTCTCTCTCCTAAAGACCGACACACACACACTCTGTTTGCCTAACTTGTTGTCGTCTACCGCCGTGTGTTTGTCGCTTTCATGCCTCTACACCGCCGAGTAGACACTACACAATCTTCAGCGACTATTTGTGTGGCCACTGTGTTCACCCCCTCCACATTCTGACAAACAGAGTTCTACCCTTTTACCCAATTTACATGAATTTGCCTGATTGGCACAGAGCTACCACTACCACTACTGCAGAGTCAATTTGGCGCTTTACTGTAGTTCAGTGTAATTCAAGCGGCAGTTGAATGCAAAAAAACCAGCTTGACCGTATTTTGTTTCAGCCACCACCACCAGGAAGAATTTCACTAGCACCACAATGTTTTTTACTTGGGAACTAATTGTCTTTATTCGATTATAGCCAATTCCCCCTCTCACTCTTTCGCATTCTTTTTGTTTTTGAATCGGTTTTTTCTCTTTTTTCGCCGTCTGCCACAATGTCTTCTACTACTACTGCTGTCACCCGAACTGCAACAAAAATATCGCAGAGAATGGTAGACTTAATGAACTGCTCATCAGCTGCCCCTTTTGCTGCTGCTGTTTTTGCAGCCAACAAAAATAATAGTTGGACAGTTTAGAAAACTGCTGGCAACAACAGCGACCATGGTGGTGGTGGTGGCCATGGCACACTTGGTCACTTTATTAGCAAGAACTATAGCAGCAACAGCAACAGCAGCAGTGACAGAAAGCAAAAACAATGAGACGCACAAATCGAGCAAAGAAAGAAAAAAGAAAGTGAAACAGGAAGAAAGTGACTGCAGGAAAAGAAAAGAAAAAAGGGAAAGGCTTTAGTGTAGTCGTCTCCGTCGTTTGGGGCACTTTGCAAACAAAATTAGATTCTTGCCGGCTAAACAATTCGGTTCTGGAGCGGTCCAAGCCAGTAGCACCACTGTCCCTACGGATGGTGTGACGAAGGCAATGGGCTCTTATTGTTTTATGTTCCCTCTTTATGGCCAAGACTACTGCTACTGTGCCAGTAGCACTACTTTCGTTTTTTCTCGTTGACCACTGGCTAGCACCGGTTTTTTGTGCTTCAGCAGCTGTGACAGATATAATGCACCAGCGGTGGCGGTGGCAGTATATGGGACACTCGTAAAAAAGATTGCATTTATTGCCGGCAAAAGCAGCAGCAGCAGAAGAATCTGAATAGCTGAATGATGTGCAATTCGAGCCAACTTTTTTCCCTTGCTGTTGTTGTTGATTGAGTCTCATTGCCTTCTTATATTGCCCATTCTTCTCTTTTTTCTCCTTTTTAGACGGTAATTAAAATGAATGACAAATTAAAATGCAATTCAATTCAGTGCACCGCTTTTCTCTATTTGTTTGCTCTCTATTTGCAGTTTATTTGCTGGGTTTGAAGACTTCTTGTGAACTATTACTGCACACAAACAAAAGTTTAACTAAGTCAGTAGAGTAGCAGTGCTTAAAATTGCAGTGGTCAAACTTGATAAATTTTTTGTTTTTTGTACAGAAATTTCCAGGTCGTTTCCATTTCCGCCTCAGAGTTGTGCCGTTTATTTGTTTTACTTTAAACCTATTTTGCTGACAGCCGTAGTCTGCACACTTTCTTTTTTGCTGACATACTGGACACATAATTTTGCCCACAAGATTTTCTTTCCATTCTTTTTTCAGTTCAGTGCTGCTGTTGTGCTGTGTTGCTTTATCGATTGGAAAAACTGCTAATTTGATTGCCAGTTGAATAGGTTGGCGACGGCGGCGGCGGGAGATAAGTACTGCCAACCAGCCTGCCATTATTACCGCTTTCGTCGCCGCCGCCGTTTGTTCAGATTAGTCCGCTTTGATTTGCTCGCTTTATTTACATTGTCAGAGCTCTGTCTGAACAGTGTTCAGTGAATTCAGTGAACGCCTGGCGCCTTCATTTGGAACTGCTAAACTGGTCTAAACGGAAATAAGAGACTGAGACTGAGAGAATTCAACAGTGCCTTGGTTGGTGTCAGTGCCTTGTTCAGGCATTCCGTGTCCATTCGCGGTGGATTCGGTGGATTCTAGTGGCGGCAGCAGCCTGTGTCTGTCCTTGCCTTGTATCGATTAATCGATTTGTGTCCACCCCTCTTTCTCATTGTCCCTTTGTCTTCTTCAGCAACAGCAGCCGCAGCACTCCTTATCGGCCTTCTATTTGTGCGTTCACGTTTTGCCGCCGTCCATGTATTCCCCTGTTTGCTGTGATTCAATCGATGGCGCCATATCTCAGCAGTCTCTCTCTCTCTCTCTCTCTCCTCTCTCTCTCACCTCTGTATTTGCGCACTTTTCTGTACAACATTTTGCTGTTGCTATTTGGTTCTGCTCTCTCTTTCATTCTCTCCTCTGATTTTTTCCTACATCCTCTTCTCTGGCACAACATCTCTCATTCTCCTTCTTTTTCTCTTCACTTGATTGCAATCGTCTCCATTCGTGCGAGGCCGATTCGAGCAAACTTCATGGCCCTCTCTTTCTCTCTCTCTCTTCTCATTCTTTCACTCCTCACCGGTGCAGTTGTTTGTTTTTGCTGATTGCCATTGTGAGTATGTTGTGTTGGCCTCTCTCGCTCCCTACACTGCTACTGTGTCTGTTGTAATCGGTGGGTGCAGTCACTGCACAGTCACTGCAGATGCCGATGATGAGGACGACGACGACGATGATGATGATGATGATGCTGGTGATGCTGGTGGTGATGATGTCGCAACCAGAAATAGTGTGAGAAGGAATAGAAAAATGGGAATGGGGGAACTGGGGGCTAGGGATAGGAGGCTAAACTTAGCTGCTATTGATTGCATTGCATTGATCCAAAAGCGGCCCTTGCCGTGCTTTTAATGCACTGTCTACCCACTACAGCAACGACCACCATCACCACCACCAGTCCCCGCATTTTTTTTGTTCTCATGTGCACGCGTGTCATTCGGCAGTATCGTGCCAATGTGTGCAGGGCCTGTTCTCCCTCCCTTCCCACATTACGATCCATTTGACTAGTGTATCAGAATTTGCGCCACATTGACTGCAGAAATTATTGCTGCTGCCTAAATGCGATTACTATTTCTCCGTCGTCGTCGTCGTCGTTTTTTCTGACTGTCGTCGTTTGCGTTCTGGCTTTAATTAGAACTGTGTGTGTGTGTGCACACATTCTGCACTAGTCGACTACTGCGGGTTTTTTTCAAAAAGATAGCAGTTTTCTATGTGGAGGCCCTTTTCTTCTTCTTCTTTAGTGCCAATTAGCTCAATGAGGGTTTGCGTTGATGAAAGCTTGAAATTGAAGTTCACCCTTTTTTCCTTTTCATATCTCCTTACTTTGCATTGTACCTTCTGCTTTTAGTGGTGATGAGTTTTTTCTTTTTTTTCCTTTAACCATAACGCACTTTGTTATGACAGCAAACCAGCGAGCCTATTTGAAGCATATTTGCACTGTGATTTACCGAGGAATCAAATTATTAATGCAGTGTTTGACTTTGGCTTACATTACCCGTCAGGTTTATACGCTGACTAGAGAAGTAGAGTTTTTTTTGCAAAACAATGGCCATCCGTTGGTTTGACATTGGTTTTGTTTGAGCTGGTTTTGTACTGCCGCCAGTTCCGTTTTTAGTTTTTAAAAAGTTGATTTTCAATTGTTATGATTAGAATAAGTGGTAGTTGAAATAACAGACAGATTTTTATTCTTATGCATACTAGCAAAAACTTGTTTTAGTTTGTGTTTTCGTTAGCAGTGGTGGCTAGAGATTGCTTTGCTTTCTAATCATTTAAATTAAATTATAAAATTATATTTTTTTAACAGAAGTGTCGCTAAAGACTGTTTCCGTTATTACGTTTTCTAATGTGGTTCTTTTTGATTGAAGAATAAAAAAGCGAGAACTTGATAAAATAAAAAGCTGAGCAAAGAGAAACGGGGTGTCAATGCTCAATGACAAGAAATGAAAAAGTGTGAAAAGTTGAACGGAATATTGAAATTCTGGCTCCTCTCTTTTTCTGAATGCTATAGTCTTTCCCTTCCAACGGGCTCACAAAAAGATGTTGATGCCGAGCAGAGGAAAAAGAGGAAAAAGACAAATTAAATTAAATCAAGAGAATCACAGTGCAGGCAGATTAGAACTGCGAGTGTCGCTGTCTGTCTGATTCTCTCTCTTCTGCATTCTTAGTGACGAGCTCAACTCACAAAAAAGAGCTCAGATTCTGATTCAAATGCTGAAGAAGAATCACTACTAGTGAGTTGTAGTTTGTGGTGATTGCCGCCTGACGTGGTCGTGGCCACTGCCGCCATCACACTACAGATTGTGACAATTGTCACTCTCACTGACTTTAACTTGAGCTGTTATTGCTGCTGCTTTCAGTCTGCAGTTTTGCCTCCTTTTTTTATTTCTTTCACTCTTCTCTCTGAGCGCGTTTCATATCTCACCAATTTTGGTGATTGAGTGCAAGCAGAGTAATTTGCTAAATGATTCTCCGCTTTTTGTTTTTGCTGTGTGTTTTCCCATTTGTTTTTCTTGCACAAAAGCTACACAAATGGCATAGATTTTTTTCGTACTAGCGTTTATTTTTTGTGTTGCACTTTTTGAGGCCGACCAAAAGTGTCGCCGACTTTGCATTGTATTCTAACTTTCTAACAACGCAACACTACAAAGATCGGAATAAAATTGCAATTTGCTATCAAAGAACAAACACTTTTTGTGTGTGTGCAAAAGATGGGGCACAATTAGATTCACCGTACTATTTGTAGGCACCCAAATGACATTTGGTCGGGGCTGGTAAGTGAGAAAAAGGACCTAGGACAATACTTACCGTCGACACATCAATCACGGGAAAACATACCAGCACACCGGCGGTTTAAAAAAATTTTGTTATTTTAGGCAGTTCAACCTCTCTAAGTAACCTCTCTCATTCCTCTTTTTACTTTTTGGCTTTGACTTTTTGACCAGTTTTAGCCTCAGTAACAAAAAGCCTGTTCGGAGGCAATAACTACTACCCTCAGCAAACTTGTGCTCTCCTTTTTCCCCTATCCACAACCAGAAAGTTTGCTTGAATTTTTAATTTACTTTAATCAAATTAAGTGTGCACGACACTGAGCAGCTGAGGCTCAATCACAGGCAATGGGCACATACACACACTGACTGAATGGCCAGTTCTATGCTGAAGAGTAGTCCTCACTCGAGGAAAGAGAGATACGACGACGACGACCGAGCGCATCAGCAGCACCGGTGGTGGTGATGATGATGGAGCGGCGAAATTGCTTCGATTCATTATTGATGATAATGACCGAATTAGAGTGCAAGAAAACAGTCAGGCAGGCAGTCTCGGCAGCAACGCTACAAAGTTCACTTGTAGTAGGGAGCTTCAAAGCTTGCCGCTGCATCTTTTACTGGAGACGCTCTACTTTTACTCAAAGCAGCAGCTTTTCAGTGCCTGCTTTGGCGCTAGTTTTATTTTTGCTTTGTTTTGTTACTACTTTGCCCCTTATCGGGCCTGTCCAACAATAGCAGCAACAGCAACAACCTACTACTGCCCATCGATCAGCGGCAGCTAAAACAGTTTTCCTCGTTGTTTACTGCAATCGACAGCAGATTAAAGAGAGAGAGAAGAGAGAGAGAGAGAGGAGAGAGAGAGAGAGCGGCAAAACAGCAGTAATCTCGGTTTGTTTCTCTATCTGTTTGGCAGTTTAATTAGCAATTTACTATGTGTGTGTTTGTTGTGACTGCCAATTTCCCGGATTGTCTGCGATCAAATGACTGAAGCAGCACTGGTCAACACATCTGGGCAATTTGCTTTTAATTCACACAGACAGATAGACAAGCAATCAATGTTGGTCAAAATCAGTCGTTTTGATCTATTTCTAAAATCCCACTTTTTCAGCAGCATTTTTCATACTTGAAACTTTGCTGCATTGCTTTTTGTGCAGCGCCGAAAGAGAAAAAACTGCCAGTTAATTCACAATGTGAATTGTGCGTGTCAAAAGCAATATTCATTTGTTATGCCTGCGAGCCTGTCTTTTCTTTTTGGATGTAAATTATCAGCTCTAATCTGTGCGATAATTAGAATCACTGGAATCGCACAGATTAACTTTACTGTGATTTTGAAGTTGCTGCTGCTGCTGCCTCTGCTCAACAGTCTCGAGTAGTTGAAGCAGAAAATTGTGCGTCTGTTGTGCTCAACGTCACCAACTGCTGCTGTTGCTGCTGCTGCTAATAATGATGACGATAATGACAAGGGCGACAATGGCAAGGCTGAATGACGCGCCTCGATTGTACACACACACTAACTAAGCACATTCAACACCCAAATGTCCTTGATTGCATGCAGTGCCAGTTTGCCGTCTGCCCAATTTATTAATCGATGGTTAATTTACGACTAATTAATTTAAAGCGGTGTTGAAGTATTGTTCGCCTGTCTGCCTGCTTCTCTGCCTCTAAATCGATTTGATTAGGTTTGCCGTGTTTGCCTTTATTATGCTTCTGCTCCAGCTGTTGCCGCTGATGCTGCTGCTGCTGATCTATGTCCGGCCCTTTGTTTGCCCTGCTAAAACACTGGTTTTGCTTGCCTGTCTGTCTGGGCAGAGCTGGTGTAGTGTAGGCGGTGATGAACGGTGGTGTGTGCTTTCCAATGGCTCGATTAGAATTCAGAAAACACACATTTACTTGGAAAGAGAGAAAGTGTCACCGCGTGTTTGGCTGCCATTGAGGTGGACTGGCTTTTAGTACTGTGTAGTAGTGCCAACATCATCGTCGCCGCCATCATTGCCGCCATCATCATCATCAGCTCCAGCAGCAGCAACAGCACTCTGAAAGCAGCCCAACTGGTCCCATCGACTCTGCTCTGGCCGAATTTGTTAATTATGATTAGTAAAGATTAATGATGGCGGTGGTCGCACTATTTAATTAGATTGGCCCATAACATGTATGGGCAGGCGTCGTGTGTGTGTGTGTGTATGTGTACTCGTGCCTGCGTTCTGTGTGTGTTCTGGCCAGTGTGTTCAGTGCTCGGTGAACAACACAGGAGGAGATTCAGAGCAGGAGTAGTATTCTGGTGAGAATTCTCGACGCTGTGATGGATGTCACAGCCCTGCTCTCCTGCATACACATCGCTCCCCTTGTCCTCGTTTTTGTCTTTGTCGACGTTCTCTCTGTACAGCACACACACTTGACGACACTTGGCGGCGGTGGCAGGGTGTCTCTCTTTCTCTCTGGCGCCATCGGGGAATTGGGGACCAGGTTTTCGGTAGTGCAGCTGCAGCTGCAGCGACATTTGCCGTGGCGTCTTTGGTGCTCATTACTGCTACTTTTCCTCTTTTTCTCTCAATTCCTCTTATTTCTTGCTTATTAATTGATAAGGTTACTGTAATTAAGTAGTGTGCAGCTCGCATTCGCATGTAGCGCACATCAAGGCACACAGCAGAGGCACACCGAGATTATAAATAATAATAATAATGCAAAGAGTGAGGCGATGGTGGCGGTCGTGCTGGTGGTGCTGTTTACAGGAGAAAAAAAGCAAGAGAGAAGCACAGTGTGCACTTTTTCATTCATTGATGTGACAACGTGCGGAAAGAAGAAGGAAAAAGTAGAAGAAGTAGCTCGATGCAGCAGACGACGCCTCTGCAGATTCATTTATGTGTGCTGCATTTAATATTTAGAGTGTTGCATCAAGACAGTGCCGTGCCGTGCTTATACACATTAGCAGTCACCATCAGTGGCCGGCAATGAAGTATCATCAGCAGCCTTACTGCCTCAGTATCAATTCTGGGCACTGCTTTAATTATTTGCATAGTGTGATAGAGAGAGCGGCAGAATGGTGGTGCACTGGTGCAGTAGCGGCACTTCCTCTGCTGACAATTTGCATCTCAGAAAAATGGCCCTCATTGACGGTCGTTTGTGACTTTGTTTCTTTCTTCCTCTTTTAGTCTGTTGTTTTCTCTTATCCACGGTGACCACGTCATTTTAATTATTCATCCTTTAGTGGCCACTGAGGCAGGCATGCACTCACTAAGAGGGAGTCTGCACTCCCGTTCCTTAGACTTTCGTTTCCTTCTTTCTCGGAAAACATTGCACACACAGCAGTCTTTGTAGTCTTTTATTTGTTTCTTTTTTCTTGGGCTTACATTATCTAGTCGACCAAGTGACATTCAAAGTTGCCCATTTGGATATGGGTTGCGTAGATTGCCAACTTTGTACTCTCGTACATCATCGTTTGCTTTCCACGTTTCTTACCTTCTTGTCGCCCCCTTTCCACTCTACTGTTGGCAAACGGAAATGTACCCAGTTTAACTTGACCAGCAATCTGTCTATTTACGCATCATTTACAACATCATCCATTTGCCTGTTATTTTTTACTTGTTTGTACGATTCAAAAAGCATCCAGATGCACACATATCATTACTTACGTCCATTTTCGTGTATTTTTTTAATATGTCAAATTTTTTTAAAGCACAATTTTTCATTTTTTTCTAGGCCAAGAATATTAAGGTTTTAATTTATTTTAGAAAAAATATACTTTACTACGTTTGTTTATTAGAAAGAAGAGGTGCCTATTTAAGAACACACAAATCTGTTTTGATTTTTTACCAAAAAAAATCGTTAAACTTTGACCGCAGGCTGTAAGGTTTATGAACTATGTTTAATTTAGAAACAAAAACTATATTTTGATTAACTTGTTAGAGGTAAATAAAGTTCCTGTTGATGAAACAAAAAAGTGGCCATAAAATGGCAAGTGCAACTCACTCACTTTGTTGTGACTAAAATTGGACTCGTAGAATATTCAAATGCATTTTCTCTGAGACTAAAAAAGAATAGCAAAGTTGTAAGATAGTAAGACTGTGTGTTTGTGTTTTGGCTAGCATCACTGTTTTTAGGAACCCCCGCAAAACAAAACACACTGGCCAACTGGTCTGCCAAGAGTGCTGGTGCTGGTGATGCAGACAGTGCATGTACTCGCATGTCACTTTCTCTCTGCTCTGCTCAGTGTGTTCGCATTCTTGTTTCCGACTGACTTAAAAGTGTTTTCTTGTTGGCCTTTTATTACCCTTACATTGGAGGTTGGCAGACAGGCAGACACACACATACTGTAGCGTCCTGAATGCTAAGAATTTTTATTGCCTTCCACTTGGCGACGACACGCGTGCACACACTGTGCCACGCTATGCAGTCAATGCATCTCCTCAATACACTCACTCGCTCTTTAGATGTATGCATTTTCTTTTAACCCAAGCTCAATCTCATTCCTCAGCTGTGTCGTTTTTGTCTGTAGTCGGTGAGGTTTGGTCTTTCTCTGTGTTTTGGTGTTGTTTCTGTATCGGCTTCTCTCACTGCACTTCAGTCAAACTTGATTGTTTGTTGTGTAGAGCACATCTCTGCATCCTGCACCGCCGAACAGCAGCAGCTTCATTGGCTCCTCTTTTCTCTCTTTACTTTTTTATTTATTCCCTTTCCTTTCTTTCTTCCTTCTTTTTTCTTTTTTGTCCCTTTACACAGCATCAGTAGTTTACTATTTTAAAGTTTTGTTCCTTGCTCTTCACTTCTACCTCTCTGCTTTGTTTGCCTGCAAACTTGGGCGCCGTTTGGTGCTGTTCGTTACGTTCTCCTTTGCTACGTTCTCTTGTTTTCTTCCTTTTTTCTCTTTTTCAAGTCTTGTTGTTTACGTGTTTTCAGCCCCAACTTTAATTTTTCCTGCTCCTCTTTACTTTTTCCACACACACACACACAAACAACAATCGAGTACATCAGTTGTCTGCTTGGTAGTGTTACTACAGCACTATTTGCCAATTGTGCTCACAAAGTTAGAGAAAGTGAGGGAGTCGTTTTGTAAATTTGATTTGATAGCAGCACTCTACTGTTTCTGCTGTCGTCGAACGCGTTGCAGCTGTTTGCAGTTGTCTTTCTCTTCACTGTTCAACTGTACAGTGTAGAACATGTCTGCGCCCGCAATTAGCATCTTCCATGTCTCAAATGCTTGATGCTGGGACGAGGTTGCGTGCACTGAAAGCAAGTGAACTGCAACTCAACAGGAAGGAGGAAGAGGAAAAGGAGATGAGATGTGCTGATTTAGTTTTTGTTGTTGTTGTTGTCGCTACCGCAATGTTGTTATTGG
The DNA here is from genome assembly GCA_024499935.1 of Tyrophagus putrescentiae. Taxonomy (NCBI): domain Eukaryota; kingdom Metazoa; phylum Arthropoda; class Arachnida; order Sarcoptiformes; family Acaridae; genus Tyrophagus; species Tyrophagus putrescentiae. Next base: position 4,532,707 of record JAMZRA010000008.1, read on the forward strand.
AAAGGCAAATTGTCAGGAGGCAAATTTTAAATTACCGCACTTAAACTTTGACTCTAGCTAGAGTTCCACAATTACCACTGTGTTGTTGTTGTTGTTGTTGATTGGCTCAAATTACCATTGGCCCAGAACATGCATGCACTCTGCACTTTTTCAAAGCCTGCACAGTGTTGCTGTTATATTTTTATTAATTAAAGTTCCCAGAATAGTGACACAGATTAGCAGCAGAATTTTAACTTTTTTTTTGCAAACGTGAAAATTTTCTGGATTGCCTGAACTTTGTGTGTCAATATTTATGTGTTAGTGTTGAACTCCGCTTTCCTGTGCATGCTAACTTTGTCATGTGATGCTTCTCTTTTCACTGACTGTATCATTCTGTTCACTGTTTGCACTTCTCACCACTTCTCTCGCCCGTTTTGCTCGAAGGCAACCCTTTGAGAACAAACACTGCTGCTTTTTTCAATAGAACGTGCTTTCTGTATCCTAGTGATTGGTAGTGCAGTAGATCATTGTGTAAACCCTCCACTACCACCACCACCGTTTTTTTTGCTTTCAGTATCTTTTTTCACTCATTTTCACCAAATGATACAATGTCCATTTTCACTTTTTGTGCTAATTTGAAAGATTCTAAAAATAGCGTTAAAATTAATTTAAATTTAAGCTTGCTAAAGATGCTTCTAATTGTTAGGGCAAGCTGCTGAAAGTGCGATTCTTTTGTGTGCTCTAGTAGAAGTGGTATTGTGGTGCGAGTAGTGATTTGAAGTAGTGCTTGCTTGAAATGGCTTGTGCGAGGCCAAAGTGTATCAGTGGCAGTAGTGGTGGTGGTGGCCGTGACTGTCGTGGCCAGACTGACTCTCAGTATAATATCGCAAATGGCACTAACGCTAATGATAACGCACCATTACCACTACCACTGATGGAAGTTGTAGTGTGTGTGTCTGGAGGAATACCAGCAGCAGCAGCAGCAGCAGCAGCCAGTGCTAATAATTATGAGTCGCATTAGGCGCCCTGGTCACAATTAGAGCACGTCTCACTGTCACTGGCGGGCGCCAGGCAGGGCAGACAGACAGAGTGTGCGGATACGAGTGGATCGAGTGGCAGGAAAACGGAGTGCTGTTTTTTTGCTGTGTGACTATCCAACAAAGAACTGGCACCACCAGTGACTTTGACCACCAGCAAATGGAGAGCTCAAATAGAGAAAGAGACAGCAAGGACAATTCATGACTGCTTTTTCTGCTGTTGCTACCTTCCTTCCTTCCTTGTACTTCCTCTTTTTGGTGTGTTGTGTCGCAGTGTTGTCTGCCTGTTTCTCTACTGACCAGTGCGGCCTGGTGACCACCACCATTGACGGCAGCATTTTCAGCAGGCACCATTTTCGAGCACACTGTATGTATCAATTATTTATTTGTCTTCACTGTCTGCCAGAATTCTGGTCGAGAGAATATGAGTGAATAAATGAATGAATGGTAGAGAGGTGTATTATTATTTACCAGCCAACAAACCAGCTTTTTCACCAGTATTTTTTGCAGTCAACAAACGTCACACGGTTTTTGTTAGTGTAGGTCAGTTTTGTGTCAGGCGCCGGTGTTTTACGCCGCGCCTTTTTTTTGCCTCTGTGAGTTAAACTGTGTTGGTCAATTTTTTTGTCGATGTTTTTTTGTTTTTCCCGGTTCTGGCTGCCAAGGTGGCAATGTGTCGGTTTCCTCACACCGCCGAGTGGTTGGCTCGTCTATCAATCAATCAGTTGCAATTTTTCCACTTTTTTTTCTTTTTTTTCACAGTTGCGTAGATTTCTCGCTGACCTTTCAATTAATCGCATAATGTTTGCTGCAAGTCACGGTGCACTCAGTCACTCACTGACTCACCCACTCACTGCATTCACTTCACTTTCCTCCTGCTGCTAAATTGGACTTGATCGGACTGATTTGGCATTTGTGCCGTTTTTTATCACTGGTTTCTGTTCCCGGTGCGTGCCACGGCGTGCAGCAGTGGCTGACTCATTTGAGCCCTTTCAGCAGTTTGTCGATCTGAAGTGTGGCTGATCTGCATGATCCCCTTTCTCAAAGGGGAAAATGGTCAAGCAAATGCTTTTTTTCTGTTTTTCTACTTTGGGTTCTTATGTGTGTTTGAGCTGGAGCTGGAGTTGTAGTAGTGGTGGTAGTATTCCAGTCACGAGAATTATAATTATCATCCTTATTATTACCATAATGGGCTGGAAATATTAGTATAATTATGTCTGAATTATTTATTGCAGTTTTAGGGTGAACAGAACAGAACTGAAGCTGAGGAAGGAAAAGGGAAATTGGAGAAGAGAGGGTGAGTAGGATAGACACTGACTGATCGGACTGAGAGTCGCCTACACACACCGCCGACATCGGAAGTGCAGGAGAACTGTGCAAATGAGCAACGACATTTTTTTCAAAGCTTGCGGTTGTCCTTATCAGAAAAAAAAGAAAAATAAAAAATTGTGGTTAAAAATTGGTTGCTGATTTGTTGGACCAGACGCAAATGGTTTTTGCTGTTTCTGCAACATACGCAAACGTCTTAGAGCTTGATAGTCCCGATCCTATTTTTTCTGTCGCCAGTGTTGTTCTTTGTTTTCTTCAGTGTTTTCTTGTGCTTTTTTTCTTTCTTTCTCTCTCTCTCTCTCTCTCTCTCTCTCTCTCTCTCTCTCTCTCTCTCTCTCTCTTTTCAGCACATTCCACATGGCCTGGTAATAAATCAATAAAATGCATCAGTGCATCAATGAGGTTCGTGCAGGGACACGGACACACGCAGCAGAAGAAGGAAACAGTGGAGACACATTTTCCCACATCATAAATATGCTGCTTTTTTGGTGGTCTCGGCGTGCCTCGCTCAATGCATTGTTATTTATGGCCTTGCCAACGATGCTGTGTAGAGCCTTGTTGTTAGTTTGGATTAGCAGCAACAGTGTTGGGCGTGTGTGTGTGTGTGTGTATTTGTGTGTATGTCAGCAGCTGGTGGTGAGTGCCAGCAATGGTGAGAAGCACAATTGTGCTCAAACTACTGTGTATTCGCACAAGTGATTGATTCTACAGTGTTTCTGTGTAGGTGCAGTGCCCCATTCAAAGCAACGGCCCTGGCGTCGGCGACAGACAGACAGACAAACACGCAAGCAAGCTAGCAAACGGCATTTTCAAATGCATTTTCCATTCGCCCAAACTTTTCGATTTATTTGATTCCATCATCGACACTACTACTGCTGCTGCTGCTGCTGTTTGTGTATTATTTGAAAATTAAATTTTACAGTGAATGAGTGAATGATTTTATCAATTGCCGCCAACCGTCGTCGTCATTTGTGTGCTTGTCTGGGTCCTGTGATCTATTGACGCAAACGATAGCTGTGTCTGCAGTTCATGTTCGGTAGTGTTCCTATTGTACGGCAGTGCCTTTTTTCTTGTACGAAAAGTAAACTGATTGAGTTGTGTTTGCGTTTGTTGATGATTTTGCTGCTGATGTTGTGCTATTTTGTCAACCTAGAAAATCCATTTTCTTTCTATTTGGCAGCAGTTGATGGCCATTTAGTCGCTTCATTTCAGCCTGCTCCGAGTTGCACTGTTTTGCACCATTTAAATTCTAAAGCAGTAATTTAATTAAATCTACGCCCTAATTACAGTTGAGGCAAAGTTTGAATGTGTGCTGAGGAGCACACTAGTTGCGCTAAAATAGAAAAAAACAATTTTCCCGACGTTTTTCACTGCTTTTCAGTTTTCAGTATTTGCACTTTTTTCTTGTTTTTTCTCCTTTCCTTTCACTCGTGAAGCTCCCCAGCCATTGAGTTTCATTGAGGAGCGACAGTCAACATTTGCCATTAAATGTTAACTACTGCACTATTTCTTTCTTTCTTTTTTTAACGCAAACTCTCGTTTTGATTTTTGCAGTACAAATGGCGAGACTTCAGGGCTTTTTCAGTGCAGCAGCAGTGTGTTTTAGTGCTCTCAACAGATGCCACATTAACACTGTAGCACTCTAAAGTTACATATGATGATTATTATTTTTATTTGTCAAGTGTTTGTTTTGCCTGCTGTTTGCATATGTCACACTGCCTGCTTGCCTGTCTGCTGCTGTGCTTTACCCATTGAAATGAGAAGGGCAAAACTCAGCTAAAGGGAAAAAAGCAAACAAATTTCAGTAACATACAGTCAGGCGCTTCTCTTGAAACCTTTTTCTTCTTTTTTGAGAGCGATTTTTGCTTGATTTGCTTTCCTGATAGCATTTTTTGTGTGTGTAGTGTAGATTTTCTTTTTGCTTTCTGTGTACGTTTTTCTCTGGGTTTGGTACACTGAAAGAGGAAGCGACAGTACACAGCAGAAGCAGCAGCAGCGTCACTTTCCTTTGCGTGATTGCCTGCATTTGCCCAACACACATTCACCGAGCATTTTGCACTGCGCGCCCATACATCAGCTAATTCATGTCATCTCGCTTGGATTACCCTTGCTGACTCTCACTGGCTGGCTGATTGGCTGCATTATCTTCAACTGGCCACAAGTTGTCCAGCTAATTTTTGCAGTCAAATGGAAAGATGGCAACCAAGTGTGCTCTCTCTCTCTCTCTCCCGGTAGCGGTGATAAATGCGTTCGGTGGTGTGCGCTGCACAGGCAAACAGAAAAGGCAGCAAGAGCAGGAGCAGAAACAGCGGCATTTGTTAAATGGTTTCCATGTTGTCCGATGATTAGAGGAGCGCATTTGAATATTTATGGGTACTCCACCGTTCTCCACTGCTGCTAGTGCCCACACTGTCCGACTGCAAGCAAACAACAGCAGTAGAAGTCAGGAATCGCTTCAATAATAAAATGTTTAGTTTGCATATTTTTCGGTTTTTCATGCTCTCTCTTTCTCCCTCTCTTATCCCTTTCTGCTGCAATTGTTTAATGTGTCTATTTGATCACCACCGCCGCCATCGTTGTCTTTGTCTTTGTCGTCGTTGTTTTGGTCCTCGTTGCAGTCAGCCAGTCGTACTGCCAGTGGCCACCACACTGCTCACCACCGCACTATCTATCTATTTTTTCTGCTTCGCTTGACACATTCCGCACATTTTGCCTCGCACTACCACAGTCAGCACCAGTGAACAGCAGAAATAGCAAAACACCGACCAGCTCTGACTGACTGGTCAGCAGTGCCATCATTTTGCACATTACGCCATTTGCCCAGTTTGGGCTGTTTCTGCTGTGAAACCAGTTCTTTTTTGCAATATAATTAATTAACTAAATAGCAAGTGTATGCGTGCTTACCAAGGTTTTCCTTCCAGTTTTCTTTGTTTGATTCTGTTTGCTTCTTTTTCAGCTATTCGGTGTTGTTTTGTGGTGCTGGTGCAGCCGTGTTGATAAGCACAAGTGCTGTTCAGAACCACAGTCGTAATGTGTGGTAATGGCAGCAGTTGTGTTGTGTTTAGGCTTGGAGCTATCTTTGTTTTCGATTTAAAGTGCTTCCAGTGCTTGCAGTGTGTGGTGGTAGTGGTGCCCATTGTGCTGCTCGCTTCAGTGGCCCCCGTTCGGTCAATCGATCGTGACACCATCGGAAGCAAGGCGTGAGTTTGCTTGAAGTAAAACTGTCTGTTTGCATCACTTACACTTGCTTTGGAGATGATGCTGTCTAACTATCCGCTACCGTTGTTGGTTTGTCTGGCGGCGACGTTTTTATGGGCTGTGTTGCTGCTGCTGTTGTTTGCCTTGTAGTTGTGTTTTCTGTTTTGCTGTTGGCTGCTTTTTCCGGTGAGTGCACTAGCAGACAACTGCTAGCGAGCACATTGCTCAATTGCTGTGTGTGTTTGTGTGTGTATTTGGTGTGTGCTCAGACTGTGTGTCATGCTGAGCACACTTCAGCAAAACACACCGTGTGCACACCACCGTCTTGACTGCTCGCTTAAACGTGAACGCTAATCTGATTGCCGTCGGTGATTGGGAGCTGACTGCCTGCACTAACACACACACAGTGAAAGAGAAGTTTGAGAGCACAAACATCGATTTGCCGTTCACAGTGCCATAAATTAGACTTTGCAGCAGTGAGAGGCATTGCTGAGTGCAGGTGAATTGTGGGGGGCTGTCAATCAATCGATTAATTAGAGGTGCTGTTTGAAATGTAGTGCTACCGATTTCCTGTGTGCTCTTGTGTTCAACTTCGTCACGGTGTGCCTGCTCTATTGTCTTTTGCTCACCTTGATTTTCAGGATAATGGTCATTTGCTGAAAGTAAAACTGCTGTTGACTAACTAGCCTAGTTTTTTTGCCTGGTCACAATCACTATTAGTGCCTCTCTAGCACGTTCCACTGTCAATTGCTAAGTGATTGCCACCAGTGCGACCAGTGTTGACCATGGGCACAAAAAATCTCTGCACAGTTTTACTATAGTTAGATAATGTGCTCCTGAAAGGCAATTTATGCACAGATCGGTAATTAGCGACATTGACTGCACTTTATTAGTCTTTTTGTGCATTCTATCAGCAGCGTCCATCTACGTCCATTTAATGACTTTGGTTTGCACTGTATCACACACCTCCACCACCACTTGGCACCCATTTCCGTATACTTCCCCATTTGCTTCTTTTATTCACTAAAGTGGTTTGGTTTAGGACAAGTTATTTTTTCCCTTTTTGTGCCTAAATAATAAAAACAAGACATATTCTTTTTTTGCAATCTTTTGTGGCACTTTGTCTGCCAGTAATCGCAGTCCATTTGGCACAGTTTACATCACTGCCTGCCTTCACTGTGTTTGTAGGTTGCACACACGCTCTGTTGTGTTTTTCTGATTTCAGTTCTGGAAGCTGGACAACAGCACAATGTGCAAAATCAATGGCAAAGAGAGGGTGTTCAGCTCAGCGTGTTCACTACCACTACCATTGTGTCTTGTCGTACTTTTCTCCATTAAATCGTCCCCCTTCTTTTTAGACCAACATTTGACCACTCTGCGCGGCGGATGGCTTGTAAGAGAATAGACAGCAAAAAAAGAATAACAACAACAAGGAAAAAGAGATAGGCAGACTGGATGCGGACTACCAGACAGTACACTTGTTAACTGGTTTGACTTGTTTTGGTGCGCTCCACTGGAGCCAGCCAGCACATACAGACGCCATGTTCTGCAACTTATCGTACAAAAGGCAGAGAGTTGCTGCTGCTGGTCGTTGTCGTTTGTGTCGTGTACTTTGCTCGTTTATTTATGGTCGGTCATTTAAGGCAACACTGCCACAGCGCCACCGGTTTTCTTGATGCCATCATAAGTCATACTACCACTACCGAGGTTTATTAGAAAGCTGCTTTTACACGATCTAAACAATGATTAAAATATTTTGCTACTGCTATCTGACTGTCGCTAAAAAGCAGAAAAAATTAACAGTCAACTTCACTGCATCGCATTTCATGGCATCATTACTTTTGACTTGAGTGCGTCAAGGCGGACTAAACACTGCGGGTAATTTAGGCTGAATGTGATCAACAAGGCCCCGCCATTACCTTTTTACTATAACTACTGATATTGACTGCTGCCGTGTGTCCCACTAATTAGGATCATTATTTTAATTTATGAAAATGTGGGTTGTAAGCGATGCTGCTTACTCGCTTAATTTTTTGTGTTTTTTAGTCATACAGTTTGGTTTTTGGCAAGTAGTTCCTATTTTTACCATGCATGCAAAAATTGAGTTTTTGTGTGTTTTATGCTTTACTGTTCTTTTAGCACCTTTATCGATTTAGACCATTTCTGCTGGTCAACTTTTGTCGGCTTAAATGGCCGCCGCCGTTTGTGGGCCGTTTAATTGCTTCGTTTAAATAAATCCTGGTGTGTGCGGTAAATATTCAGTTTAGTGTGCGAGGGGTTCACCACCTCCGTTTCTTGAGTGTGTTTTTGCATTTGCATGAATTATCGTAAACGTCGTTTTGTCTGCCCATTCGGTGTTTGTCGGTGTGCGTGTGTGTGCTGTTTGCTGATTTCGAATTGAAGTTCCGCATTAGCATGATCACTATGGTTCTGCTGGGTAGTGTTTGTAGTGCTGGGCAAAGCTAGTTTTTGTGCCTTGTTTTCCTTTCCCCCAACTTTTGCATGAGCTTTCTGATTTATTGTAAGCGCACTGCAATTTTTTCTCCTTTTTCTTGCTCTGTGTTTGGCCACACATTCACTCACACTAGCTGGTCATTGTCGCCGGGCACCACAACAACAACAGCAGCAACAACAACAGCACACTTGCTCGCTGTGTGTACGCTTCGCTGGACCTGGTCCTGTCGCTGCTGCTGTCCCCCACTGACAATATCGTTGAATCGAAAAACGATGGCGTCGCAGTGGTGGTGGTGGTGGGTTCTGAAGCACTCGAAAAAAGCGCCAACACTGAATCAGAAAAAAAGTAATGTGTGTGTGTGGTGCTGTGCGCCTGCACTTCTGTGCATTATGTTGATTAGGCGACTTTGACCGTCACTCGGCGGCGGCAACTGCGGCCACCCTGCCACACTGAGAATTAATTGTCCGATGGAATAGAGAGCAAAAAAGGAGCCAGTAAAAGCTACGACTACTTTCGACAACTTTTACTGGCCACTGGTCACTTGGTCATTGCTGGCGCTAGTAGTGCTAGTGCTGGTGCTGGTGCTGCTGGTAATGGTGCAGCTTTTTGCACAGATTGTTTCATTTCCGCAGTGCATTAGCCAGTCAGTGTGAGCGTGTGTTCAGTGGTAACTCTCTTTCCTTCGGTGTGCACTCTTTTTGCCTTTTTCCTCTGCTGCTGCCCACACTTCGTCTTTGCCACACTACACTGCACTTTTTGCTTTTTTGCTTCTTGTCTTTAATTACCTTTTTTCTTATGAGCTCTACTGCTAGTGCAGTTTTTCTTTCCTCTCCATAACTTGCATACCCCGCTTTTTCTGTTATTGCGTTCATCCGTGAGAGTTATTCGCCGTTCAGTGGCGATGCGATGTGGTTGCTGTCGAAGAACAATGTCTTACCAGAGTTCATTCTCTCTTTTTTTCCCTTCATCTTTGTTTCTTGCTGTGTTTTCTGACGTGTGCGCGCCTGGACAATTGCGTCTGCCAATTGCCGGAGCAATTGAACAAGTGAAGTGTGCACATCGGAGAGGAAAGAAGTGTGGTACAGTAGCAGTCACTTTGAGCTGTGAGGGCTCTGTCTACCTATCTTCTGTACACCTTCCAGAGTGGGAACAACAGCAGATAAAAAGTATAAAAGAAAAAGCCATGTGTGTGCACATTTGAGAAAGCAAATTGGCTGGCGATAAACTCTGGCTTCTAATCGTGATTAAGAGAGATAAAAAGAGAGAAAATGCGCATCTGTACAGTGTCATCCTCTAGCAGGCCGAAGTGGGCCACTATCTGTCTGACTGTCTACTGTTGTTCTTTCTCTTCCTCTCACATTTTGTCCTCGTAATCTCTGGCTGGCAAACTGACGGCCTCGCTCTCGTTTAGTCTATCGGTCTGTGTGTGAGCAGTTGCTGCTAGTTCTGCTGGTACAGTAGACAGACAGACAGACCGATTCTGTGCATGTGTTTGCCATTGTGCGGCATTGCCACTGCCATTGCACACACTTGTCTGTATTTATTATCTCCATCTAATGACGTCTCGATCTTCCTCGTTGTCAGCAGTGGCGAGAAAAACTCGCAAACACACTCACTCACTCACACAGAGAGAATCGGCAAAACAGACAGTCAAAAGGAGACACAATTGAAGACAGATAACTTGTCCGATAGGCTTCCTCTCTGTGCTGGGTGCTGGTCTCTTCTTCTGTCTGTCTGTCTGTCTGGGTACAGTCCGACTGCTGCAGCTGAAAGACCACGATGATGCTGGTTCATAAGAAAAGTCTGTGTGTGTTTAGTTTCCCCTCGTTCTCAACTTGACCACCGAATGTCGCCTTACAATTTGTTGTTGTCTTCTTTTGCTCGTCGTAGCAGCTTTGTCTTTGCCTGAGCGCTCTATTTTATTCTTGCTTCTCCAGGACTGTAAACAATGCACTGTACCGTGTGTGTTTTGGAGGATAGATGGATGGCACTGTGAAGTACAAAATGCACAGTCTCTCTTCTCTTCTCTCTCTCTCTCTCTCTTAGTTTTCTTTAGGAAGTAGCAGGAATTAGTGAAGAAAACCCAGGCACAAACACACACAGAGAAAAAAAGACAGGACAGTCGGATCTATCACGCTGGGTGCTCTTTCACTCCACACACAATGTCCATCTTATCTTCGCAGTGCCGTGCTTTGCAGTGTTGTTTTCTCCTGTCCAGTCCACACTGTCTGCTGGCCATTAGCCATGCCGGGCCAACGAAAAACCGTAGAGCTCAAAGCGGAACGGTGTTGAAAGTAAAAAGCAAAAAGCTCTCTCTCATTAATCATTTACGTGGGCAACAGCAGAAGAAGAAGAAGGAGGGGCGGCATTCGAATGTCACTGCTTTTTGAGTTGCTGCTGCTGCTCAAGTTTGCCAAGCTTTTTTTCCCTTCCTGCTCTCTCTCCTGCTTTCACAGAGTGCTGGCATTCAGCATTGTTTCATTCTTCCTTGCTCCGGTGTCACTGAGCTGCCTTCTTCTCCTCTTCTTTACTTTCTTTCTTTTGATCGCCTAAAAGTATACTGTGTGTGTTGTGTGTTGAGCGGGGCACCAATTGCCACCACCACCACTCAGCACTGAAGAGGACCATGAAGAGGATGAAAGTGCAAACAAAGTGTGCATGGCACCACTTGAGTGGTCAGAATGATAGTGGTGGCGGTGATGGTGAATGGATGGATGGATGGATTAGATGGATGGTCACTGCCATTGCCACTCTGTCTCTCTCTCTCTCTCTCTCTCTCTCTCTCTCTCTCTTTGATAACTACACTGGTCCTCTGACTTGGACTTTAATGTTCCAAAGACCAGCACACACTTTTTTAGTGACATTTTTTTACTATCTCACTGCAATCAGAAAGCAAAAGTTTTAGGAAAATGGTTGTGTTTTAAGCAAAACACTGCCGAGTTTACAATGTAAATTTTACATTAATTATGGCTGTCTCTCTCTCTCTCGTTTTTGGACTACTGCTTTTGTCATTGATTTCTACAGAAACAGTCTATTCTTAGTATTTGTGCCTCCCTGAATAGGTCCGACTTTATTTCAGCTGCTGTTGTTGGCTTATTTGCTTAACTGTTCTCACTTTCAATGAGACAGTAGACAGTGTCCGCTTCAGTGGCAGTGGCCCTGTGATTTGGTGCGCTTCTAAGAAGCTTACTCTCAGTCATCATCATCGTTTCAGCTTTCAAATTGCAATGCTTGCTAAATTTCTTTTTCTTTTGCTGTTCTTTATTAGGAGGAAAAGGAACAGGACACGAGATCAAAATCAATAAACGACAAAAAATGGTAGAGAAAAGTGCTTTCACTTTCTGCCATGTTGACTGATTGCTTTGATCTAGCCGTTTTTTTATTTTTTTTTGTTAATTTCATGAGCAAATATAATTACTCAATCATGACTGTCCAGGATGGCAAATTATACTAGAAACTATGCTCACTGCAGTAATCAGGAGAAAATTTTGCAGATTAAATGCTCCAGGTTGATGTTCTTTGAGCAAAAGCTCAGAAAGATGCATTTGACAATTTGCAGCTAATAGCTTTTGCGCAATTTTCTACTTTTTCTTTGATTACTTTTACATGTAAGTGTCAGATGACATTTTTGACTTTTTGGTGCAAAAATACGACTGCTCACAAACTCGTCCGTTCAGTACTTATAAATTTATATTTGGGCGATTGGAGTGAGGGCGGAAAAGCATCAGTCGGAGTTGTATTTAAATTAAACCCAAAGGGAAGGATTGATTGAATTGCTAAATTCAGCCGCCGTGTTTCACTGTGAAAAAATGCATTTGCCATTGCCTGACTCAAACTGCTTCTCTACCACTGTAGGCGTTTATTAAAATTTAAGATTTCCTCACATACATTCACTGGCACTGCAATTGAGAAAGCATCTTTCTACTCTAAGTTTCCTGTGCCAAGAGACCTTTGAGACATGCCCAAGAGAGAAAAAAACTTGAGCCGGAGTAGAGCGAGCAAATATTTTGATGAATTCGAATGATTGAAAAAACGGCTAAGAAAAAGATGAAAACGAAAAAAACTTAAATTCATTACTTTAATGATTTTTCAATTTAGCTGAACTTGGCTCGTCTTGCCGGTTTAACTTAATGCAATTTCAACTTGAGCACATCAGAGCATCATCATCACCATCGCCATCATTGACTTGCCGGGTGCTAATTTAAATGTTTGCTCCATTTGAACGTCGATTGTGGTAAACAGACTGCAGAGCAGCGGGGTAGTTTGCGAGTCAGCAAAAAAAAAGAAAACCAACTTTGTGGCATCTCATTGCGTTACTATTAGCGATTACTTAATTCACCACAGTGCTATCCATCGGATGCAGCTTCGCTTTGCATTGTGCCGCCTGCAAATGCTCTCTTTTTTCTATTTCTGTTTGTGCCTGTGCAGATAATTTGTTTGCCAGTCCAGCCAGATATTACGTATTCTGGCCCATGCAATGAATACATACTTGGATTTTAAATTCACCCTGGGACTAGGATGCAACAGTGGCAGCAGCAGGATAATGATGATTCTACTGTTGTCTGTGCAGCCAAAAGGATCTGCCAAAAAGTTTCGTCGTGGCCACCACCACTACCACTTTTCCCTGCCCATTTCTCTCTTTTCCTCATTTCCCCTAGCTTCACGTCTTCAGGTTGCACTTTGCTGATGGTATTTCCGTTCTCTCTTTCTCGTTTTATTCTGGTGCAATGGTGCTCGCGCCTTCCAATGGTCCCACTGGCTACTGCTGCTGCTAGTTTTATTTTCCTTTACAGTTTCAGACATTCATTTCTACTAAACTAGTACTTCCCAGTAGCTGTCGTCCCCCTCCTCCTCCCCTTCTCGTGCGGCATTGCCAACTTAATTTATTCAAATTCCAATTCATGACTGGGTAATAATAAGCTTCGCTGTTGCTGTGCTCTACCAAACTAGCAAAAGCAGCAACGTTGATGCTTTTTTCCTGGGTTGCCCTTCCATTGCCTTGTAGTGCGTCCCAGCCACTACAGCCTATTGGATTCTATTTCATTTACTTAATTCATTAAACAGTAGCTAGATGTGCATTTATGTGTGTGTGCTCATAAATTTATCAAGAGGGGGAAGTATTGGAGAGAAACGACCAAAAATGGCTACAATTTGCCTGGTGTTTCCAATAACAACTGAATGCAGAGAATTAAATTGCTTTCCGTTTTGACCAAAATATGTTAATTAATTTTAGTGCCCTTTTTCTGGTTTTGCCGGTGCTGTTGATTGAATTTATGTTTCTTTGTTTGAAAGTTTTTATTGGTTGCAATGAATTTAACAGCTGCAAACGCTACTGTACTGATGTTCAACTCTATTTCAGTAGTTGTAGCACCAAAAAACTTTTCCTGCCTCTTTTTCACTATTTATGGAACGATTCAAACTATCTGATGAAAAAAATAAACTTGTTTGCAAAGTAAAATAGCATCAGCAAATCAACATGCAAATCCGCAAAACAAGACAGCAAAGCAGAGGCGGCGATGACGCACTCAGAGCACTCTGAGTACATTTGCGATTTAAATTGAAATTTCAATTTATAACCACAGCCAATATTACACACACACAATCTAGATACTTTGACAGCTGCCTGTTAGATCTGCTTGCTTTTCTTTTATTTACTTGTTTCAGTCAGTTTGACCAGTGTGCCAACACCAAATGTTTGTGCTGCTGCTGCTCTCTACTGTCTTCTGATTTAGCTAGACTATGTCCGAGTGTCCCAATTAAAACCTGAACATGTCAACAGAAATTCACACACACACACACAAACTGCTTCTTCTGTTTGACCATCACACTCGATCGCTTTTCTTGCTCTTTTTCAACGTCTGCCAGACACGCTTTTCTCGATTTGGCGTTTGTCGAGGCTGATCGTGCCTGTGCCATTACCAGCTATAATTGCACTAAATTCTGGTCACGTTAAGTCTCTTCCTCCTTCTCTTGGGCTCGGTGGTGCTGCTGCCTCTTTCTTGTACGCTGCTTACTGTAGTACTCACTTTGTGCGCTTGTTTCCGCTTTCTGTAATTCGTCCATATTTTTCTATATGTAAAGACTGCAGCTTCTGCTGCTGATGCCCACTCTGCCACAGCCTTGACTGTAATTGAAAACATGAAATAGTGATATGGACTGAAATAGAAATTGGATGAGAGGGAAAAAAAGAAACCAGTGTGAAGACAGTTTTCGGACTTATTCTACCCATTTTCGCTCGTTTCCAGATTTAGTAACCATCTCCTCTCTCTCTGCTCAAACCCAATACCAGAGGCAAAAACTCAATTTAGCGGCGAGTGGGACGTAGTATCTGAAAACACACACAGTTTCTGCTGACTCCTAGTAAAAAAAGTAACTTTTACTTTTCTTTAACTGTTTAATTTAAACTTTAATTAAGGCCATTATATTGTTAACTTTTATTAAAAGCCAATTTTTGGCGCAGTTTTTTCAATGAAAGAGTAAAGTAACGAAAAAGCGTAAAGTGAAAAGTAGTTGCTGGAGGCAATTTTTTTGTTGCCCAGTCACAGTCCTCTGCATTGCTTTGTCTTACAGCTTTTTTTTCTTTTTATCTGCTTTTCATTCATTTGATGCAGTGTGTGTGTTCAGACCGCATACACTGAAAGAGCCCTTCACCGTAGAGCATTTTACCGTTTAGTGAAATGGAAATAATTGAATCAACTTAGAGCTATTTTTTGGCTTCAAAGTAGGAGAAAAGAAAACGATGATGATGATGATGACTTTGAAACTCATTTTAGAAAAGCACAATACACCACTAAAACAAATGTAATTAAACAGCCAACAAAACACGGAAGGGTCTGCGTAGTACTGTACTACAACCACTCATAATCATCGTTCACTGTCTTTGTCGGTGATGCAGAACACTCTCTTTGAACTGAACTACACTATAAATAATGTATGAATTGTTTCTAAATTAATTAATGCCTTCAATGCCTTCAACAGTCGTCTGCCAGCCAGTAAGTCAGTTGCGTGTTGCCGTGTTGTGTGAGTGTTGTTTTTGCAATTTGTGTGTGGGGTAACAGAAAAACAGGAGGGACTGACTTGCCTGTCGACGGTGTATTGATTACAATTAATACTAATTGACAGCAGCACACTACTACTGGAAAGACCACTGCAGAAAGAAAGAAAGAGAGAAGTGATGGATGGCTCCACTTGGCAACTTCTTCTTCCAGTACTTTTGCTGGCTTTGCTGGTCATGCCAAGTGCGATCCACTTACTGGCCCATTTACCGTTTTTTCTCTTTTTCTCTTGTTAGTCAGCAGATAAATGAGAAAAACGGTACTTGACATGGCTCTTTTTGATGAGCTAAAGTTACTGTTTTTTTACTTTTTTAGTACGGTAAGCTTGTTGTTTTTTTGCTGCCATCAGTTTTGTGTGTTTTGTTCCAAACGTTGTAGCGTAATTTGCATTTTTATAAACTTTTAAAAATGATGCTCCTGTTGAATTGAAACTTTTAGACAAAGTTTACGCTGCCAACAACATCAGCAGCAGCATAATAGTTAACTTTGTAGCATTTCATTTTATAGTCAACTTGAAGGAGACATGTTGTCCTAGCTATTCGGCACTTGATAAAGTGAAAGTGCATTTAAAGTACAGAGTAGAGTTTGTCAGTAATAATAAGTTTTGCTTGTTGTCTCTCCTTTTCCCTAATCAAATCAGCATCATTGTGTGTTTACAAGGAATACCTGAGAAGTGTGTGCTTTTGTGTGTTTTGGCCTACTTTGTCTTCACAAAATTGCATTATTTGAACATGTGATTCAGTTGACATTAGTAGTAGTTTTTACAAGCCTTTACACTGTAAATATTTTCTGGAGAAAAGTTAAAGCGTTTATAGAGAAACGAGTGAAATTTGTCGTTGAATTAGTGGCGGAGCTTTTTTATTGCTACTGGGCAAATGACACTGCTAATGCCACCACTACCACTAGCAACCAAGGCCAATTGTCTTGATGGGGAATCCCATCATCATCAGATTACTATTAATTTAATTTAGTTTTAATTTTCAAGCAAAGCTACTTGCTGCCCAGCTGCCCAGCATACAGCAAATGTTGACAGGCTTTATTTAAATGTAATTGCGCTGTTGCTGCATCTGCATTGACAAATTACAATTTAGTTCTTCATTTGCAGCACTGTCAGTGCGTCTGTATTCCTTTTCTTGAAAGAAAAACGGCACTTTTCGCTCGACTGAGTTGCAGTACTGCTCTTTTTCTTCTTCTTCTTCTCCAATTTGCTGCTGCAACTCTGCAACTGTGCTAATCTGCTCGACCATGCCAATTGTTTGGTGCTGTTTTGTCTGCTGTGACAGTGTCAAGTGGGGATTGACGCAGCTTAGTGTGCCACACAATACACCAATCGTGCTTGCTCTTTTGGTCTACTCTTTTCACCAGTTTCTTTCTGCCACTTTTGTGTCAGTTGGTTTTTCAGTTAGTCACCAACTGTACAACACTGCCTGAACTCACACATCTGCCGTCCTCACATGCACACATACCGTTTTTTGGGTATTTTCGTTTGTTATGGCGCTAATCTCACTGACTAGCACTTCTTTCCTTTTCCCCTCTTTTTTGTCGTAATTGTACGTGTACAACTTAGCATTAGTATTCTGAATGGAACTCATTCTGTCGTTTTTGGCACTCTAATTTGTCCTGTCCACTTGATTACTAGACAAGTCGAGCTGACGTGTATCAGAAAAAACGTTTCAGGGACATATTCGGTGTGTTTGAAGCGCAGGCCAACTAAACTCTGAAAATCATTTGTTTTATTGAACTGCTTTTTTAACAGACTTTTGTAATTGTACTGAATTGACACGTGGCATTGAGTGATTAATGTTCTTATGACATCACCTGCAACATCGATTTTGACCACCAAATTGCGGAAATTGCCATTGGAAAGTTGCAAATTGCTATTATTAATCAGGGCCTGGCTGTAGCATCCAGTGTGTTTTGCTTAATAGTGGTCATCATTTTCAGCTGCCAATTAATTGTTTTCTTTTGGTCACACAAAGCTTTTATTTAAACGCTATTCAGTGTATCTTTGCAGTCATTTAGACCAAAGGATAGTTAGTTTACCCAGTGCAATGTCAGCCTGCTTTCCTCATTTTATATGACTTTTTCTCATTAAGTCAGACAGTGATTGTTTTCACAAAAGAGAGAGAGAGAGAGAAAGAAAAAAAGGGTGAGTTATTCAGTTGCACTTTGCCTACTTCTAATGCATATCGATTCCTCGCCTAGTGCACACTGGTTATCTGCTGCTCCCAAGAGTTAATTGACGATCTGCCAAAGTGCGACATTGTTTTATTTAGTAGACCAGTGGTAGGCACATGCACATGCACCCACACACATATGTTTGCATTGATTTAAATTTCTTATACTTTATTAAATGTTGTGCAGAGTGCAGCAGTTACAGTAACAGTAGTTGGAGTAATAGTAGTAAAACGGGAACAAAGTCGCATGTTATATGAGCCAAAACTACGAGGACAGTGGTACAAGAGTACGAGTGGCCCGAGCGAGCACAGAGGCAAATTTGTATGTGCATGTGTGCCTGTGTGTGCCGCGAATGACAATGGTCTTCACTTGGTCATTATTATGGCGATGATAATTATAATATACGGTATAATTTGTTTAATGGTACCCGTTCAGAGGGTTAAAAGAGAGGAAGAGAAAGAAAAAACTGAACCAGACACATGCTGCTGCTGCTGATGATGATCAAGTTTGGGCAGTGAGCACCACTGCTAACTTCCCTGGTTTTCTGTGCTTTCTTGTGACACAAACACACACATTTTATTTGGCCAGTGCTTCTACTTTAGTACTACTGGTCCCATAAAGACAGACATCAGTGGGTGCATGCTGAGTTGCTGATGGCCGCCAGTGTCATCGTCTATTGTCTCTTCTTTTCCCTTTTCCAGCCAGCTCACACATTCCCTGTGCTTCAAATTGCCCTTGCACATTTAGCTGTTGCTGCTTTAAAATTATTTAAATTCTTTTAAAAGAGAAAGCCTACCATACAATGTGTCTACTAGGGCAGAACATCAGTAGTGGTGGTGTATGGTATTGCAGACGCGTCAGGAAAAAGAGAAAGCAATGAGTCTGTTTGTTGCTTGCTTTGTGGCATTTATTCTGTTCTCTGTTTGCCCCAAGCCAGATAGGCATTGTTGTTGTTGTTGTTCCTAGCCCTTTTTTATTCAGCTCATGTTGTACTCAGCTACTGCAATTAACACTTGTTTGAGAAAGAAACAATTTCATTCGCACGGGTACTATTACTGCTGCTGCTGCTGAGTTCAGTAGTAATCATAATAACTCCATTTTACTAGCTAGATTTAATTATCCAACGGATTGTGTCTGTGTGTATGTGATTCACCAAAGTAGGTGGCAAATGTATTCAAATTTAAGAGTAAGCAGCTGGCAACTGCTTGCTGAAACTGGTGCTACCAATTTCAGCAGCAGTTTTGCAACTCCTTTTGTTCCCTTCTCTTTTGGCACTCAATGACCACTGTAATTAAACACTCAAGCCCAACCCACCAAATGAGGCATCCTAGTATGCGTTTACTTTCTAATTTTCTAACTTGCAACTCAATGTTCATCACTGGGAAGCATTCTCCAGAACTGCAAACATGCAAAGAGTTGAATTGTATTTTGTGTGCTAGCGTTTTGCACTACAACTTTCATTGTACAGTTTAGCCATGCCCTGGTCAGCAATTAAACAGCAACTGCACGACCACTGTCTGTCTGCCCTTTTGTGCAAAAATTTTCACTAATTGAATTGCCTTAGTACTTGGGTGTGAGAGCCTTTTTATTCAATCTCTAACCGACGCAATGAATTTTTCATTTTGGCACAAATCGACTTTTGCAATTGAATTTTAATGCTTTTTTAAAGCAGCTGTCGTTTCAGGCAGCAGTTTTTTCCTTTGCGTGCTTCTTTGTGTGTGCATGTGAGCAACATTTTGGAAAAGGGTATGAAACCGTTTAAAACTTAATTTGCAGTTTTAATCGATTTTGAAAATCAAATTGAAAAAAACAAAATGAAAGTGACTGCTGTCGGCGCTCAAATCAAAGTTTCCGATGATGTGTATTATGCTAATGGTGCGCCGAACAGGAGTTGAGTAAAAAGATGTTAACGACACACAAATTGATAAAACGGTGTTTATTTGACATTTGCACACACAATTGTCAAAAGTGATTTGTGGGAATTTTTTTAAAATTTGATAAAACACAGAAGTTTTAGCCCAATTAATTATATTACTTTGATTTGATCACGCATCACTTTTCTGTCTTTAAACTTTTAAACCTTATAAACATTTTATAAACATCAATGTTTAAATGAAAAAATTTATTAACATTTTTTTTTCTTTATCATTTTAGGTTACCATGTTGGACCGTGAATCAGCGGAACGCGCAGTAAAAGACGCAAATCCCATCATCGACGGTCGCAAGGCAAACGTCAACTTGGCCTACCTGGGTGCTAAACCACGAAATGGTTTTCTCAACTCAAACGGTAAGTTTAGTTTTTTCATTGCTATTTTTAGCTTAGTCGACATGTAATTTGATTCATTTGCCTTGATGTTTTGGTTATCAGCTATCTGCTGTTCCTCTTTAGTTCAATTCAATCATTCAGTGCCGCCTCTTCCATTTTCACCCTTCCCCCTCCTCTTCTCATCTTCTAGGCAATAAACACTTTGGCAGGCAATTCAAAGCCCACTCGATTAATGAATTGCTTTGATTGCTTTAATCGATCATATTAGCACATGTTTCATTAGAGAGAAAGAGAAAGAGGAGCAGTGAATGAAATTGGGGAATTAGGAAAGAAAGAGAAAAAGAGAAGGGGAAATTGGATGAGCGTTTGGCACTTTCTGATCAAAAAGAGAATATACATAGATTAATACCCAGCTGAGAAAAAAATATGCTTGCACTAGTGATGGAATATGATGTGATGGCGCACCGATTTGGAGCCATTTCCTTTGATGTCACTTTCGTCAGTTGTTTGTGCTTGTGTTGCCTGCTGGCATATAACATACACACACTGCTGAGACTGCTTGCGTGTCTGAATTAAGCATTTGATCCGTCGGCGGAACAATAGACACAGAGCAGGAGAAAGAAGGAGAAAGCCTGTTTCCGTTTTAGCCCCGTCTCAGCAGCCCAGCAAACAACGTTTTCCAGCTGCTATTTTGGGAGAGACAGTGAGGGGCAATTGTCCGATGAAAGATGGATGAGTGATGTTATTAAAATCGCTGGCGAATTGCACTTTTATTACGCTTCTCTTTCTTTTTTCGCTCTGCACATCACATCAAACAGCACACTAGTGCACCGACATCAACAGCAGCAGCAGCTAAGTGGCCATTTTTGAGGCTGCTGCTGCTGCTGCAAAACAGTATTTGGATCAGTCAGCCAGCACTGAATCTAATGGACTTTATTATTATTATACATCACTGCATTGCACTGCACTTTGACAGCTCTCACACCAAGAGCAGCGGCGGCGGCAGTTTGGCAGGCAGTTTGACGCATTAATAAGTGAAACAGTTTGCCAACAGCTCTCCGATCGACCAGCCGACCACTACCACCACTGCCGCCAATAAAAACGACGGCCAGTGTGTGTGGGCCAGAGGGTTGTCCTTGACCAGATTTCCTTACTCAATCACTGAGAGCAAACATTAAGCAGGAGCACCAGTTTTGTGTACATACCATCATCATTGGCCGCCTGACCTGATGGCTACTAATAATGTCCATTTTTACTATTTACAATTCTTACTACTTGCTGCCCATGACCACTGACTCAATTCCAAAACCTTTCAGTTTCTTTTTTTATTGATGATTTATTAGCTGAAACGTAAAACTGCTTTTTAATTGCCAAAAAAGTAGTCGCTAACGAAACGCCTTCTCTACGATTAATGCTGCTGCTAATGTATTCACCATTTCCTTGTGCATTTGAACTGTGTGTGCGCGTTCAACTACATAAATCCTTTCTTTTCTGTAGTGTGCTCTTTTTTCTGCTTTTTTGGAATGCAATAGATACTGCTACTACTAGGTCGTCGTGGTGGTGAACACCCACACACGTCCATGTTGTACTTGTCATGAACTGCAGCTTAAGCAGCTAATTTAAATTCTATTCAAATTGTAGAAATACTACTGTCTAACTGATTGAGAAAGGATAGTTAAATAAAAAGTCAGCCTTCCAGTTTCTTTTTCTTCTTCTTTGTCGTTGTTCGGTGCATTGCCGATTTCATCTTCCTCATTTTTTCCTGCGCGTTCAGACTTAAACAAGCTGGCAAATGTTTTTAGCCGCTTTTTTCTTTTTTTTGAGCATCACTCACTAGTAAATGGCGTTGAACAGAAAAAGAAAGCGGCAAATGTACTGAATGTATTTTTTAAATTTTAATCTAGCAAATTAATTCAGTTTTTTAATTTAATTTCCTTCCGTTGAGCCGTCGGTGTCGCTAGCTAGCTAACTTCTACTTATAGTCTAGTGTTGACCCGTTAACAATTGCCTTCAATTTATTAGCAGTGTTGACGGTAGAAAAAAAGCTGTTCACTAGGCCACTCTCAATCTCAATTTTTTTTCCAAAACATGTTATCGTTGCTTGAAAGTTGCACTACTATTTTTTGCTCGGTCTAAAAGGATTCATTCATTTACATTTGTACTATGTCCCCTTTTCTCTTTTCTTTTCTTTTTTGTCCTTTTTTGGTGCTTTTTCTTTCTTTTTTTAGTTTTTTATCACCATCAACAACAGCAAAAAACCGAGTGCACCTCGTTACTGGCAGCAGAGGGGCGTGCGCACTGGTGCGCACTGCACTGCAGGCACACAGAGAAAATGTCTCAAGTCAGTTTGAGAGTGGGCTTAAATCTTAAATAGATTTGAGAATTTCTCAAATCAGTATAAGACCTGCTGAATTCAATAAATGTCTCAAACTGATTTGAGACTTTCTCAAACCCATTTAAGATCCTTCTCAAATCAGTTTAAGAGAAAAATGTTTAAAAAATGATTTTTCATTGATCTCAAACCTATTTGAGAAGGTCAAAATTCTCAAATCAGTTTAAGAGGTTTTGGACTTAGAAATTTTTTGGATCTCAATCTCAAACCCATTTGAGATAGCAGGTAACATTGTTTACGAATGGTCACTTTTCTGCTGCTGAATCAAAACAAAACAGCGTTTGCTCCAAGTCACTCAGCCAGCCACGCAATCAAACTCGCGCCGATCCATTCTGGTTGGAACCTTTATCTCATCCCATCTATCACCCGATAAGCACTGCACACTTTTAAAGTATCTTTTGTCACCATTTTCAAGTTGTTTGTCTATTCAACCGTAAACTTCAAACCTCTTTGCATGTCATCATGATCTTCATAGTCAGTCAGACGGATAACAACATTGAGAAAAACGCTTCGAGTTGACCTTCGTTTTTAATGTCTTTGTAGAATTTCAAACACTCTGCTCAAAAGAATTCACCCCTGCTCCTCTCTAGACGTCTGAGCTCAGCTACCAGTGCAAAGAGACGCCATGCAAATGACTTTCAAGATCGAGCTTCTTCTGCAGGCCAAGAAAGTTTCAAACAAAAGTCATCCCAAGGAAGTTTCTATAGTGATGATCTTAACTCTAATAAACCTTAAAGTAATATCTTTTTTGTTTTTTCAGGACATGCTCCAAATCAAAATGGCGATTCAAAACAAGCGTAGAAAGGTTGGCACTCTGATGAACCTACTGGACTTGTGCTGCAACTATTAAAAGACAAACTTCCTGGTCATCGCAAAAGCGGCAAGAAGAAACACAATCGCCAAGGAGATCCATCATCAAAGAAGATGTTCAGCATTGGAGCTCTCAAGATAGTCATGATTATCTACCACCCGTGACCACTTTTTTGAGATCATTTAAAAAGTACTTTATCTCATTATTTTTGTTCACTATTTTGTAACTTGTGTGCGAGTAAAGTCTGTCAAATAAAGTTTGTTTTTGAAAATTTTTACAAGTCTAAAGTGTATTAAAAGGATATAAGAATGAAAGTGTCTTAAAAGGATTTGAGAACGCTATGCGTAAAAACGGCGCTACACGTCTCAAATCAGTTTGAGACGATGTCTCATATGGGCGAAAGAATTATACTAAATTTCAAATAGATTTAAGACTTTTTTCTCTGTGTGGGCAAATGATGACATTGTGTGTGTCTGTCTATTTTTGGCCATGTTTCATCATCATCATCATTTGATTTGCTTCTTGCTGAAAAGACTGAAATGCATTGACGGGTTCCACATCACTATCACCAGTCGCTGATCAGTCGCTGTTTTCTGCTGCTGCTGTTCACTTGACTGCACTTGCTGCTATTTGCATACTTTTACTAGTTGTAGCCTTCAAAAAGAAAAAAAGAAAAGGCAGAATAAACAAACGCTGAAGAGTGTTCACCGATCAAAGTTAGCGCCTCAACTAGCTTCCTTCCTTCCCGTTTTTTGCCCTTTCTTTCCTCTCTTTCGTAAATTGGCCATTAATTGGCAATGGTATTTGTCGATTCAATTATCACTTAGCAGCAGTGTGGCAGCAGCAGTGAAGTGAAACACATGCTGCGTGTCTGGTGTTATCGGTCAATTTAATTGCATTTAAACAGTTTGTCAAGTGTGCTTGCCTGTCACCGCAGACGTCGCACCACTTCACTGCAATGCATTTTTATCATTTGAGGACGGCAGCAGCAGCAGCAAGCGACAATTACTTTGCTGCACGGTACTTGCAGTTCATGCAATTGCATGCAAATGGCAATAGAGGTTCTGGCACTTATGTACCAAAGTCGACCATTGACAGGAGCAAAGAAAAAGAAAAAGGAGGAGGAAATGCAGGCTTCAGTCTTCAATGTTCCTCCTCACAGTGTTGCGTGAATGCCTCAAATCTTGGTCTCTCCTTCCTTTCCTTTCTCGTCGTCGTCTGAGCTATTCAAATGAATACACATTTGAATGGTAATTTGCTGAGGGGAAATTGTTTCATATTTGCTCAGCACTACTATTAGCACTACGTCTACTACTACTTCTTATCCCTGGCAGCAAGCTGGCGGTCTTTACCCATTGCCACTGCCGCCACTGAGGCGCGTTGTGTGTTATCTAATTTAGCGAGCACAGTAATCTAATTGCAAATGTGTGTAATTAATGCGTAGCTGCGTGCATGGAAATTTTGCTACAAACTTTAGGAGGTTTGCAGAACTAAAAAACTTGAAAACTTTTTTACTTTGCTTAAGGTCTACTCCTCCTTCCCATTCTCCCTTCTCTAACTACTTCAACTATGTGCTAACTTGCTTTGGGTGTGCTCTCAATGGCAGTGCAGTGCAGTGAGCTTCGTTCACATTTACATTTGCAAGTAACTCCTCGGCGCCGGTGTGTAGTGATGAAAATATCTTTAAGAAGTCTTGCCGCCGCCATTACGTTGGGGAGGCCATTGCCATTAAACGTGATGCAGTCAGTTAGTCGGCCTGTGAGCATTTGTGCACTTGTGTGCCTTGGCATCTAAACTTTTATAATTGCACCCGCGCTAGCATCAGCAGGATTGGAATTAATTTTAATGAGACAATCAACGCAGAAGAAAGAAGAAAGAAGAAAAAAGCAGGACTTGCTTTCTTGCTCAGAAAGCTGTCCAGTGGAGTAGACACTGTGTTGTACGTTGTTGTTCCCCGTTACCGTAAAGCACTTAACGTGCCAAATGGCAGTTTAAATGGTCACCAGCAGCAGCAGCTAAGTTTGCTAGTTCCGCCGACTTTTTCCCAGTAGTAGTGGTGCATACGACGCCCTGCAGCACCTCACTGACTGCTCGGTGTCCTCAGTTATCGTTGTCGTTAGATTCACACAAACAACGACAACGACGATGATGACCGAACCGGACCAGCACTTGTCTGAAATGAAACTTTGCCTCAAAGTGCCTCTTCTTTTTCCTTCTTCTTTTGTCCGTTCTACCAGCTCCTTTACCAGCTAACAGAGGTCTAACTCAATTAGACAAATGATTGCTACGGTATGTGTCTGTGTGTGTGTACATAGTCAGACAGATACTACATTCAAATGCGAGTTATGTATTCTTGACATGAAACTCATTACTGCAATGAAACTTCGGTTGGTTCCCGCTGCACCGGTGCACATCATCAAGTGACTTTGTTGTGAAATGAAAAAAAGCACCAGCAAAAATGTTGACCAGTACCGAGAAACACACACATCAACGGTGCCTCACCTTTGTCCGTTTTTCTGCTGCTGCTGTTTTTTCCGCTTTAATTTAATTATGAAGCTTAATGGATAAATGTTAATCAATTATTAATTGCCAAATAACGTTGATGTTGTTGAGGTGAGTGCGACAAGCACGAGAGCGGCCGTTGCTTGTTTTCTCGACTTTTCCTAGACCTGGTGCCAGACAAAACCAGTTTTTAGCAGAGTCAGTCAGTTTGTTGCTCAGTGTTTAGACCTAATTACTTTAATTACAGATGCAGTTCTCAGTTCAGTCAGTTTAGTTTCTTTTGTCTGCTGTGTCTTGACTTTTTAAAACGATTTTTTTACTGTTGCACTTGGGTCGTGTTTTGCCTTTCATTCAGCCACAGTTTTTCTCCTTTCCTAGTTATCAGCAATGCTAGACTTGTTCTTAATCGAGTTAAAATAGATTGCCAACTGAAAAAAAACCGTTGTCTGGACACTGTGTGGTTCTAGAAATACAACAATTCACTTCACTGTTGTGTCTTCAGTGACCTTCCCTTTTTTTCTTCCCTTTTCCCCGTCTGCCACTGTCAGCCAGCTGCAGTGCATGCTGTCCCTTTCATTATTAAACTTCTTTTTCTTTGTTTCATTTTGCTCTACTCGAGCGCAATTATCAATAATTTATTGTTGGCAAATTTACTTCTAATTGTTCGTTTTTTGTGCACTACTACCATTACTACTACTGCCCCTGCACTTGCTGGAACACTTGCTGGGTGCTGTTTCCAGTACTTTAAGGCAATGTTGTTTTTAACTGGTCGGTTGGTTTGTTGTTGTTGTTGCTCAAAACACTTCACTTAAACTTCTGCTGCCTTTTGTTTTAGCTGTTGGTAGTTGGTGACTGAAAGAAGCAGTCAGTATGTTTGTCTGCCAGTTGACAGCTAGTGTGTCTGTGTCGAGTGAGGGTGAGTGCAAACAATGGGAAGAAAAAGAGGGGGAAAGTTGAACAAGACAAAAAGAGGACATTTAAATGGCATTTAGCAAAACAAAACATCAACAGCACGTTAATTCATGTTTGAAAGCAGTTGTCTGCTTTCTTTTTGCAGCTAGCGGCAAATTAGCCAGCATGTTCTTCTATCCTCTTTTACTCGACCAGCAAAATTTATGGTGCTGCCATGAAGAAAAAAAGAGAAGCCGAAAATGAGCCGCGCACTCTGTGTGAGAAGAGTGTTCCCTCGTTCACTTTTGAAGCCGTTTTTTTAGTTTTTGTCGTTTTTTGAGTGTAGATCAGTAGCAAAGTAAGGCGGCTTGCGCTCATTTGGCAGTTTGTGTTTGAGAGGGTTGAAGAAAGCTAGCGCTCGCGCAAATCACTTTACAATCTGGGCAAATTGAAATTTGCAATTTAGCTTATTGCAAGCATCATCAATCCTGCTGTTGAGAAGAAGAGAAAGACGGCGACCACTTTGTGGGCCATTCGTTCTATTCATTCATTCATTTGCTCGTTTGTTCACCAAAAAAACCCAGACAGGCAGGCAGGCAAACCCGTTTCCGCTGTCAATGTACAACACAACGACACAAAAAGCAGCCTCAATGGCGTGAGAAAGAAGTGAAAGAAAAAGAAAATGAGGAAGTCTAAGCCGGTCATCAATGGGGCCATCTTCTTGCCCATTGTGCCAATCTTAGGGCATTGCAAAACATCTCTGGTTCACTTTAAAGTTTCAAATAATGTATAGAGGCAAGTTGCCGGCAAAAAAAGTCAGTGAAAGATTAATTGAACGTAATGTTGGTCACAGTGCAAGAGTGCAGTGCTGAAAGAAAAGAGGGCAATGGCGCCCTGGGCTAGATGGGCACAAAAATCACTTGCAAATGGGCCTCCTGTCAAATGGGTCGCAAGTTGTTGTTTTTTTCCTGACCGTTTGGTTTTAAAAATGTTCAAAATGGCCAACTGCTGTTGGCATGATGATGATGGTGATGATGACGTCTGGCACATTTAGGCGCAGTCAAACTTTGACGCCTGTTTCTCTTCTTTTGCAATTTTGCAACTTTCTCTTTAGGCATTTTGTCAGTGGCTAATTAAATTTCATCTTTATCACTTTTTGTTCTGAATTTATGGTGCAAAAATACTGCCACGCACACATTTCATCGTGTCATCATCGCTGCCGTCCGCTGCTTCATCTGCTGCTGCTGCACTTGATTGTATCGAATGTAGGCCAATTTGCAGTTTGTGGGCCTAATTTACTACTAGGCCACTGTTTTGTTCTCTGTGCAAATTAGCTGCTGGCAAGTGATGCAATTTAGAAGAGTGCACTGAAGAAGTGGGCCTCTTTTCTTCTTCTGTTTGTGTCTCGCAAATTGAGTTGACTTGACTAATCACGACACAAAGAGCTGGAGAAAGAGAGGAACTCACACAACTTTCACCCTAAGCAAAGATAGTTTAACTTCCGTCTATTGACGAAAATGATGGTTGTGTACCACTTTGATAGGCAGCAGCTATTTGTTTACACTCGTTTAATTTACACTCTTTTTTTCATTCAATAGTAGGTTTAATTTTTAGCAAACAAAACAAAGAAAGGAAAAAGTAATATCAGCAGCAGCAATTGTGTTTGTACGCTAATTAATTAGTCATTGTTTCGATACTTGAGCTGCTCTACTAACGAGCTGCACTTGGGTACTGTTGCTGCTGTTTTAGCCAGAACATGTTGTCACCATTGACGATGATGTAACTGACTAGCTGCCTGAGTGCATGTGGGGCTGAGTGT
The DNA here is from genome assembly GCA_024499935.1 of Tyrophagus putrescentiae. Lineage (NCBI taxonomy): Eukaryota > Metazoa > Arthropoda > Arachnida > Sarcoptiformes > Acaridae > Tyrophagus > Tyrophagus putrescentiae. The sequence goes on from JAMZRA010000008.1 coordinate 4,560,619, forward strand.
TTTCTTCATTAGAGCCAACAGTCTACGGTGATCATGATTTTTAGCGTAGTTGCTGCTGTCGTGAACTCTGTTGTAAATTGCTTTGATCTGCTATTCGTGAATCTCCGTTTTTATTTTGAAATAAGCTTCGATGTGGAAATTGCAAGTTTTAGGCAGTTTTTCTCCAAAACGTTCAATCAGTGCTGCTGCTGCACCACATGATGCAGCACTTTTCGTGTCGTCCTCGTATTGAGCCTCCTAAGTGGCTCCCATTACCAGACGATTGAAAACTTTTAATTAGATTTTCGGTTTTTGCTGAAATTTTGGCTAGTAAAAGGCACGTAACAGGGAAGAAAGAGAGACGATGTTGGACTGGTTGTTTGGAAACAGCACACTACTGATGACACCAGTCTTTACTTTTTCAGTCCTCCCTGCTGCAAACTGGCTGAACTCACTAACTACTGTCGTCAATCACTAATAATCAATCAATAAGCCTTAGAATGGTAGTAGCAGTGTGTCTCTACGGTTTATTTGGAACTTTTATTTCTGTTTCGCCCTTTAATTTTCCCCCTCCCTCTTCTGCAATCAGAGTTGCCCTCATCACTTGTTTGTCTCGTTTTTTTTGTTGGTGCTCATTTTGTGTGCGCCTGCAGCGAGATTTGTTTTTCTTATTTTCTAGTTTTTTTGTACCCATTTTGCACTTACTTTTGTGTCACTTCTGCTTCACAAAAACAAATTTGAGCTCAATCGAAGCGATTTACGCAATTGCAATTTTCTGTGTGTGATGCATTTTTCAATTTGGCCTCTCTGTTTTTCCTTCATCCCCATGTTTTTAGCTTTCCTTTTGCTCGCCATCTATTTGTTGCCCATTTCCGCATGTGGCCCATTTTGCCAGGCCAGAGATGGAACATTAATTTCCACTCAGGCAGGAGGCACTTTAAATTCTAGCCTTTTTTGGCAATTTTTCTGGCAGTTGTTGCTGTCCTCCTTCTCTTCCTTTTTCAGCCAGCTAAATCTGCGCCCCCAGCTCACTCACTATTAAACATCAATTTGGAGCGTCCTCATCTCCTGCTGTTGCTGGTCCCGGTGCTCCACTTTTTTTTCACTTCCATCAAAGTGAGCGGCAGCAGAACCTCTGGTCATTAATAGCGCAGGAAAAGAAGGGGAAAGAGAAAGAGGGCACAGGTTAGGCGCTTTTGAATGTGTCCCTCGTTCAACAAAAATGGTCCTTCAATTACGGCGATTATGAATGAGTGAGGACCACTGGCCACTGGCAAGAGCAGGAGCAGGAACTGCAAAGTGAAAAGTGCAGTTCTTCTCTTTTTCTCTCTTCCTCTTTCCTTTTTGGCCGTCTGTCTGTCTGCTTGATTTGCCCCATTTCACGAGAAAAAAAGAATTGCTGGCCAATGGTTTTGGTTTTGTGGATGTGGCCTTGTGGAATGCAATCACAACAACGGCGGCAAAGGCACTTCTGTCCGTTCCCTCACTTCCACTTTCCACTTGATTTGAGCTCACAATCACTACTGCTGCTGCTGCCTCATTATTCGCAGCTCTTTCTCCCAGCCTCTTTTTTCCCCTATACTTCTTTTTGCAGCTCAATGTTTGCCCTCTCTTTCTTTTTTAGCAATGTTTTTAATGTAATTAGTTTTGTTGTGCTACACTGCTGTTGCTGGTCGGGGTGAAATTTTGTGGAACAATTGAACACATAGGCACACACCGAGCAAAACACAGAGCAGAGCAATCCATTTTGCGATTGATTGCCTGTTTTCCTTTTTCATTGTTTGACGGTAGCCAATAGTGGTGGTGGAAGAGTGAGAAGAATATGGCCGTTCTGATGATAAGGACCATGCGGACAGATGAAGCATACGGTAGAGTGGAAGGAAAAAGGAGGCCAACAACAACAAATTGCCAAGTGATCATCAGACGGGCAATGGCGGCGGCGGCGGCGGCCAATCAATTGCCTCCACAGTTGATCGAAGCCATGTGCAGCTGCTGATGCAGAGCCAAGTTAAGACGTTATCGTTATGCCAGCGCTTCTGCTTTTGCAAAACAGCATTTTTCACTCAGACAATCTCACTTTCTTCTTCCTCTTCTTTGATGCAGATTGAGCAAGCAGGAAAAGAAAGTAGCAGGCAAATTCTTTCTTCCTTTTTTCCTTTCCTTCACTTTAACCCTTTGCTGCAATGTTTAGCTGGGCCATTGGATGTGCCTCATTGGGCGAGCCGCTTCGATGCTTCGATGACTCTAGCTGCTGGCAGAAAACAGACAAAGTAGCACACAGCAAAAAAGTGCTCGTCGAATTTGTGCTCATTAGAGCAACTAGCACTGCTGGCTCGAATTGCCGCCACTCGGTAATGGTGTTCAATATGGTTGCATTGTTTTCTCCTCTTGTTTTTCCCATTTTTTCCACTTTTTCCTGTTCCTCTGTTTTCTGGTTGCATCTTCTAAGAAGCAGAAGAAGAAGAAACGCGCAGCCAAATGATTATCTATAATTTATATTGTGTGTGTGTCTGTTTCTCTATCTTTCTTTCTCTTCTTTTCACTGCAACTGGATACAACAAGAGGATTCATTAAAAATTAAAATTGCCAAACAGAAGAGCTGGGATTTGGCGGATTAGATTACAAGCGGCCAGAGAAAAAACGAGAAAGAAGTTGCAAGTTGGCCTGTTTCCACCACTCACCAACAAATTGCTCCGGCTGCATATCAACATTGTCGCCGAGGTTGTCGTGTTGTTGAAAAAAGAAGAAGAAGAAACTCGACAGAGAGTGACGGCCACCGGCGGTTCAGTGCCAGCCAGCCAGCCAGCGAGTGTCCTGCTCTGTCCTGTCCAAAGTCGTTGCTGTCACGGAGAATGTCGTCGTCGTTGCAGTGCTGCGCCGTTATTTGCCTAGCTGCTGATGGTGATGGTGGTGGCAGTGGTAGTTTACCGTTGCATGCACAGGCAGGCATTTGCCTGGATCAGCGGCACTAGCTCACTTTTCTCCCTCTTTTTTTCTGCTGATGCTGATTCTCTGCGTCACGGTCGTTACTGCCCTCTCTTTTTTTCTCTTCTAATCTGTCCTTGCATTATTGTATCATCTCCTGTTGTTTAATAATTTAGTCTAATTATACTGACGCGCTCGACGTCGGCGTCGGAGTCGGCGATGGCAACAGCGGCAATTCTGCCTCTTCTTCTTCTGCTGTTCGTGTTCCCGTTTACCTCTCTCTCCCTCTCATTCCTACTGGCTCTAAGCCCACGGGCTCTGACGCCCGGTAATTCCACCACCGCCGCTGTCTCCAGTGGCGCGACGGTCATTTTTCAGCTTGTGTGTGGATGCACACCAGAGCTCACTGTCCACAGTTGACGGTGCTATGCGAATTTGCTGCAATGAATCAATGCCCACACGGCACACTGCCTGCTTGTCTGCCAGAAGATCCCACTACTTTAGTAGGGAACTAGCAGCATCACCATCGAAATGATCAGCAAAGCTAGTTCACGGTGCACCCAGTGTGACCTACACTACGGCGGCTACGGCACAAATTGCCTGCCATCACCGCCGCAGCAGCACATTATCTGGCACAACCGTTGTTCATCCCTTTGCCTCCTCATTCACCAGCCTTGATCACCAGTCATCTCCTTCCTTTCATTGTTCTTGTGTTTGTACTAATTTTCACACACAGTTTTTATTAGCTTAATTAAATCGCCACTTTGACCTTAGTCGTTGGCTCGCTTGCTCTTTTTCTTAACAGCAGTGCACTTTTATTGATCAAGCGGTGGTAGTCATTTTCCCTCGATAAAACGATGAACGGCGGCGGCAATGGCTTCTTTCTTTCTTTCTTTGCTTCAAATGAGCCAAACTTGGCGTGTAGAGAAAGTACACATACAAAGAACCCAGCACAGCAAGTTTTCCCACTAACTAACCAAACTACCGAGAGAAAGAAAATGGTGGGAGAAACACACAATGAAAGGGCAGTCAGCCTTCAATTTCCCTCCATCCCTCCCTTCCGACTGACTGACCAACTGACTGCAATCGATTTTCAATGTGGGTCTTGGTGGTGGCCGTAGTGGCGGCGATTTGAGTGGGCACAGTTAATTGTCATTATATCTTATGCTTGCTCTTGCTTAATTGACAGACTGATTAGTGACTGGGTACATGGTCGTGGTGGTGGTGATGGGGATAGAGGAATAAAATAGATGCGAGGTAGATGAATAGTGAAAGGGAAATGAGATGTGAGCATGAGATTGCCTAGCTGTGGCCCTCGTTTAGCGGCACCAACACTGAACACGAGCCACTGCCTGCACACAATGGGAAAGAGATGGGAGACGATTAGGGACAGATAAAAAAAGGGGAGAAAGAAAAAGAGCACTGTTCACTGCTCACTGGGACTGCCAAAGAGAAAAAAAGAAGAAGAAGACATAACGAGCTCGCGATTATGGTGATGAGAGACGATGAGCGAGCGAGAGAAATATAAAAGGGGAATATAAAAGAGAGAAAGAAGATGATAAAGGATGAGGCATTTTTGCTGGGTGCACACTCTGGGGCAATTTGGCACTACTACTTGTACTACTGTAACAGTGTTGGGGCTTGCAAACTCTGCAACTGTGTGCTGGCTAATGGCAGACAAAGCCTGACTTTGCTAGTGCTAGGCTATGATCATAGACTAGAGTCTAGACTGTTCGGTGTCAAACAGACAGAGTAAACTAAAAACAGTATCAAGTCTGTGCCCAAACCCACTCCCCTTCCCACTTTTTTCTTTTTTTCTTTTACTTGAGAGCACTGTTTTTTGTGTGGCAATTGATTCTTTTGGCAATGGTCGTTTTGGTTAGACTCTGCTGGCTAGTCACAGATGATCATCAGGATAATATGACGCTTGGCGAAACAAAACTGAAACGATGAACGTTACTGCTGCTGCTACTGATGATGATAAATGCACCGAGAGCACGTCCCTGGCGCCATCGTTACTCAAGCTCGAGTTTGAACAAAATTGTGACTGTGACTGTAACTGTGACTGAGTCTTTTTTTCTTTTTTGTCACTGGCTTTCTTTTTTCCCATTGTCTGCCGCCAGTCATTCAGTCATTTCGGGCAGCCTTGGCCTTCTCTGCAGGGCTAACAAATGAGCTAACCCGCTCTTTCTATCTTTTCCTTCCTCTTCTCTGCTCTTTTTTGTGGCATCCACATTTTGTCAGCCTCAGAAAACAGCTTCAATTGACTTTACTTTTATTTCCCAGCACTCGTAAATTTTTATGTTAAATTGTCGGACTTTAAAGCGATTTTCTTTTCTCAGCAACAACAGCAAAAGCCGGTTGTCCTAATTGACTTGTGCACTGACAACTTTTTTTATGTGTGTGTCGGCACACACTATACCAAAGTAAAAAAACTATCGGAAAGTAAAAGTAGTGAATGTTTGTGTGTGTTTGTGCTCACCAACTCGGATGTTTTGGCCAACTCTTGTTGACCTTGTTCGGCCGAGTTTACAGTAGCAAAAGCAGAACTATCCAAGTGGCCTTGCTGGCACTACTAGCAAAAAGACTATTTATTTTCAAACAACTAATTCAATTTACGTTTATGTTTGTGTTTAATTTAATTAACTTTGTTTAAATTTTGCTTTTTTTTCTCTTTGCTTCTCTCTGTTTTAGGTTTTCCATTTTCCTCGCTTCGAAGTGCAGCCAGCGCTGGAGCAGCCAGTGGCACTTACGCCACGTTTCCCAACTCAACCGCCAGTCCATTCGGGCCCGGATCTCAGTTTGGGTAAGTGAGCACACACTCAGACACACACACAAAGTTGCGTTTGATGCCGACGAGGCAGCCATTGAGGCAGCCATCATCATCATCATTACCATCACCATCATCACCACCGTTCCCTACTACTATTTCCATTCCCTATTCTCTACTTCTTTTGTTTCAACTGTTTGCCTTTTTATTTGCCTTTTTTTAAAAAGGGTCTAGACGAGATCTCCAGCAGAAGTGCAAAAGGTTGCAACAGTGAGGCACGAGCCTTGCTTTGAGAGAGATCAGTGTCGAGTGGCAAGTGATTTTAAATTGCCCTTTTCTCTTCTTGTTGCACTTCACTCTAATTAATCTGCAAAACTGAATTGTTCAGCAAAAGAGAAAAAGATAGAAAGAAAACCAAAATGATAGAGAACAGCGAGACGGTGCCTGAAACTGGGGCATTCCGAGCACGTCTACTTACAAGTACACGGAACGACTGCAACAGAGACAATAACAGCAGTAACACTGATTGCCCATTGCAATTAGCAGTTGAAAAAAGCAGTTGGTCTTTGACTTTGAAAGTTTTTGCTGTAGAGCGTAACACTACACACATTGCCAACATTGTACAACTCTTGTACGATTTCAGTTGGGAGAGGACTGTGCTCCAGTTTCCCTGCATTTCCCCTTCACTAGTTTTTTAGTTATTTCTCACACTACTCAATAGGGACTAGTGCTCAACAAAAAAAGTGCGATATGTGTCGTGACGGAGCTGATGATGTGCACTTGTAAAAAATAAAGTGGTTTCATCACTTGATGAACTACTACCACTGTCTCCTCCTCCTTTTCCTACTTTTTCTTCACGTCCCAGCAGGAAAAAGTAGTTGAGAGTAGTGTTGAGTGAATGAACAATTGTTGAGATGAGTTGTACTAGTTGTGTTAGTTGAAGAAGAAGTTGTTCTAGTAGCACCAGCAGCACCATGTTATTAGCACCGTTTTGTTACTTTTTTTGCTGTCGCTGTACTCTCTCGATTGAACTAGCCTGATTAGCTTTTCTCCTCTACTTCTGGCAGCCTAACGATTACTGCTGACTGACTCGGGGATGCTAATTTCGGCGGTGCTGATGATGGCAGTTGCTTGCAGGCAGTTCATAATGACTAGGACAGGCTGCTGTCCTCTAAAGAAAAGAAGGCCTTTCTCCCTTTTATTTCTTTTTTGCTCATTGGCCACCATTTCATCAGAGCAGGGTAGCAAATTGTGCTTTCCTGTGCAAATTTTTCTTTCTTTCTCTCTCTCTCTCTCTCTCTCTGCCCCATAACCACGTACTGCAAGTTAAGACGGTTTGGAATGGTTGCCTGGCAAAAGGAGCATTTTCCCCAACGTCTCTGTTTTCAACCCCGCTATCGATTTGATTGGGTCTCTCTCTCTCTCTCTCTCTCTCTCTTCTCCTCAGACTACACCGATCAGAGGGGACGAATGCTGGTGGTAGTGATGATAGTCTAGAGTACTTTTTACTGCCAACACTTGGAAGGCAGCAGCAGCAACAACAGCAGCATCACCTCGCCTGAAATGTGTACCGGAGGTGCACTACACTACAACTCTCACTGGGTACAGCGCTAAATTAGTTGCTCACACACATACTTTGACTTCACTTGGGCCACCACCGCCATCATCATCAGCATTTCTTCCCTTCCTTCCTCTCTTTAGACGACACCAACTTTTTGACTGTACTCAAAGTGTACTGTTTGAGATGGCGGTTCATTTTGCCAGTGCACCGAAAAACGACTACTTTCAGTGCTAGCCATTCTTTTTTATGGGTCGCTCCTTGCTTTCCTTTTCTGCCCAAAAAAAATTTTGGGTTTAGTTGTTGATGTTGTCGTCTTTGTTGTTTGTTGTACTATATTTTGCCTACAATCAAGTGCTCAAACACGGATGCAATTGAGAAAAAGAGGAAGGGAAAACACAGGCACCCAAACCAAAAGTTGCCAAAAAACTGAACGACTGATGTAACACAAAACTTGACCGTTTCAATTGCAATCGGAAACGGAAATGCTCCGAATTTTGGAAGAACGCAAATGCGACAACGACGACGACGACGATGAAGAGGAGGAGAAAGGAAAAAAGTATAAAAGAGACGATGTTACGCCATTGTGGCCTGCCGTAACATTAGGTTGTCTAATTTCGATGTGCAAATCGAACTTTTTGTATGTTTTTTTGTGTTTGTGTTTGGTAGAATGGCAAAAAAAGAAAAAAAAGAATTGTGTGTGCAAAATGCCCTTTGCATGTTGCCTGCTGATTCTTTCTTTTTTTTATTTTGTTTCGACTGTTGTTGTCCATCATCAGACAATAGAGTCTAGGCAAAAAATAGAGCTCATGCCGCTGCTGCTTTTGCTATTAAAGCAAAACGAGCCCCTCTTTTTTTATTTATTTATCTGCTCGACTCTAATTGAAATCCTTGAGCTGGCTCAAACCAAATAAAATACAGGGAGCAAAGAATTGGCCATGCATTCCGATGAGATCATCAGAGAAGTGAGTGGACCGTGTGTTGGTCTGTTTTTCTCCCTCTTTTTGTGGCCATTATCTAATTTGGCTATTTATGCTGTAAGCTTTCCTTCTTTTTTCTTTTTTCCTCATTCCGTCGTACTACGACCACCACCAGCAACAACAACAACTCACATTTACCCAGTCATCCCCTACTTTGCAATTGTTGCTGAGTGAAGCAAAACTTTTTGTCTGCCTCAATCGGTTTGCGCCTCACTGCCCACACTGTTGTGACTAACTGTGTGTGTATGCATCATCAGAATCGGTTTTGCAGTTTGCAAAATGTGAGTGCCCTATTCTGTGCTGTCGTCTGCTCTGTGGCGAAACACAATAAATGCTCAGCAGTCAATGTTCACTTCCCACATTGCTTTAAAGTTTGCAGCAGCAGCACAGGCGGCACACGCACAAATATTTGTGGTTCCCCAGCCTAGATCCACTATTAATTATTGCTGCTGCCTAGATTAAACATTCATGCAAGTTCTGGTTTTTGCATTGTTTGCTCACTCACTTCCTCTTTTCACTGTTTTCCTCCCCTTTCTGGTTGAGCTCATGCTCGCAGTTTATTTGGTGGTGGTGGTGGTAGTGAACTGCTCTGCTTCCCTTTAATCTGCGGCAACAATCGTTATTAATTCTGCTCAGGCAGAGAGTCAGGGGCACAAGCACACACACACATTCATTTTGCCTGCCCAGTGGCTAAATCAGGGGTGATTGCACCACCAGCGGACACCTCAATGGCATAATTCTGGGGAAAAGAGTGGGCTGCAATCTTTCTTTTTTGTGTTTGGTTTTTTGGTGGTTTCACTGCATGGGAGTTGTTTTTCTGTCCTGGTCCTACAACCGGCACTAATGCACAGTAGTACCGCCAGCAACAGCTCAACTATGCCCAAGTGTATAATCACAGCTCGATTATATCGAGGTTTGATATAAGCTCGATCTCTGGTGCTCACACTCTTCTGTTTGTTGCTCTGCATCTTTCTTCTTTTTTTCCTTCTCATTTTCCTTTAGTAGTCGCTGGGGTGACCACCACCAGCCACCGCCGACAATACATCGACGCTCTGACACACATTAATCCACGGCACATTTGGCCAGTTGACTGCCGCTGGCCGTGCTGTTTGCTCATTTGTTCGTTTTGCTGATATTTTTCTGTTGCTCGACTCTGCTTTACTTTCTCCTCGTAGTGATCCAATTTTATTATCGTTTATGCAGCCACCAACGTGGCCACCACCACTGCCGCAATTCACCATTAACTTTTGTTTTGGCACTGTGCAATGAAGTAATTACTTCTTAGCGAGTGAAGGCACAGGACTAACTGGACCTAACTGACCAGACTGCTGAGCAGAATGCCCCAACATATCCTCCTCTTTCTTTATTGCTCACATTCTTTCTCTCCTTTACTATTCTGTTGTCCCGAACTGTTCATTTGCTTGAGTGAATAACGTGCACTTCTTGCATTTCTTTTTTCCGTCTCGTTTAGGTTTTAGTAGTAACAGCAGAATTTTTTCACCATTTTTTGTCTTTTGTCGGTTAGAGTAGACCACTGGCCAGTAATAGATTGCCACTGTGAATTTGTTTTGCGAAGCTTCCAATATTACCACCTACGATTTTTTTGCTGCTCACTGACGGCCATATTTTGTTACAGACGGCGGCACAGCAGTCAGCAGGCAATCTAACTTCTATCTGGCTTATTTATTGCCGATTATCTCCTTATTGTACAATGTACACAGCTGCATCATCAACTCACTGCTGCCCTTGGGCAACAGACTTTTGCCACTTTTGGCAAAAGCTCCAGCACTGCAACAACTACTACAGTACAACTTATCTGTTATGGTTAATCAATAATTAACTTGTAGAATGTAATTAGAATTCCCTTTTTTCTTTTAGTGCAGCCCGTGCCTGCCTTTGCCTGTTAAATGGACTTCCTTCTCAATGGACTGTAAAACCAAATGAAAGGAAAGGAAAGAAAGGAAGTGGGTTGTAGTGATAAATTGGCCGTGCTTATCGTGCCTAACTTGGCTTGGCCTGTTTTTTCCAGCCTCACAAGAGACTATCTTAAATTTGGTTGCTGCTGCCGCTGTTGTTTCTCTACATCATTGCAAAGCATTGTTCAACATTTTTCTTCTTCTTTTTTTCTTTTGCCCTCTGGTTTGCCAATTCCAAGCACACACAAGCGCCATTTGCTTTCTGTCTTCCTCTTCGGTTACTGGAAAAAGGATGCTGGTTTGTGTGTCAGTCCCAATGTGACTATACTTTCAATTATCTACTCCTCTTCTTCTGGGCAATTATATCATCTGCCACTGCTCAGCTTAATTTGCCCACTTTTCCTCTGTTGAGTTAAACTTTAAAAATTGAAGATCTTTTTTGCCTGAATATCATTTTTTGCCTGGAAGAGCGTGCATCTCTAGCACTGCACCATTAGTGCCACTCGCTCAACTTGCTCTCTTTTTGGTTTCCCAACGGTGAACTTTCTTTTTCATTTTTTAGGCTGGTAAAAGAGTTACACCACCACCACTGATGCCGTCAGCTAGAAAACCAACAAAAAGAGGGCAAAAATGCGGTCGATTTCTTCAGTTAAAACAGAGTTTGGCTCGGCTCGGCTTTAAAATTGATGTTTTATTCATTTGCACTCTGTCGAATTAATATGTAATAGAGTTGGAGCCTACTACCACTTCATTTACTGGCTGGCATCAGTGTTGGTTTTGCACAAATTTTCCATGTCTGTCGACGGCACACAAGCACTGTGCAAGGGCAATTTGCTTTCCGTTGGCTGGCAGCCGTGGCTACTTATTTTCACAACGGCATTCATAAGCTGCTGCTGCTGATGCTGCTGCTGGAGCGACGGCATCGGCTTTGAATTCTAAATGTCTCGTCTTTCGGTGGAGGAACTTCTCGTGTTGTCTCAATGCGGCGACAAAAAAAGGCAAAGGCAAAAAGAGGAAGGCAATTCTCGGCGACTTGTGTTCTCAACAAAACGCTCTAGCCGTCTTTGTTTTCTTTTTTCTTCCTGCTTTTCTCTCAATTTTCTTCTTTTTCTTCTTTCCACATTGCAAATTGTCTGTCTGCAACATTTTCTGGAACCTCTCTTTTCTTTTTTCCGCGTCCTACTTTGTGCTGTTATTTAGCTGGCTTTCTTCTTTACTTACTGATGCCGCTTTTTGCAGAACTACAACACCGCCACCACATTAACTCTTGGCAAAAAGTGTTGCAAAAATGAAATTTGCTCTAGCAAAGTGTAAGCGAAACAAAAGAATATGCAACATGCTCGGGGCATGGCCATCAAATCAATTTACTGCTCTTTCTCTCCAAAGCAGGGAATCGATTGCCATTGAGGTTCCCATTTGGAAGACACCTAAAGTGTCGCCAAGAGGCAGCACTTCTCTGCGATGGCAATAAGACAGACAAATGAAAAGTGAGACAAGAACTGGAGTCGTTCTCAACACTGCACACCGCCGCCGTAAAGCGTGAGTGGGAATTTGCAAAATTTAGAGCATTGCCCAGGAAAGGAGACAGGACACCAACTAAGTGTCTTTTTTCAGGAGAGGGTAAGACTGTATCATGTCGTGCTAAGTAGAGGGCAGAAATGGAATAGGAGAAAGAAGGGGACACTGGAGATGTCAAGGGCATAACACTGAATTTGTGGCCAGATGCAGTTCCAGTTACTTTTCGACGGCGTGTGGTAGGATATAATGCAGTGCAAAAGACATGCCACTCGTGAAATAATTGAAGTAGTCCAATACGTTTCTTTTCGTGAAGTGATCACTGGTAGAAACTGAGAACATGTTGGTGGAGTGGGCAAGATGGCATTAGAGAAAAACTTCTGCTGCATTTCTCTGCTGTGATGCTTTGTGGCAAGGTAGTCCTTGCTGCGAATGTTGAAACGTATGTCTTCATTTTTAGCTTTGCTGTTCGTCAGTCTACTTTATCATACAGGCAACATTCATCACCAGCTTCTACATGCACTAGTCTGGCAGCAAAAGCACACACTCGTGTTCAGTGATTATTCAACTTTATTGAGTATTCAAATTTGTGTTCCACGACCACAGTGCACTCAGCAACACTGTGTTCCAGGAAACTAAAGAGAAAATATTTAGTGACTGATTTTTCCAGATATTTAAATTTTTTTTTTGCTCACTTTCCGTATTTGTACTTTGGCGTTTTTGGCGTTGCCTTCTACAGGAATTTTACAATCCGGTTGTCTTTCTGTTAATTTGTTTGTTCCTCTCATTTGCGGTTTGAGTTCACCACGAAGTAATTTACTGACCATTATTTTCATTTGCTGTCTACGAAATGTACTACATGTTACTCGTGTGACGTTGGATGGTCCATAATGTTCAGTGATTTTATTCAACTTTTGGGCATCAATGCTAAAATGTTTAGTATTCTACCACCACACACCACCTACACTTTGCAATTTTTGCCTAACCCAACGATTCAGCACTATATGAGGCTAATACCCAAAACCTATTTAGTCCCTGCTTGTTCCATATATAACATTTTTAGTTTTAAAAAAGCAAATTTCACAGTATTTGTACTTGAGCGTAGGGCGGTAGACAAAATAGCTAAATGATAACTTTTAGCAGTCCTGGGTGGCTGGTTGATTAACATTTGAAAGTTAGTTCCCAGTCTACATTTTGCCGGTTTAAATTGACAACACAAAAACAAATAAAATGTGAACTACCACTTTAAACTTTGTGTTATTTTGCTGTCTACAGAAAAGTGTACTAAATTGACTCTGTTGACTGTTGGCCATTGGTCGATTAAAATTCAGTGGATGAAGGATAATTGCCGAGTAGTGAGGAAAGACAATCAAAAAGCTAAATGATTGAGTTTAGGATTTCTAAACACACACACACACACTCTATAACATTTTCTATTGCAATTTTCTCAATTGTCAATATCGATTCAGCAGCTACTTATCAGGAGGCTTTTTCAAATTACACCAAAACCAGTAGTCTGATGATCGGCCTGCTCTGTTCAAATAATAAAATAATCATTTTCTAGCCTAATCTTACGGGCACAAAAAGGAGCAAATTTTCTATAGATGACTGACTGAATGAAAACCAGTGGAGAGAGAGAGAGAGAGAGAGAGAGAGAGAGAGAGAGAGAGAGAGAGCGGTGCCCCATAATTGCCGACGTTTTCTTATCCTTCTCCTTCTCCTGAACTGTTATTAATAATAATTCTCACTCGTAGTAATAATAATCGGCCAGTTTTGGTGGTAACCAGTGACCACTACCACCACTACGGCCAATCACTGCACACACACAATTTGAGCATTGACTCTGATAGATAAATTATAGATCTGGCAAAAGAGGAGAGGAAGAAGAGTGGTTCCCAGAGTGAATGGCACTGGGCACACACAGACAGACGCTGTTTTGTTGCAAACGGCCACTTCATTAGTGGGTCTCTGGTCCCTCTTCGCATCCCTCCCTGAAGAGACTTTCTTCTTTTTCAGCTCTGCTGTCCATTTGCCAGTCGACTTTAATTTGGCACTTTCTCGTTTTTGGTCGTCGTCGTTTCATCTGCTCACTTGCCTAATGCTTGCTCAGAACTCCGTGTGATCGAATTCTCCTCTTGAGTTTTTCCTTTTCGACATCGATTTATATCGCTTAAATTTGGCAAAGGCAATATCAAAGGAGATATCATTAGTTATCCTCAGCCACACACATACTAACTCTCAATCTTTTTTCTTTTCTTTTTTTCTCTAATTTTCCAAACATCAGCTTCACCCAGCCGCACATCGTCTACCACCCGTCGGCGTCACTGGCCGCGGCGGCTTCTGCCGCCTCCGCCGCCGGCTCTCCTCCGGGCGCCTTTCTCTCCTCGGCCACGCCTACCGGACTCATTCTCACGCCCCCCTACGCTGACTACTACGGACTGGGACCGGCCGGGGCGGCGGGCGCCACTGCAGCGGGCAATCCATTTGCGGCGGCAGCGGCAGCAGCGGCCGCTTCCGGCTACTCTGACGCCGCCATTCTGACGCCTTTTCTGACGCCCGCAGCCTTTGTGCCCACCTCTATGAGCGGCTCTTCGCAGATGGCCGGTGGACCGCATCATCACGGAGGCGGAAATGGTGGAAATAGTCACCATCAACACGCCCACCAGGGCCACCACCAGCACGCTCACCACCACAATGGAGGGCACTATGGCGGAAATGGGGGCGGGGCCGCAGGTGGTGGTCACGGTACGCGCAGCAGCAGCAGCAACAGCAACAACAACAGCAGCAGGCAATGGCGGCGGCGCTGACCGCCGGGGGCGTGGTCGTGCCTTCCTCAGGCGCCGGCTGCGGCTCCAATTCATCGGCGGCGGCAGCAGCGGCGGCGGCGGCCAATGCTGCAGCTGCGGCCTTCTACCTGAACGGCCCCACCTCGAATGGCTTCCTCACGGGCGTCATAGCGCCTTCCTCTACGGGTGCCTACTTGACGGACACTCGCATCTAAAGCACTATTGAACATGAACTCTTCTTTTTCCGATCATCACCATTATCATCATCTACCCCTCATCATTATTCTTTCTCTTGATGGTCAAGCAAAGCAAGCTGCCAATTTCGACCATCAAACTGATGGTTTGTCTCGCAAAGAATTGACTGCATCGCTCATTTGCATGTCAGCTCAGAAAAGCTAAGCAAGTTTATTGCTCGCATTTGGCAAGATCGCCTTATGACCATCTGCACCGATCTAAATCACAAACACACACACATATATTCAGTCACCGGTGGCACCAGCAATAGTTTTCTCCTTCTTCCGGTGAACCCAGCTGAGAACAATGTGCCTCCGCCTAAACTCATTTTCTTCTTTCTTTCTCTTGACCAAGTCCCCACACAAGTGCACAAACTCTCGTGACCCACTCGCATCGTGATCACCATCATCATCATAATCATTACCATCATCATCATCACTGTCACTGTCACAGTTGCAATTCCATTTCAAACTCCCACACCGCACCACTTTTCATTCATTAAGCTGCACATCACAATTCTTTTTAACTGATCACCAGATTCTCTCCCTCTGTCTGGTCTCACTCTGTTTCATCATCAGTCGATATTATCACTTATTCTTATTCTCACTTCTCCTTTCCATTACCCATTCACTGTTATTATCCTCTCTTTTATTTACTATTTATTTTTTATTGCCGGCATTGAGCATTTATGGCTTTCAAGTAACACTGGGCTTCATCTTGGCATACTTGATTACCCCAAGGATTGCTGAACCTCGTTAGTTGAAACCATGATGAAAATTCCTTTTCAAAACAAAAAAGAAATTTGGGATGCCAACTGCTCTCTGTCTTTCAGTGCCATCTCTCACTTTATACAACCGATTATTAATTTAAATTTCCAGTTCCGGCAACCGTAATTGTTGCTGCACTTTATGTGGTCACTGCGGTAAATGGCTGCCCATCATCACTGCAAAAAACATCATTTTTGCTGATAAGCAAAAAAAACTATTATTTATGGTAATGGGGCAAAACAGGCCAATCGGAATTGCCATAATACAACAATGAAGTCCACTTGAAAAAGCTGACATTTGGCGCCAATAGCAATTCAATACTGGAAAAAGATGGAAAATATATTTTTCTTTTTGTAGAGTCCAAATCGACAATTACTAGACAGACACACACAATCGCCTATGCCTAGACATTTCATTTCCCACTGATCACTCTTATTGGCAATTTTATTCTTGCTCTCCTCTATCAGTGATGATCACTCTGGTCATTTTCATCATTCTCCAATGTTGGGTCACTTTCATCACATTCTTCTTCTCCTTTGTTCGCTCCCTTTCATTCTCTCTCCCCTTTCTCCTCTTATGACCATTTTCATCCTCATCTAGTCACTTCACTACCAAAGCAGCAGTGCAACAACAATACCAATAATATTACCCCAAACTCGAGCACTCCTAATCCAAAGCAAAAGCATACTACTACTCTACCCCAAAATCAACTGCAAAAACCCAAAAACAAATAACTCCCAGTCAAATGCAAATTTCACTCATTTTCATTCTCTCACTCTTCCTTTTTCCACTACCACCATCACTTCCTTCTCTTACTTCCTTCTACTTTTTCTCTCATGTAAATATTTATACAATCTATCTATTCTCCACACACTATAAATATTTAATTTTACTATTATAAATTTTTAATTACCACTCAACCACGCAACACACACACCACCACCACCACCAATGTACATGTTCAGAAAAAGCTAACAGAAAAAATCACTGCTGAGACAAGGTGCCCTAACAAACAAACAAACACAGCAAAAACAGAAAGACAGGCCAACAAAACACTGTACAAATCAGAGTCATGTAAAAAGTGTACGTTGAACTGGCCAACAATGAGAAGAAAAAGAAAAAGAAGAGGAAAAAGAAATCCCGGTCAACTGAACCGGATAAAAAAACAGTTGTACCAAACTGTACACAAAAAGAAAAACGCTAAACCTCTAAATAAACATTCGGTCATACCCCCTAAAGCCATCGTAGTGTTCAGGTAACTCCATCTCATGTTATTTATAAAGCACACACGCCCACATCACCACACTTTCCACCACTACCATTTCCCACACTGTACTAACAAGCTCTCGCTGTATCGTTCTCGTTGTACCACCCAACTGCATTTAAAATGTTATTACCACTCCTTCGGCACTATTTCCACCACTTGTCAGTGGGGTGAACTGCTGCTGCCCTCTCCCTCCTCCTCTTCTTTGGCGGAACAGGTCACTGCTGCTGCAACTCCACAACTTCAACTCCTTTCTATCTCTCTTTCTAGTCAACACCAGCGGCAATACCTTCTTCTATTTTTCTCGCTCTCTTTCTCTCACACTTTTCAGTCGGCCACTCTTTTTATGTTTCAATTTTATTTTTTTGTCTCTCTCTCTTTTTCTCCACAGAAAGCTCCAAGTCAGCTTCTTCTCTCTCTCTCTCTCTCTTTCTTACTATATTTTCACGTCAATACCTTTTATTATTCTTTCATTTTATATATTCTGAGCCGATCATCACTTAAAACACTGAGTTCTCAAACTAACACACACAAATGTACTGTCGAGGGCAGCAAGCGCACGACATGTCCCGGTGATGCGACCCAGCGTGGCGGTAAAGAAAAAGAAAAAGACAAAAGTCAGTGTCTCAATGTTCAATCTCAATCTCTCTTTTATTCTATACTCTCACTCACTCACTCCTTCAGTTCACTCTCGATTCTCGATTCTTTGTACCGTTCAATTCTTCGGCCCTCTCTATTTCTCTAATTTATAGCCACTTACCAATGATTAATTCATACACGTTCTTTCCGTTTATATTCCCAATTCTTTATTTACTAAACATAAACTTCTCTCTCCCTTTCTCATGTTTCTGGCTCTATTTTCTGTCTCCTATTTTTTTTCTCTCTCTCTTCTCTCTCCCGTCAAAGGACTTTCCTTTCCTCTCACTTTTCTAAGAAAATCTGTTATCTCTTCTTCCATTCTTGTTATTCTTAACACTACAGTTACCCCACTGACAAATTATAAATTCAAATATATAAAAATAATAAAAAACGATAAAAAAGTGTGCCGCGTTTACTTTTCTTCTCTTGAGTTGAGGTGAAAGTTAGTGTGCGAGCGTGTAGTTTCTTTTTATTTGCCAAGTGATCCAAAAATGTGTACCAGTGTGCTAGCAGGTGGGAGGGAAAAAACTGTTATGTTGTGGCTGTCCTCTGAAGTGGAAATCAATTCAAGAAAGATGGCCGCAGATCTTCTCTGTTTACTTGCTTGACTAGCTCATTTGTAATGCAAAGACGAAATGCATTGACGATTTCAATCTTCAAAAAAAGGTTTGTTTGCCAAGAGGACGAAAGATGGCGTGACAGTGCTAGTAACAAGCGTTAAAAATCAGCTGATTTTTTCGCTTTCAGATTTTGATGAACTCTTGATGAATTTGATTCGTATTTGTCGCCCTGGTTTGCACCAGGCCCACTTTGACTTTCAGCGCCTGTCCACCGTTTCTTTGGTGCACTTTTTATTAGCCATCAAAGGGAGAAGATGCTTTGGCAGAACACAGCAGCATCAGCAGAGCAGCTCACTTCGTCATCACTCTTTACTTTCTCACTCTTTTGATGCTTCCAGCACCAGAACCAGCATTTCTTTTTCACCAAGAGAAGTTTGCCAAAGAAAAAGTTTGACTTGAACATCATCTTGGCAAACCCGAAAGTGGCACTAAAGAGCTAGAGAGAAGAAGAGACTGGCAACTCAACTAGTCATCTGGCGACGGACTGGCTCGGCAGACGACGACGACGACGATGGCGGCGATGGCGGCAACGTCGAAGACGCCGACCAGTGGAGTGGTACTTTTTATAGAATTGCATAATAATAGAACCGCTCAAGACTGACGAAGTATGCAGAGACAGGCAGCATGTGATGCTCCAAGTGCAACACATATGCACCACACCACAGCCATTTAATACGGCGCCGTTCATCTCTGCTGAAGAAGTTCTGGTGATGGTATATAGCGCTCGGCGCTGACACAGATGCTCCTGAAGAGGCTGCTGAAGAACCGACACCGAAATTGACGGCATCACAGCACGGGCAAGTGTTCGAGGTTCTACTATCTGGTGCCAGCAACAGCATCCCACCACCACCACTGATTCTCCTCAGTTTCACCGACAAAGCATCGACGTAACCTAGAATCGGCAGTGTGAAAGAGAGAAAGAGTATGCCGCCTCTTCTTTGCTCACTTCTCCACTAACACACTTTTGTAGCCGAGCCAGGCAGCAGCATTCTTCCGTCTTCAGAGCATTCTCTCTCACTCATCAAGAACACATTACCACCACCATCACCACTGTCTGCTTCAATGAGTCGCTCTCATTTCGATCTTCGGCTGCTTCTTCTGCTGCCGCTGCTGCCTCCCCATCATCCTCTTCTTCTTCTGCAACCCGATCAACGCAGCGTGAAGGATTTGAGTGGCTTCGGCTTTTATTGCTTCTCTAATCGTTTGGCACCTACCTTCTTCCTTCAGCAGAAGTAGCAGCAGCAGGGGTAACCACCGCCGCCTGTTCTACATTCCACCTTAAAAAATTGCAACCACCACCACCTTCAGCGTGAACTTCCATGCACCAACAGCAGCAACACCATCAAACCAATGACTTCTAAATGAGCCCATGAACTGCTTGGGAGCCAACTTTCACTCCATCCTCAACCTCATCCTCAGCCTCCCAAATGAGCTCCACAGGTTGCCCTGGCTTTCGGGCGCACACCATCAACCCAACTCGCTGTCGACGGTGCTTCAAGGACGCCTCCGAGCACGGCGATGCCCCTGGCGGCAAAGATGCCGACGCGGACAACAACTCCTCCACGGGTACTCCCCGAACCCGGCGGACGCCTTCCTTCACAGGTGACACCCGTAAGTAAACATTCCCACCATCACCATCATTTCACAGACACTTTCATTGAGTCGTCTTGATGTCTGTACATTGCTGTTCATTGTCTCTTGTGTAAAGCGTGGCGGTTGCAGCAGCAGCAGCAGTAGTCGTAGTATTCTAATGTTGTTTGATCGACGAGCACTGTTCACTACGGCTTTTTCAGTGGAGCAGGAAAGACAAGACTTGAAAGACACCAGAAAGAAAGAATTGGGAGAGGAAGAAGAGTGAAGAGAGGAGCACCAGTGTGCTAACGATACTCGCCGCCGCCGTTTGTCTATTGCGATTGAGCCAACGAACCGAACCACGCACCATTTACCCGTGGATGGCAGACTGTTCAAGTGGATTGCCAAGTTCTCGCACCTTCAAGCCTTGCTCTGTCTCTCTGTGTCTGTTTATTCTCCTTCAGCCCTGCTCGATTCTGCAGCAGCAGCAGCTGATGAATGCTCCTTTAGCTTTGCTCAACTTTTTGTTCAGTGAGCCTGTTTTCTTCCTCTTCTCATCTTTAAAGCCTGCGGATCCTTTCTTGGTTCTTTTTAGTGAAACTCATTCTTTCTCTTGTGTTGTGATCGATTTGTCTGCGTGGTTGAAGCATCTTTGTGCAAAATGTAATTCTTCTCTCTTCTCTTTCCTCCTTTTCACGACATCAACACAACAGCAACAGCAGCAGCATCAGCTCGAAAGGATTCACTTGGCTCGGCAGCATCGGCCTCCTTTGGCGGCGGCCTGCGAACCACTCGTTCGCCGTCATCATCCTTCAGCAGGGCGGATGCGCTGCCGACGCTAGGCGAGAGCACCACCACCACGATGTCCTCATCCTCTTCACCCTCGGCCACCTTTACCGTC
Organism: Tyrophagus putrescentiae; assembly: GCA_024499935.1. Lineage (NCBI taxonomy): Eukaryota > Metazoa > Arthropoda > Arachnida > Sarcoptiformes > Acaridae > Tyrophagus > Tyrophagus putrescentiae. The sequence continues at coordinate 4,581,045 of JAMZRA010000008.1, forward strand.
AAGCAGAAGCGAGTCAAGTTTGTCGACGGTGATGGCGGCAGTGACAATGTCTCCAGCGGTGGTGCTGACAGCAACAACAACAAATCGTCAAAAGCAGCCGCCGCCTACAATGTGGAGTTGAAAAGCCCAAGGGAGACCGAGCCGGTCAATGTGGAGTTCACCATATCGATGAAAAGCCGCGGGCCTCGGTGTCGGAGGGCGCCAGTTCAAGAGGAGGCGGCGGCGGTGGCACCAGCGAGGACTACCAGAGTCGCATCAAGGAGCTCAGTCAGGAGCTGAGCAAGGCCAAGGAGAAGATTGATGTGCTGGAGGCGAAGAACAAGGAGGTGGAGAGTATGGTAAGTGTGGAGTTCTTGGTCTTAACCTTTCTTTAAAATGCGTATTTCTTTTAGCGGAAGAGCTTCAGCAAGGCGGAGGGCGGTCGCGAGTCGATCAAGGCCAACTTTGATGAGAATGCAAAGTTGAAGGCGAAAATCGACGACCTCGAGGCGACGGTTCGCACGCTGAAGGCGGACAAGCAACGGCAGACAAAGACAACTCAATCCGATTCAGCCCAAGTCGCCGAACTGCGCGCCAAGCTGGAGAAGTCGGAGAAACTGGTCAGTCAGCTGACGGCGGAGAATGAGGACATCAAGAAGGACGTCAAGTCGCTGGAGGTGGAGTTCCAGGAGCTGCACGACAACTTTCGCGAAGACCACACCTCGGAGTTTCGCGTGGTGAAACGCGAGCTGGAGGCGATGTCGAAAAACTGCCGGGTGATGCAATTTAAGCTGAAGAAGGCGGAGCGGACGATTGAGCAGCTGGAGAATGAGAAGATCGACCTGACGAAGAACGTCAGCGAGCTGTACGAGACGGCGAAGATGGACGTGGACAAGCGGCGGATGAAGGAGCTGGAGAATGAGCTGGCCATTGCGAAGGAGGTCTCGCTGAAGTTGCACGCGGAGATTGAGACGCTGAAGGAGGAGCGGATGATTGCCGTGGAGCAGATGCAGGAGCTGCAGCGGCAGCAAAGCAACCAAAGTGGACAACAGCGTCCCAACCACAACAACAGCGGCGGTGTTCAGCGACTGTCCTCGACGACGGCGGCGAAGCTCTCGCCGACGCCCTCCTTCGACCAGACGACGAAGGACTACGAGCAGGTGGTGCGCGACCTCTACGACTGCATGGAGCGGGAGAAGGACCTGCAGGAGCAGCTGAGGTTCGCCGAGGAGGAGACGCGGACGACGCGGAAGAAGCTCTCCACCATGGAGCAGGAGAATGAGATACTGATGATGCAGATTCGGAAGATGGCCAGCACGAAGAACGCCAAAGGTAGGTTTTGATGAGTTTGTTTGTTTACATTTACCCAACAAAACTTTTCCTCATTTTTTGCAGTGGGCGAAGACGACGACAGCGATGAGCTCAATCCGGAGGAGCTGAAACTGCACCTGGAGCTGTACGAGCAGGAGATGGTGGTGCTGCGGCGGAAGTGCGACGAGCTGGAGCAGGAGAATGACAACTTCACGCAGGAGATCAAGTACCTGCAGGAGAAGCTGGTGTCGCAGCCGACGCTGGCGCGGGTGGAGATGCCGGAGCTGCCGGCCGGGTCGCCGCCGAACGTCATCTACGAGCATAAGATTCGGTTGCTAGAGGCTGAGACGAGGGAGCTGCGGAAGAAGCTGGTGGACAAGGAGAAGGAGAATGAAAGTTTGAGGACGGAGGTGGAGCTCCATCGGCGAAGGGCCTCCAAGGTGATCACCCGCAGTCGCAGTCTGGACAATGAGGGCCAGTCGCTGGACATGAAGAAGCAGCTGGCGCTTTTCGAGCAGGAGGCGGCCATCCTCCGCCAGAAGCTGATGGCCCTGGAGGCAGACAATGAGAAGCTGGTGGGGGAGAATAAGCGGCTGCAGCTGCGCATCAGCAAGAAGCCGCCGCCGGGCCCCGCCGACCAGCTGCAGCTGGAGAACCTGGAGCTGAAGGAGAGGGTGAAGGAGTACGAGCGGAAGTGTGACTCGCTGAAGACCGATCTGATGAATGCGAAGCTGAATGAGACCACCGAGACGGAGACGGACTTTATAGCGAATCTGAAGAAGCAGTTGAGGGCGAAGGAGGCCGACCTGGCCAGCCTCAGTACGAAGGCGGCAGAGGCGGACGTGGAGTGTGCTCGGCTGAACCGAGAGTACAAGAAGCTGAAGGACTCGCTGGTGCCAAGGTAGACACTTGATTTTGTAATCCTTACTTTTACATTTTACATTTCCCTTTCTACCTCTTTAGACGAAGAGTGAGTCGGGTGATTCGCGAGACGGCGACGCGCATGGAGCTGAAGGAGATCATCAAGGAGATGGAGGACGAGGTGGCGGAGCTGCAGACGATCAATCGCGGCCGCGATTCGGTGATTGAAAATCTCACAGAGGAGATCTCCGAGCTGAAGAGGGAGTACCAGGAGCTGGAGGTTCGTGCGAAGAACGGTTCAGCCGGAAACGGGGCCTCTGGTGAAAGCAGCAGCAAGGTGGAGGAGCTTCGGAAGAAGCTGCAGGACGAGCAGCACCGCGTGAAGAGCCTGGAGGCGCGGCTGGAGGCGCTGAGCCGGGAGAAGAACGTCGACCTCTCGCTGATGGACAGCCTGGAGGTGCTGCAGGGCGAGAAGAAGGAGATGGCCATTCGGCTGGAGGAGCTCACCGGGGAGCTGGAGAAGGCGAAGAGGAGGACGAAGGACCTCAGCGGAAAGTTGGACGTGCACACGCGGAATAAGGACGACCTGGCGGGGATGAATGTGAAGCTGAGGGACAGTCTGGAGAAGGTGGAAGATGAGTTGGAAGAGCTGGCGGGGAAGTTGAAGGCCAGTGAGGCGGGCGGCGCCGAGCTGAAGAAGAAGTGTGAGGAGATGAGGAGGGAGTTGGAACGGGTGGCCAACCTTAACGTGCAGCTGAAGAAGGAGGTAAGAGGGGGTGTTTGCTAAATTTAATTTCACTTAAACTTTCTCCTTTTTAGAGCGACGAACAGCGCAGCAAGCTGGCGGCCATCAACTCTCGCTCAGGAGGCGTCAGCGAGCAGTCGGCGCTGCTGCAGAAGGAGGCGGCTGATCTGAAGCGGAAGCTGGAGGAATCCCGACGATCGGTGGAGGCCCTGCAGCGACAGGCCGACGCGGCAAAGGGCGAGCTGAAGGAGCGCGAGGCAAAGTGGAAGGAAGAGCTGAAGGAGCAGCTGGAGGCGACGTCGAAGAAGGTCCGCCGGGAGGTGCACCTGGAGCTGCAGACGCTGCGCGAGGAGAGCACCACCTACCGGAACCGCTGTCAGGAGCTGGTGGGGCGGCTGGACCAGGCGGAGCGGGAGGTGAAGGAGGCGGCGGAGAAGCTGAAGGCGAACGTGGCGGCGATGCGGAAGGAGCGGGAGGAGCTGACGGATCGGATTCATTCGCTGGAGAGCGCGGCGAAGGGCGAGCAGCGGAAGAGGGAGAAGTTGGAACGGGAGGTGGAGAGTGCCACCAGAGGAAAGGAGGAGGAGCTGCTGCAGGCGCAGGACCGGCTGGTGACGATGGAGCGGGAGGCGAGGCGGCTGACGGCCCGGTTGGAGGACGTCGAGTACGAGTACCAGGGGAAGGTGGCGGTGGCGGAGAGGGAGGCGGCGAAGCTGAGGGGCGACTACGAGGAGCTGACCGGGAAGTACGACCTCCTGGAGAAGGACTTTGTGGCGTTGAAGTCGAGGGCGGTGGCGGAGAAGGAGACGCTGGTGGAGACGGTGGGCGCGTTGAAGAGGAGCTATGAGGAGAAGATGGCGGAGATTCGGTCGCTGAAGGAGTCCTCGATGAGGTGAGTTCTGCTTAAATTTTTTTTATTATAATTTTTCCCCCTCTTCTAGCCACCAGAAGGAGTGGTTCAAGGAGAAACTGCACTACCAGGAGCGGATCGCCGCCTTTGAGGCGAAGGCGAACAAGGCGAAACTGGTGGAGGAGGAGCGCGACCGCCTCAAAGTCCTCGTCGCCGACAAGGAGAATCTGCTCAACTCCTACCGGAAGGAGGAGCGGGCGCACAATGAGGAGCGGGAGCGGAATCGGGTGCGCACTGATGAGCTGACCGGACGTCTGGCGGAGCTGGAGCGCGTGGAGCGGAACACCCGTTTCCTCAGTATCACCGGAAGGGCGCAGGTGGACAAGGAGCTGGCTGACTATCGGATCCGCCTGGAGCACTCGGAGACGTCGCACAAAGGCGAGCTGGCGGCGCTGCACGCCGAATATGAGGGCCGGATGCGGCTGCTGGGCGACGAGGTGGAGCACATGCAGCGGCAGATTGCCGGGCTGGCGCTGGAGCGCGACCAGCTGAGGGACTCGCTGGAGAAGACGACCCGGGAGATGGTCAGCAGGGGGACGATGAGGGGCACGTTGAAGGACGAGGTGGAGGACCTGGGGGCGCAGCTGAGGACGCTCAGATCGGATCTGGAGGGGGCCTTGCTGGAGAATCGGAATCTGAAGATTCAGCACGGGACGGAGAGAAGTAGCTGGGCAATACAGGTGGCGGAGTATAAGACACAGGTAGGAGGGGGAGGAGATTGATAAGATCTTATCAGCATTTCTAACACACAACTTCTTTAACCCGTTTAGATAAATCAACTGGAGGAGCGGATTTTGCTAGAGACGCGCGGAACGACCCGGAACTACGCCCGCACCAAGATGGAACTGGCCTGGGAGAAGGAGCGCACGGAAAATCACCGGCTGCTGCAGGAGACGCAGCGCTTCATTCAGGAGCTGCGGGACAAGCTGGTCGGAACGGAAGCTTTGAGAGAGAAGGAACGGGAGGAGGCGAGGAAGCAGCTGGTGGAGCTGAAGACGGGCATGGACCGGGAGCAGGGCGGGACGCAGGCGAAGATTGCCGAGCTGCACTTTGATCTGCTGGCGCTGAAGGAGGCCATGTGCGGCTGAAGTCGCAGAATGAACGGCTCAGGCGGGAGCGGGCGACGCTGGAGAAGAGCAAGGTGGACTTTGTGGGCGAGGAGCTGGCCGCCCTGCAGAAGGTGCTCGATTCGAAGGCGGCGAAGAGCCTGGCGGGGAAGGAGGTGGCCGGGGAGGTGGCCGCCCTGCAGAAGAAGCTGAGCACTCGCCTGGAGGAGCTGATTGCGGAGGCCTCGGCAAGGGGCGTTTCCTCTTCTGATCTGAGCATCGCCTCAAGGGTGAATGGTCGAGGAGGAGGAGGAGGCACTTCCGGTTCGCTGACGTCCATCAACTCGACGACGCTGCCGCCGCCCAGTGCAGTGAAGCGGGCGCCGCCGAGGACGAAAAGTTTGGGAAAGAAGAGCCTCTCGCTGGACCAGCAGCTGGGAAGGGCGTCCATTGAGCGGCAGATCTGGGGAACCGGAGCTGACTCTGATGCAAACACCAGCCTGAACACGACGCCCAATTCTTCGGTGAGCAATCTCGCTTTGGAGGAGCTGGAGGAGTTCGGTACGGCTACGCGGGCTACGACTCGGACTCTTCCGGTTCCTCCTTCTTCGGCCCAGGTGGGCAGCTGCGGCTGAAGAGTGGTGGCACTTTTGCCAAAGAGGGCTCATTTGCCGGCGGAAGCGAGTCGGACACCAGCGCCGCTTCGGGAGTTCCAGGAGGAAAAACGAAAACTTCACTGAAAGAGAAGTTTAGGATTCGCCGGTCCTCGAAGACCTCCGATCCTGGAACAATTGGAGGGGCGGTTACAGACACCGAGGACAAGCAGACAAAGCTGCTGAAGCAGAAGCTCACTCTGGCCGGTTTTGAGATGAGTCCACTGGAGATGGCAAAGCAAAGGGAGAAGAAGGAGAAGAGCTTGCGCTACAAAATCTCAAAGACCCTTTCGAAAACTTTCTCGAGGAGTACCTCGGTGCTGGACGGCGGAGAGAGTTCTGCAGGTGCTGCAGAGCGGTCAAAGTCGCCCAAGCGGACAAAGTCACCGTCGAGGACAAAGTCGCCGACAAGGCAGAGGGAGGAAGCAGAGAAATCAACGGTAAGTGGTTTTTGTTTTGTAAAACGTTTTTTCAATTTAAAAATCGCACCTTTATTAGAAACCTGAACCAGCAAAGACGACGGCGACCTTTTCCTCCTCGACTCCTCTGCAAAGTACCACGACCAGTCGTTCGTACTCCAGCAGCCGGCACAGCACCACCAGCATGATCGGCAGCATCACCCCTCGCTCATACGAGCCCATCTCCACCTATCGGTCCAGTCTGACGGTTTCCGGTCTGGCGCAACTCCGCCAGCCGCCCACTGTCTCCAAATCGAATCTGGCCGTTCCGCCCTCTGTACGGCCTAAAGTTCGCCTTAGAACGGAGACTAATGTATAGCAGTCCTGACCTTGCTTTGTGACCATGTTTCCATCAGTAAGTGAAAAACTGCTGTTTTCATCTGTATAAATGTTCTTCTTCTTCTTGTCCTTCTCATACTTTCCCGTGATCCTCTTGTTAAATATCCTTTTCCCTACTATAATCTCTTCCCTTTCTTCTTCTCCTTCTCCTAGCTCTAGTCATTTCCATTATCATCATCATCATCATCATCATTTCTTCTTTTGCAACTCTTTTGATGATGGTTGTGTTTTTTCTTCTCTTTTCATTTCTTCTTTTTTGTATTATTTCACTCCCTTTCACTTAATCATCCAAGAGTTACTCTCTTTCACTACCACTAATTTCACTCGACTGTTGCTATTTTCTTTCTATCTTCTATACTCTGTTTTTATCACTTTAATTTAATTGTGGCGATAATTAATTTTGATTTAATGAATTGCTTTATTGATTTTTGTTGTTTCTCCTTTTTTACAAGCCCTTCTTTCTCCTTCCTCCCTTGTCTAGACGGCCAAACACAAAGACACAGACACAATCAATAGCTGTCAAAAGAAAGCAAATGTTGCAGAAAAGCAGAGGATGCTTTTGTTTTTTCCACTTTGAGGTTTTTAACTTGAAACTGTTTCACTTAATCACAGTTTGTGTCGGCCTTTTTCTGGTACTTTTCACAACTAGGCGAAGACTTTGAATTTTTCATCGAAGAGGACGAAGACGGGTCATTCCACTCTTGAACGTCATTGGAAGCGAAGAGGACGAAAATGGCGCCGGTGAGGAGGTAGACGGCGGCGGCCAGGTAGAAGACGTACTTCCACGCTTGGAGAGACCGTTCTGCCAGATCAACTTTATCACCTCCATCACCCCCATCACCATCAACCCCACCATCAGCCCCAACCACCAGGGAGATAATCTGGCCGACGGCGATCGGAGAGAAGACGCCGGCAAAGGTGGCCAGGCAGTTGGTGATGCCCATCAGCGTGCCGGAGTAGCGGGGGGAGAGGTCGATGTGGGTGCAGCTGTAGCCGGCCATGCTGAGGCCGTTGACGGAGAGGGCCAGCACCAGCAGGAGAATGTTCAGGAGGTGGTCGCGACCGATGGTGGTGATGGCAAGGAGGCAGGCGGCCGTGCCGGCGAAGGCCATTGAGTTGAAGGCCTTTCGGAGGGTGGCCAGGCGGAAGTGGCCGCTCCGGAAGAGGCGGTCGCAGAGGAAGCCCGCAGAGGTGGCCAGCACTGCCTGGCTAAGGTAGGGCAAGGCGGAGTAGGCGCCGTTCTAAAGGAAAGAAAATGATTTGTGGGTCAGCTTTTAAAAGAAGTTCTCATCCGATACTAACACTCTTTAGATCAAAACCCAGCTCAGCAAAATACCGTGGCATTTGAATGAGCAGCGTGTAGAAACCCCAGTTCTGACCAAAGTGCGTCGCAGCAAGGGCCCACACTGGGCCAGAGGTGGCGATGCTCTGCCAGGGAATGCTTGCCTTCTAAGAAGAGAAGAAATTCTGTTTTAGACCAAAAATTGAGAAAACTAAACACCTTCAAACGATACCTTTTCGCCCGTTCTGCAAGCGCTCTGACATGTCCTGAGAAGCATCCTCAACTCCGCCTGGGAGATGGTCGGATGTGACTGGGGCGTCTCCGAGACGAGGTAAAACCACAGCACCGACCACACAACTCCAGCGATTCCAATCAGATAGAAAACCGACGGCCAGCCGCCAAAGAGTCCAAACATCGCAGAGGGCGTGTCGCAGAGGAGCGCACTGAGGGGCAGTGCAATCACCGTGCCAATAAAGCCGCCTGAGTAGATGACGCCCGAGGCGGTGCTCCGCTCCGTGGGCGGGAACCACTTGGCTAGCATTGAGTGGGTAGAAGGGATGACCACGCCCTCGAAGACGCCTCCAGGACGCGGCATGCGATGAAGGCGGCGCTGCCGCCGAGGCGGGCCGCCAGAGGGCTGGCCACCGTCAGCAGCGAGGTAAAGAGGATGCCGCCGCCGAGGAGCCACTTGGAGCCGAGGCTGTCGGCGAGGCGGCCGCCGGGCAGCTGGAAGAGGATGTAGCCCCAGAAGAAGGAGCCCAGGACGAGGGCTGAGGGGAAAAGGTGAGAAAGATTAAGGAAGGTATTATTAGTTTTTTTCTGAACTTTTTTTCTCACTAACCTTTCGTCTTTTCGTCCCACTCGAACTCTCCTTCACTGTTGAGCGTTTCTAAATCAGGCATGAGCGTTGATGTCGTAGAAGTTTGGTTTAGCCCGCCACTCCTAACCAAACTAGAGCTGTTGGTCATCGTCTTCAAGAGTGGTAAATCAGCTAAGTCTCCGGAAGTCTTCGGCCCTTTGACCATGGAGACGATGGCCACGGAGAGGTTGACGCGAAGGGCGTACAGCATCAGCAGACCAGTGAAGTTGAGCAGCATTAGGATGTGCCGTTTAGGCGGGGAGCATAAACCTGGAAATGAAGAAGAAGAAAAACAATAAAAAAGTGACTGGAGTTACTTGAAGAAATAACTTTTTGACTTACTCGGTTTCAAACTCTTCTTCTGCTGGACAATGAGCTCAATTTGCTGCTCCAAACTTTTTTCGGCTGTTTCCTCGTCTGTGAGGCACATTGAGCTGCATCCGGTGAAGATGTCGGCACTGACTGAAGGTTCTTCATCAACTTCTTCAGGTTTGGCTAATGACCTTGTAACTACCTCAAAATGCCCATTTTTTTCTCCTTCAAGCGGTAAGTTCTTTTTAAGCTTCATTTTCTGGTGAAGGTTTTACTTTTTACTTCACTTAACCACAGTTCATCAACATCTGTCAGCGGCTGCTTATGAAGCTCAACTGATTAGCCCCTAAATGGGACGACCACTTTAGACCTCACGTGGCAACAGCTTGTATCAGCAACATGAACAAACAGTCTGGCAAATTTCAACAGCAGTTTCTGGTCTCAAAACTTCACCAGACAGTTGCTATAACTAGTTGCTAGGCAAACTTACCATTTGTCAACTGTCATCTGTCGTTTACGATGCTCACAACCTCTTTCAAACGACCCTTTTGTGACTGACCCTAATCTGTCCTCCAGTGTGTCCAGACGTCCGTTGAGAAAGCAGGTAAACAGAGAGCACCGGAAAAGTAGTGGTCATAAATCGCCGCAATCTCAGCTCAACTGACCACTCACCATCTGTCGTCTGTCACCTGACTGACTGATTGCCGTGTACTTTGGTGCTCTCCTTTTAAGTGGGTCATCTTGCGGGTAGGTAGGTAAGAGTATCATCACTGAGGCTCACTGCTAATTGCTCTTTAATTAAAATTGCACAAACACACACATGCACTTTTTGATCAGCCAATTACAGTTCATTTGCCCCTTTCACTCCTTCAGCACTCCTTCTGTTGGCTGTTAGTTAGCCTAATTAGAGGGAGTGAGTGTGTGCCAGTGCACGATTCTCGGTAACTAGAATCCGGCTAGCAACCGATCAAACAGAACACTGAGTTTTTCACTTTTTATGTGACATTGTTTTTGTATCATTCCTTCTGACGGTGCTCTGGAATGTCACAGGCCAACGGTTTCTTGGAACGGAGCAGTTCATTGGAATTTTTTGGACAGATCAAACTTTTTTTATTTAAAAGATTGGTGTGGTAGTGTCATCTATGGGCGGATTCCTGCACCACTTTTTGTACTCACATTGTACGTACTCTGCGGCAGGCGCTTTGTTTATAACATCTCAAAAAGATTTCGTCACTTCACCTCAGCATGTGAAGGCGGAGAGATTTCGGATTTTCGAAGGAGTTTTTTGCTATCTTCTTTTGCCTTATATGTTTTTTGAGGCGTCACCTACGCATCACCTTCACATGGTTATCAGTATTAGTAATTGGTGAACGAAAATGGTGAATATCTGCTACCTGTGCAACAAGGGTGAAATCATCCCCGACAAGAAGCTGTCAGGTCGTTTTTGCACTGGCTGCGGGGAGTGTTTTGACATTGGCGCGTTTACCGATGAAATTCAGTACCGAGAGGATGACCGGGGACGGTACACTGCCGTCGGTAATACCTACAACGTCGATAAGGGCTTCGTTAACAGGTAATTTTCAGGATTTTTTGTTTACCTTTGCTTCTGTGCTGACAAATGCACTGATTTACTCATTTCGCAGTAAATTTGCGAACCACGCCCAGCTGATGAGCTCGGTGGAGAATGCCCGTTCAATACTCAAACGATACTGCGACAAGCTGTACATCAGCGAAGCCTTTTCAAAGCGGGCCAGTGAGTTCTACAAACAGCTGCTCATTAAGAAGTTCATGAACGGGCGTCGACTGAACGTGGTGCTCGCCGCCTGTCTCTACATTACCGTGCGATCAGAGGGCGCCAATGTCATCATTCTGGACATCAGCGACGTTTCCGAGGCAAACGTTTACGAAATCGGCCGTTACTACTTTCAAATTGTCAAACTACTTCACGTCAACATTCAAACGGTCGACCCAAGCGAATATACGATGCGATTCGTTGATATGCTTCGAATTGGTACGACCTTTTTTGTTTTCGTATTTGTGTGACTAACCACTCTTTTTTCGTTCCATTTACAGGTAACCGAGACCTGCCTCAAGTCAAGCGAACTGCCATTGTCATTCGAGACACTGCAAACAGACTGGTGCAGCGCATGAAACGGGACTGGATCCACTATGGTCGCCGACCATCGGGAGTGTGCGCCGCGGCGGTGCTCGTCGCCTGTCGCATCAACAACGTCAGCTGCACCATCAAGGACATCATCTCCATTGCGAAGGTGTGCGAGTCGACCATTCGCAAGCGCATCAACGAGTTCGCCCTGACGCCCTCTGGCAAACTGACACACAAGGAGTTTATGGATAAGGAGCTGGAGGAGGAGGCAGATCCACCCTCGTACAAGACGAACGACTCCACAATCAGCAGCTCACTGGAAAAGAATTTAGAGAAGGCCGAAAAGTTTCAGCAGTACATTGAAGATAAGCTGAAGGACTCTCGACCTAAGCTGAATGGCGCGTATGCAAAGTTCCTCAAGGAAGTCCTCTCTACTGAGCCGGACGGTGCTGGTGGTAAAGGGGCTGGTGAATCTCTCGAAGATGAGAAGCAGCTTATCAATGAAGCTATCTTGGACCAAAGTATCTTTGCGTTCGATAAGAGTGTCGAAGACAGCAGAGAGCAACCAAGTGAATTAGATTTATTACGACAATTTTCCAACGATACGGGCAACCCCTCTACCGAGGAGATTGAATTTTGGGCCAAGGCACGTCCGTCAGCGGAAAGCTTAGGTATCTGCTTCATTTATTTGACAGTTTCTTGCAGCGTTTAACGCAATTTTACTTTTATTTGCAGGTCTCTTGAAAAAAGAATATCCCGATGACAATGACGCTGACAAAACAAATTACGATGACCTGTTGAGTGAAGAGGTGAATGAAGCTGATCTTGGCTTTGAAGAAGGACAGCTGTATGTCATTAGCAATGAAGCCGAGTCAAGCCATCGACAGTTTGAGTGGAACTTGGTCAACAAGGACTACCTCAAGCAGGTGGAGGAAGAGAACCTGAAGCGTGCAAATGAAGATCCAAATGCTCCAAACAAAAGAGTAAATTTTTTTCTTGCATTTTTGGTAAAAATGCTAAACATATCTTTGTTTTTCTTTTGGTGTAGAAAAAGAAGCGCCGACGAGCTGCAGAAGCCCAGGTGGAGGCCTCCACTACCAGCGAAGCTGTTGAGGCTGCCTTCAAAGTCAAGAACATCAACATTGACGGCGTCAACTTAAAGGAACTTTTCAATGAGGAGGAAACCGATGTGAAATAGAGAATTACGACACACTTGGACTAACCACATTTTATTTTGTTTGTATTTTTAGTGCACACTCTTTTATTTTGTCATATACTACTGGCTGTTCTCTTTTGATACCCCACCCTAGGACTGATTCAATAAATCCCCGGTATTTAGTTTTTGTGATCAGATCGTTGCTGCAAAATCAATGATGGTGCCATTGGTCACTTTAGTGCAATCGCTCGAGGAGAGAAATGGATAGACAAATCTCTTGAGAGTTTCTACTGACTGCAATCCAATTCAATCCTCTCGGTGGACATTCAATCATGCCATCATTTACCATCGTACACTGCGCTCGATCATTTCCCTTGAAATGCTATAAAAAGAAAAACTGCAGCTGTACATTAGTAACTCAGACTGTTGTCAGCCGCAGACAGTGACACTAAAGCTGTTGGGCATTCTTCCCTTCTCTTCTATTCTCTCTTCTTTCCCTCTTTCAGTGCCGGTGCAAGCAGACTGCGATTTTCGCGCTCATTTCAGTGCACCACTGTTGCTGTCGCTGGGCTGTTGCTCTTTCTCCTGTTGCACAACTCTCATTCTGCCTCACGTTGCCGCCGCCGCCACTGCTCTTCACTTTCACTCTCCACTTTCATCAGACACTGTCACCATGGGCTCGGACTCGCTGGCCAAGACCTCGGAAAGTGCTGACAAAAATACCACCACCAACAACACAACAAACACCAACAACAACAAAATGACCACCACCACCACCAGCAGCCCAACTGATGATAATGGTAAGCAGCAGGAGAACCACGACGAGTATCAGTACATTCGCCTGGTGCAGCAGGTGCTGGAGACCGGGAACGAGAAGAGCGACCGCACCGGGACCGGCACCTTTTCGCTCTTTGGCACCCAGAGCCGGTACTCACTCCGCAATGACGTCATGCCCCTCCTCACCACCAAACGCGTCTTTTGGAAAGCGGTCGTCGAGGAGCTGCTCTGGTTCATCAAGGGCAGCACCGACGCGGGCGAGCTCTCGGCGAAGGGCGTCAAGATTTGGGACGCCAACGGGTCGCGCGCCTTCCTCGACGGCCTCGGCTTCACCGACCGAGCGGAGGGCGACCTGGGCCCGGTGTACGGTTTCCAGTGGCGCCACTTTGGGGCGAAGTACGTCGACAAGGACGCCGACTACGCGGGCCAGGGCATCGACCAGCTGCGGGCGATCATCGAGACGATCAAGAGCAACCCGGATGACCGGCGGATGATTCTCTGCGCCTGGAATCCAGTCGGTAAGTGGTGGTGGTGGTGGGAACTTGACTATTACCGTTTATGTGGCTCAGTTTAACTGTCAAAACTCATTATCATCAACAACTTCTAAACAGACATGTCGCAGATGGCACTGCCGCCCTGTCACTGTATGGTGCAGTTCTACGTTGCCAACGGCGAGCTGTCCTGTCAGCTTTATCAACGATCGGGAGATATCGTAAGTTGTCTCTTGCCTGTTTGTTTGTTTGTTTACAATCATCATCAGTTGAGTATGATTTGCTAAGCCAAACCTTTGAACCTTCTCTCCCTCTCTCTCTCTCTCTCTCTCTCTCTCTCTCTCTCTCTCTCTCTCTCTCTCTCTCTCTCTCTCTCTCTCTCTCGACCTTCACAGGGCCTGGGTGTGCCCTTCAACATTGCCAGCTACTCGCTGCTGACCCACATGATCGCCCACGTCTGCGGCCTGAAGGCGGGCGAGTTTGTGCACACCATTGGCGATGCTCACATCTACAAGAATCACGTGGGGCCGCTGAAGGAGCAGGTCAGTTTACAAGCGCTGATTTTACGCAACACATTTTTTTTCTCTAACTGACTTCTCTTCCACCAGGTCTCTCGCACTCCACGACCATTCCCCACGCTGAAGATCAAGACGACTCGCACTGACATTGACCAGTTTGAGTTCAGTGACTTTGAGATTGTCGGCTACAACCCCTATCCGACCATCAAAATGGAGATGTCGGTTTGAAGAGAGCTGTCTGAGTGCCACCACCACCACCACCGCTATCAGCGTCATTGTTTTTCCTGCTAGGTAGCTAAATTCTGTAATTAATTCCCACAACAACATTGAATGAGGCTTTGTTATCACCACACACATTGGCACTTCTAGTCGAGGCCACCTTTTCCTTTTTCTTGCGCTGAGCACTCAGCACCTGTTGATTTGCATTTTCTTTTTCTTTCTTTTCACCCACAGACAATCTCTCTAACTGCTGGTGGCCTCTTCTGTTATTCTCTTAGACACTTAAACGCTACCTTTCATTTCTTCTTCCTCTCCAATAAACAAGTGATAAAGCCGTCATTTCTTCTTCTCCAACCTGTGACGATCTTTAATTATACTTTGCATAACAAGCTGCACTTTCCCAACAACATAAAAAGTAAACTACCCACCAGCAACCAAGATACGATCAGAGACCACTTTTGGTTTTCAACTCCGTTTTCTTGTCCCGGAAACAAACAAAGTGGCCAGCACAGTAGCAGCTGCTGCTGCTGCAGCGATCAACAACCTTGATGGTGGTCAGTTCAAGGTAGCGATGATGATGGTGGTGATTTCAAGTTGTCCTCAGCTGAACACAACAAAATTCACACTGGAAGCCATAGTGCAATGCTACTGCAAGAGCATACAGGCAAGGCAAACTGACACTGACAGGCTTCATTCATCAGCTCTGTTACCATTTAGTTATCTTCTTCGGTTGTTCCTTTTTAATTGGCACCAAGACTTGATGACCGCTGTTGCTGCTGCCAATCACTCTGCCTACCCTCCTCAATTCTCGCCCACTTTTGCTTTGAACTTTCTGTTCAGTGTTGACTGAGCACTTCTCTGTGTGTGCACCTTTTTTCCTGAGATCAGCCAACCCAGCTGATAGTGGCAGTCGTCATCAGGTGGGCAACTTTCACTGCCACTTCTATTAATTGCCTACCTACCTACCTGCCTGCTTGCAGTAGTTGACAGGCCTCCTCTTTTTCACTTTTGACCTTCAGTCTCTTCAGTCTCACCTAAGCAAACAACAGCCTACAGTGCTGCAGTCTCTCTCTTTCTTTTCACTTTTCTGAGAACTGTGCCGGACAAAAGGTGCAGGGCAAAATCAACTTACTATATCATCACTCTGCGGCACTACTCGGGCACTACCCACCACCATCACCACCATCATCATAACCGTTGCCAGTGGTGAGCTTTTTGTTCAAACACACGAGCACAGTGTACACCAACAGACAGACAGACTGAATTGACTGAACCCGTTGGCCGTCAAATTGCCACCAGAGCACCATTATCACCACCACCATAAAGACGACGGCATCTACGACTACCAACAACGACAGCAACACAGCAGCAGCAGAAGTGGCAAGAAGCACTTCATCAAGGGCAAACCGATTTGGAATTCGCGTCACACTGCAGCAGCAGCGTCAGACTTCATCAGACGACCAGCAGACGAACGCACACAAACACACACACAGACGTAGGGCGATTGTGACTTCGTGATTCAATTTTTGTCCTTGCCATTAGTCACTTAGGAGAAGATTGCATCGAACAACAGCAGCGGCAGAAATCACTGCGCCGCCACTTTACAGAGAATTACAACGAATTCTCACACGCCCGCAATTCCTTTTATTCATTCAAAGCTTTTTCCAAAGAATTCGTCTACTGCCTTTTTTGTTTTTTGTCCAAACTAGAGTTTCACTTGCGCAAACTGGACAAAAGTGCAAATCAGTGCAAAAGTGTACATTCAGTGTCACTCATTCACACCCAAACTGTCATCAACATTCATCAACATCAGTTGACACCACCACCACTACCACCATATATCATCAACAGTCCTGGCAGTTTGTTTATTTGTTGCCAAAAAAGCAGCTTCGTTTCATCGTCTTCATCTCAATGAAAAGTACCGCTGTGTAAGCTGTGCGATAGCATCAAATGAATCAAGTGCCGCTGTTTTACTCTTCATTTTCAATACAAACTAGGAGGATTGCCCGGGATGAACTGTTTTAGTGCAGTTCAGTGCTATCAATAAGGTACAAGTTCAATTGCCTCGCCAAGAAAAAGAAGCTCGTTGACAGCGCGGTCGACGTTCCAGTGGCCAGTCGTCTAGTAGCACCGTACTGTGACCTTACTCTCTCTCTCTTCTTTTACAGTTTTTCTTTAACTTTTGCTGATTAGAACTAGTCTTGGCAGGCGCACGAGGGCTGCACAGAAAAGTGGCAAAAGCAGAAGCAGCAGCGTACAGTTCAGATTGGTGGTGCACTGTGCTCAAGTGCACACACCAGAACACACATTGATCCCAGTCAGCGTGTCGCTCTCTCTCCCCTCTCTCTTTCCCTTACGTCTTATCTACCCTCTGCCATCATCTGCTATCCTCCTTTTGAAGGAAAGAGAAAAATTGCAGTTTGAGTGTTTTCTCTTTCTTTCTTCAGCAGCAGCAGCAGCTAACACTCTTCAGTGGCAACTCATTACCTCGCACCTTTTTTACTGTTTACTACCATCACCACTTCTACCCCAACAGACGACGGACACCGTTAGCAAACAGTGCATTCTAAAACAACTTCGGGATACTGTTTGTTCATCACCACCATCGCCATCACTTTCAGCATCATCAGTGTTCGCAGTGTTTGATTTTTAACGAAGCTACCATCAACATCATCACCATCATATGCACTTTATTGATGCACAATTTTTTTGTGAGTCTTGAGTTTATCAGTAAGTAAGATAACAGCAGCAGCACCATTTGCTGTCTAGCTACTAAGTAGCAGCCAATGATGATCGGTGATTGGCATTTTTATTTGCGTCTTTTTTGTGCACACTTTTGATTAATTTGGCTATTTTTGGAGCAAGCACTTTTTTATGGCTGCCTGGCCAAATCAAGTCAAATCATTTTGCACTTTTTCTTTTTTTTCTCTTTTTGCACTTGGCCTTGATCTTGACCTCTAATTTTTTGGTTGAAAGTACCAGTAAGTTGGGAGCATTTTCAGAGAAAAAATGCCACTAGCATAAAGCCTCTCTAATCTTCTCTGTTTATAAATACTAACCTTAATCTCACCCAGTGGTGCTTTTCTTCATGTGCCCTTAATCTTTGAGGCTTTTTCTCAGTGGTGGCACGGGCCAAACTGTGTGATAGTATTTCTGGTCTCCACTTGACCCTACTACAGCCGAGCACACCAAGCCGAGTGTGACTACGACTTACTCAATCATCTCTCATGACACTGACACTGAATGCATTCACTGCACTTATCCAGACAGCAAAGTGCTCCCTTTCTTTCTCTCCCTTGTGAGACTTTTGCCCGATGCAAAAACACTGCTATCACAGACTTGCCGTGTGACTCGCTTTTTTTTCTTCTTTATTTTGGCCCTCACCAATCAATCGCTAGAGTGTCTGCATATCACTCGGCATGCACTGTTGGCCAGGCCTGGCCAGTCAAACGGATGAAAAACGTCGCAGATTGAATAGCTACTTTTGAGCCCCTCATTCTCCGACTCTAAATCTGTCACTGTCTACTCAGTTTTTCCCTCTTTCCTTTCCCATTTTTTCTTCAACTCTCATTTGTTTGTTTCTCTCACTCTCAGCTGTTGCTGCTGTTGCCTTCTGTCTTATATAAACCCGTAATGTTGCTGCTGAGATAGTGTTCTTCAACAACTCGACAGCTGCACCAATTATTAACGGTAAGTAAGTGGAAGTCAGTCTGCTCTTCTACCCTAATTGCCCTAACTCATTAAGGGACACTTGTTGCTGGGTAGATTAGAGCAGCAGCATCAGTGTACTAGAGTACCACCGATTGCGACACACCACCACCACTACCACTAATTAATTGGCAACTCTTCTTTTCTACTCTTACTCAACTAGTTAACTAATTAACTGCCCCAGACATTGAGAGAGCAAGCAACTCTGGGCAGACTGCGAGGCATCAATCTCAAGAGAGATTTTACTGGAGAGAGTTGTTTGCTCTTGATATTGCTGATGTTCCTTTTGTTCAGACCAGTGCAGACCAGTGAACAGACGGTGTGTGCAGTGACTGCTGCTCTAGTCACAACGACAACCGAAGCTAATCTTAACTCTGCGCTTTCTTTTCTTTTCTTTTTTCTCTTTCTGGTATTCCCTGACTGACTGTGCCACAACTGTCATTTCTTTTTCTCAGCCATAACTAATTTTGTTTTACTTTTTCTTTGTTTTCTTTTTTATTTGCAGACATATCGATGTCTACGATGGCAGCGAAGGTGGCCACCACCACCGTGAGTGGCGGCGGCGGTGTTGATGTAAATCGAAAGTACGCTCCACTTGCCTTTCCGTTCAGTAGTGCACTAGCACCTTCTTCTTCTTCTTTGCTGATCGATGCTAGCCTAGAAAACAATATCTCATCAACTTCTACTACCGTAGCAACTACTACCTCCAACGACGACAATGTCTTCAGGAAGAGAGTGACGAAAGTGGTCCTCGACAGTGACACAACAGCAGCAGCAACAGCAGCCTCACAAAAAGAAAGCAGTGAAAGCATGGAAAAAGACGCAGTCGAAAGAAGTTGCCATCAAGGACAAACACAAGTTAATGGCTCAATTGCTGCTCTGGAAAAGCATCGAATTATCGAGAATGATGGTGCCTGCACAGCAGTAGAAAAACAGATGGCACCGATTGATCATCATCACCAGCAGCAGCAGCAACAACAGTCCAAAGGTCTCACCAGCCTTTCTCATGGCACAACAACAGCACTCTCAAATGTCGAGTTTGTGGACGCAAAGAAAGAAGGAGACCGAAAGAAGCAGCAGGAGAGCAGGAGGACATTTGAGGATCAGTTGAAGCCATTCAACTCCATTCCCGGACCTTGGCCTTCACTGCCCCTCATCGGCACTGGCTGGCAGTACTTTTACTTGGGTAAGCACACACATTAGTACTTTTCTCTATCGTTTGACAGTCGCCGGTGATTAATCATCACCACAACTTTCCCTCTCTCTCTCTTTCTCTTTCTCGTCTCTTTGTTTATTTTCTTTTCCTTTTCTTCTTTACCAGTTGGCCGCTACGATCTCAACCGGCTGCACGAGGCGCACATTGACCGGTACCGCAGCTACGGGCCAATCGTCCGGGAGGAGTACCAGTGGGGCCGCTCCATCGTCCACCTCTACGACCCGGACGACTTTGAGGCGGTGGCCCGGGCACAGGGCCGCTGTCCGGTGCGGCCGCCCAATGAATTTGTCTCCACACTGCGCCAGTCGAAGCCGGACATGTATCCGAATGTGGGCTTTGCAAACCTTAATGGACCGGAGTGGCAGCGACTTCGGGCGAAGCTGGCGCCGGCCATCATGAAGCTCAGTACCATCCACGAGAGCATGGCCGGCCAGAATGAGGTCTGCGATGATTTCCTGGAGTACTTGTGGGCGGTTCGACGGCCCGAGACGAACACTGTGGAGAACCTGCAGGAAGCTGCTTATCGGTTAGTTCTTTTGATGATTAATTGAATGTTATCAACTAACTTATCTTTTAACCTTTTTTAGGTTAGCACTAGAGTCTATCTGTTTGATGTGCCTTGACTCTCGCATTGGCAGCTTTCCCGACTCTTCGCCCTACGACAGTGGCATCTCTGATGAAGATGAGGAGGGAGAAGAGGAGCAAAATGAGGCCGTCAAGGACGGCGAGAAACTGATCGAGGCGACCAAGCTGATGTTTGACAGCTTCAATAAGCTCTACTATGGCTTGCCTTTCTGGAAGTACTTTGCCACCTCGGCGTACAGCAGCCTCGACCAGGCGGAGACCACAATCTACGAGCTGGCCTCCAAGTACATTGACCGGGAGATGGACCTCATTCTCAATGGTAGAAAATAAAACGAATCAGTTTGAATGTTCATGATTTTAACCTTTTTTTCTGCAGGCGAAGAACACTACGACTCAAATGAGAGCGTCCTGAAGACGCTACTGAAGAAGACGAAGGCCGACCCGAAGGAGCTGAGCAAGGAGGAGGTAAAGGTGACCATCATGGATTTTATCATCGGCGGCATCTTCTCCGTCTCCAACTCGCTGGTGTACCTCTTCTACCACCTGGCCGCTAATCCCGATGTTCAGGAGAAACTGTACCGGGAGATTGAGTCCGTCATTGGCTGCAGCTCAACATCATTTTGCAGTTCACCCGAAGATGAAGATGATCAAAGATCATCTGCCCATCATCACCTTGTGAAGGAGCACGTCACCTCCGGGCAGCTGGCCCGCATGCCCTACCTCAAAGCCTGCGTCAGTGAGTCCTTCCGGTTGAACTGTCCGGTGCCGGGCATCATGCGGGTCACCACCGAGCCGATGGTCCTCAGTGGCTACCACATTCCCGCTAATGTAAGTGACATTCCTTTGACATTTTTGTGCATCATTTTAACAACTTCTTTTTCTACTATTTGCAGACGCCCGTCTTCTCCCACTGCATGACCACCTGTCGCCTGGAGGAGTACTTTCCCCAGGCGGAGCGTTTCTGGCCTGAACGGTGGACCGACCCGGCGCAGACCCAACGCAATCACCCCTTTGCCCTCCTTCCCTTTGGCTTTGGGGGGCGAATGTGCGTGGGGAAACGCTTCTCCGAGAATGAAATCTACCTGGCCACCGTCCGCCTGCTGATGGCCTATCGCATCGAGCTGGCCGGTGCGGAAAACGGCCGATGCAGGCCGCTGGAGCTGAGGCACGCCTTTATGGTCATTCCGGCGAATCCCATCTCGTTGAGGATCATTCCCAGGTGATGGTAGTGGTGGTTTGGAGATTAAGTGAGCCAGAAACTCAGACAATCAATGTGATCATTCTCTTTTCATTTGTGATACCGACTACAACGCACCTTATTGTGCACTCTTTTTTATTGAACTGGAGCTAGCACTCTCGTTTAGTTCATAGCACAAATTGCTTTATTTTTTCATTAAAGCTAAATTTTGAAATTACAACAGATAAGTAGATAACTGCCAGTGACAAACCTTTTTTGAACCTTATACTACACTACACTAGACCGTGATGATAGGTCTGATTGAGTCTACTGGGAAAGCGATTGGTGATTGCCCCAGTCGTCATCATTGGAAGGCGCTGGCTGACAACAGAGTTGTTTTGATTGCTGCTGCTCAAGTTTAGGCTGTTCAAGTTTAGAGCCGCCCCGCCGCCGCCGCCTCCTTCTCCAGCTCAAAATCTTTTGTTGACGTCGTTGTGGCCATGGAGTTGTGCCGCTTGGCATTCAGCGCAAAAGTGGCCGTAATGGTGTGCACGGCGGCCCGAAAACGACTGCGCTTCTTTGTCAGAAAGTACCAGAAGCGCCGCACGAAGACCTCCAGTATCTCGAAGAGCGACAAAAGCTGAAGCCGATGTACATGCCGAGGATGCCGCCCAGTGAGGAGAAGAGCTTCGCCGTGGTGTACGCCTTCTCCTGACGGACCTCCTGGCAGGTCATCGTCTGGAAGTACACCGTCACCTTCGCCAGGTTCTGAAAGTTGATATTCGCCTTGCCCCGGTCGAAGGTGACCTTGTCCTCGCGAGTCGGCCACCGTGTCATCGACACCGTCTTGTCGTAGTTGATCACCTGGCAGCGTGGCGGACACTTGCACGTGCTCACCTTCTCCTCCGCCTGGAACATCACCTCCTCGACGCACTTTCGCGTACTTCGCCGCCGCGTGTCGCAGATCTTCAGCGTGGAGTTGAGCTCCAGCTGGGGCAGCATCGCCGACTGGCACTTGCAGCGGGTGTGGATCGTCCGCTGGAGGCAGATCTTCAGACAGGCCTGCTGCGAGTAGGAGGCGTTCTGCGTGAGGCGGCCGATCAACGCTGAGGGCCAGTGGTCGATGCAGTCCTCCGGATACGGCTTCGGCAACCGGGTGATGTTGATCATCTTCAAGCCGATGTAGGTGGACTGCTGCGGCGCCACGAAGATGGCCTCAGAGGCGGAGTTGCCTGTAGACACAAGTTTGGGTAAGTCTCGATTTCTATTTCTATTTATCTGTTATCACTGTTTACTACCACTACTTACCAATCTCATCGGGGTGCTGTATCATGATGATGGCGCCAATCTGCGTCGTCCCCGTCAAGTACTCGCTGATCTCCAGGTTGAGCACAAACTCTAGCCCGTAGTTGACCCCTGCAATGGAGGTCTCGTCCTTGATGCGGTCCAGGTAGTTCTTCCGTAGCTTCTGCCCCTTGAAGGTGAAGCAGTTGCCCTCGGTGGGCGTGAAGAAGGACTCGAAAGACTCCTCGCTGGTGCAGTTGGTGGAGCGAATGGTGCAGCGGAGGATGAAGTCCTCAAACTGGTGACCGAGCTCCTGGGCGATCTTCTCATTGGAGTTGTAGATGACAGCCAGCCAGTTGGTCAGGTTCTCCTGGAGCTCCTTCTCCTCGCGCTCAGTCAGCTCGATGTCGTTTTCCGGCACAATGGGCGTCGATGACTGGCCGTCACTACCGGTCGCCGACGATGATCCTTTGCCTGAAGCAGACGGCTGCTTGTTTGGCTGAGGTTGTTGTTGTTGCTGCTGCGGAGGTTGTTGTTGCTGTTGTTGAACTTGAGGTGGACTGTTGTTTGGACTGTTTGAAATGCTGTTGTTGTTGTTGACATTCTGACTGTTACTATTTGTGCTGTTAGTTGATGACGATGATGATGATTGCATCTCTGATGATGGCTGACCCTGATTGGGGTTTTGCCCGGTGGCAGTGGCGAAACTGGAGGTGAGGTTGTTCAGCTTGGCCAGCAGCAGATCGGCGACATTGCCCGCCTTGGTGGTTGCCTTTCGCTTTTCTCGCTTGTTAGCATTGGTGCTACTTTCCGGAATGGGCATCGAGATGTCATTCGGTATGTCGGCCATTGCCGTTGTCGGGGAAAGGGTCGTCGTCGTGGTGGTGGTAGTGGTAGAAGTCGTCGATGTTGTCGTCGTTGTGGAAGTTGTTGAAGTCGTCGTAGCTGTACTTGTAGTACTTGTTGTTGGAGTTGGCGTTGTAGAACTCATGGTTGTCTCTGTAGAGTTGTTGATGGCGTTTAGATCACTTTCAGTTCGGTTGCCGCTGTTTGAAGTCTCTACTGCTGTTCCATTACTGAGCACCGTTTCATTGCCCGTCTTGTGTTTGCTCATCACCCCGTAGCTGTTGATGTCATCCTGGATGGAGTCGCCGTCGGTGGTCGAGGCGGTGGTCGTGCCCAGCTGACCGGAGTTGGAGTTGTTATTGCCAGTGGAGCTATTCGCTGCTCCAGCTGCACCTCCAGCAGCACTGTTGGCCCCAGAAACAGCTCCAGAACTGGTACTGCTAGTGCTGCTGCTCGGTTGCTGCCTCGTTCGACTAGTGGGCGTCGTGTTGGTGTTCCTGCCGCGACTGTTGGTGGTGGTGGTGGTCGTCGTTGAAGATGATGATGGTCGAGTGCGTGAAGAGGTGGTGGTACTCGTTGAGGATTTTCGATTCGAATGGTTATGATTATTATTATGATGGTGCTGCTGCTGCTGTTGCTTCTTTCTGCTAGTTTGATGTCCACCATGTCCTTTACTGCCACTGCCACCACCACCAGGACTGTCTTTGGACGCAGTTTGTGTGTTGCTGTTACCGGCCATGTGTTGGGGATGAGGTGTGGTGACACTGGCAACCGTGGCACCACCTCCACCACCATTTCCTCCTCCATCTTGATTTCCTTTTCCGTTATTACCATTATTTCCACCACCACCACCGGCTGAATTACCATTACCACTACCACCGCCATTATTTCCATTATTCCCATTCCCACCATTTCCATTTCCAGCAGCACCGGAGGAAGCAGCCGAGACAGAGGCGGCGGCCGCCGCCGCCATTGCCGCAAACTCCTTTGCATCCTTCGCATCCTTTGCATCCTTTGCCGCCACGGACGGCTGAATGGCGCACAGCTTCTCGCGCAGATCCCGGGGAATCATCGAGTCCTTGATGGCAGAGACGTTGGTCATGCAGAGCGCCGAGTAGCGGACAATGTTCAGATTGCAAACGGTGACGGCTGGAAACTGGAGGCGGCGGCTGTCTCGCAGGCGAACATCGACGGTAATCGGGTAGGTGTAGTACTCGGACACCAGCTGGCTGATGTCCCGCAGGGCGAGGAAGCCGAAGAAGAAGAAGGAGCAGACCCAGAAGATGCGTCGGAGGAAGGAGCGGGAGAGGGCAATGTCGCGCACGCCCGGCAGTGAGGTCTCCCCGAAGAGGCGGATCAGGTCGGAGGGCGGCATGCTGTACTCGAGGTGGTCGTGGTAGACGACGGATGGTTTGCCTGTGCCGCCAGCGTTTCCAGCATTGGACTTTCGCGCTCGAGCGGCAGCATTTCCGGGGCGCATTTTGTTGAAGAGGCGTGCCGGAAAGCTTTTCAGGCTGTTGTTGCTCAGCGTGCTCAGTCGGCGGGCTTTGCTGGGAATGCTGCTTCGGTTGGCTCGTTTGGAAGCCGCCTCCCTTGCCTCCATCATTCGCATCATTGGTGAGGTGGCAATGTTGTGATTTCGAGTAATGATTGGCACATCAGCTGCTGCTGCAGGAGTGTTTGAGTACTGCGAGTTAAAGTCGGTGTTGAAGTTGGCGCCGTAGGTGAACTGCTGCTGCTGTTCGGCGACGGCCGCAGCTGCGACCATAGCCGCCTCCACCTCTGCCGCCGTCAGTGGAATGGTGGACGACGTCTCCTGGATGCCGTCCAGGGTGTTCTGCCATCGTTGAGGATTCTGATTCTGATTCTGGCTCAGTAGCAGCTGATTCAGCGGAGTTGAAGAATTAGCGGCAGTTTTCCTCGCAATGGTCGCCGTTCGATTTGGTCGATTGGTCCCATTGGCGTACAGCCGCTGGCGGAAGCCGTAGATGTCGGACGTCGGGTGGTGGTCACGGCCATATGAGTGTGGATGCATCGAGAGCACCGAGTGACTTTATTTTCTGGCCGTTTGTCGTTTTCTGACCAGTCAGACTGCAAAAACAAACCAGCTGACCAAACCGCTGCTGCCCAGTGCCCAGTGAGCACTGCACTCTCTCAGAAAGAATGCTTCCAGAATGCTTCTTACATCATTCTTTCTCTCTCTCCTTTTGTCGTCTCTGCTGCTGCTGCTGTCGTGTCCTTTCGTGCTCTTTCCCTCCTGTTCCAAGTGATCTCAATTAGTCACTCACTCTCTTTCTTTCTCCTTCTTTTATTGTCAGGGGTAAAATAAACGGAGTAAATATTGACTGCTCTCTCACTTTATCGATCAATAGTCACCAATCATCGGGTGCTGCTGGTGGTGGTCAGTTGAGTGTGGTGAGCCCATTGTGACTGCCTCCTTCCCCCCACTTTCAATTAGCTTAATTGGTCGTGTCTTTTCAGGTATTTTTACTTGTGCAACTCCGAGTACTTGAGCCCGGTGTCGTTGAGCAGCGTGACGACCCAGGCGTCCGGCGGCAGCTTTCCCGACTTCAGGAGCTTCACCGCCGCGGCCACATTTGCCCCTGAAGTGTAGCCCAGGTAGAGGCCCTCCTTGGAGCCGAGCAGCTTCTTGTACTCTACTGCTTCCTAAAAAAGAGATTAAAAAAGTTTTTAAAAAGCCTTTTTCAAGAACTCCTCTTCTACCTCATCGGTGACGTTCATCGCCTCGTCCATGACCTCGTAGTCGAACAGTTCGGGCACCTTGCCGTAGCCGCTGCCCTGGAGGAGGTGCAGCGGCTTGGTGACCTCCTTGCCGGCGATCACCTCGGCGCCGGCCGGCTCCACGACGACGCACTTGATGGCCGGGTTCTGCCGCTTCAGGTAGCGGGAGGTGCCCACGAAGGAGCCGGCGGTGCCCAGCGTGGCCACATAGGCGTCAATTCGGCCGCCCGTCTGCCGGTAAATCTCCGGGCCGGTGGCCTCCTCGTGGGCGCGGCAGTTGTTCTGGTGGAGAAGACAGAACAAATTAAAAATCTTTTTTTACTAATTTCTTATCAGCTTTCTTACCGGATTGTTAAACTGGTTCACGTAGAAGATGTCCGGCGTGCTGTCGATGATCTTCTGCGCGGCGGCCGTGGCCGCGTCACATCGGCCAGCGTCACATTGCCCGGCTTGCCCTCCACCTGGGGCACCCGGTCGCAGCGGGCGCCAAAGCCGACCATCATCTCCGCCCGCTGGGGACTGTTTCCCGCCGACATTGTCAGCGTCACGGGGTGGCCCATTACCGCGCCGACAAAGGCAATTCCACAGCCTTGGTTGCCGCTGGTCACCTCGATGATGGGAGCGCCCGGCTTCAGCCGCCCCTCCTCCTTGGCGTACTTCAGCATGCTGTAGGCAGAGCGGTCCTTGATGCTGCCCGCAGGGTTGAGGAACTCGCATTTGGCTAGGATGCGCCCCGGACCGGGCCAAATGCGGTCGAGTGCCAACAAAGGTGTATTGCCAATTAAGTCGAGCACGCTCCCTTTGATGTCAGTCGGGCCGTACTGCTGATGCTCGGTGTTTGCCATTTTTTTCTCTGCAGGTTTGTTGTTGATGTTGTTGCGATGAAGCGAAAAAGTTGCTTGAAAATAAACGACTGTGTGTGAAGAGTGCCACCACTGAGGGAGCTCTTTATATTCTGTCGTGTTGTAGCACTGGCTGACTGACTGACACGATTGTGTCACCGACTGCTGTGTGTCTGTTATCACCGAGTGGCACTTCCACTGATAGCTCACTTACACAGTCAGTTAGCATAGATTTTTTTTGCTTTTTGAAAGAACCTTGTAGCTTCTGCTCTTTAAGCGAGTGATTGAGAACTATGCAGAGAGCACCTTTTTCATTTTTGTTTTATTTTTGTGACATAACTTAGTGGAAAGGAAAAGAAGAAGAAAAAGAGGGGTTCCAGAAAACAGTAAGGGAAGACGGGCTAAGAATAGAAAATTAAGCAGAAAAAAGTGGAGATGCACCTAAGATGAAGAGAACATCTTTGAGTGGAGAAAATGCTCACTTTTACTGTAGAAAATGAAAAACGCGTGCTCATCACATGTGTGCAACAGCAGAAGGCAGGGAAACCTCTTCATCTCCCACTCACACCACCACCACCACCACCGCCTTCCTTGGCAACTGATGTCTGTATTCCTCACACTATTTGGTGCAAACAGTACACTTCCAAGGCTGTGGCTGTCTTTTTCCTTTTTCTTAATCAATTTGTACATTTCAAGCTGTATGTCTGTCTGTCAGTCTCTTATCGCAAAACACGCATTTCATCGACAACTTTTAGTATTTTTTAAAGTTTTTTGTAGCAAAAACAGTTGCGTTTAAAAAAATGCCGTTTAGTTACATTAGTTTTTGTTTGCCTTTGAATGGGGGGATTATTGGGTTTAAAAGTTTTTAAGTAATTAGAAAAACAGTTGTACTAATTGAACCAAAGTTAAAGTGTGCTTGCCTGTGTGATGCAACCTCTGGTAACTTGCTTGTGTAATTATTACCAACTCAAGTGCTATCTAATGGCGATAATGTTTTTTTGCAAGCTATTCCCGGCTATCAGAGGTCTTGTCTTGTGTATCAGCATTGCAATGATTTGTTGAGGGTCCGTAACATACTGTACAAATGTGCAAGTGGTGACGTTCATTGCTGGCAAGCACGCGCCAGGTACAGCGTAAAAGTGTCCAATGTCCGATGGTGTAGAGCATTACCGACGACGATGAGGGCACTTCCCGTTAGGACAGAAGCATTAACCACCACTCTTGTGACCCCTAGATTGAGTGTAGTGTTTCAATTTGAGCAATTTGCTGCTACTGGTGGTGGCCACCTCAATGATTGTGAGGCACACACAGACACACTTCAATTACGACAATTAATCGATGCGCTTTTCCGGAGCCAATTAGTGACCCTACATCTAATCTAATGAACAGTTAGAGCTCTTTTACTGCCATTACTGCCGCCATTTTGCTCTTTGACTTAATTAAGCCGAAAAAGTGGTGGTCTATTAATATTAATGAGTGGTCACTGGTGAATCGATTAGAGGCATTAGCTTTGGCGGCTACTGCTGCTGCTGCTGTTGCTGTCGCAAGTGGAACACACTTTGCTCGCCGCCAGTGGAAAGGTGAAAAGATGATGAGGTGATGAGGGGTGATGATGGTGGTGGTGATGCAAGGTGATCGAGTAGGAAGGCAGAGTGGTGATGGCTTAGTGTTGATAGGGTGCTGCATCCAGATCGAACGACATCTCTTGAAGAGGCCACCTGTGTCTGATACCTGGCGATACCTTATTGAAAGAAACCCCTCTAAAGGCTACCGTTTGTTGCTGTGTTGCTGAATGTATGCTAATACGGTAACTGTTAAAAACCGTAGGCAGTACGGTTACTATCCAACACCCAAAAAGTGACTGAATCTGTGTCCATTTGAACTGGTGAATTGCGGCCGACCGTGTTGCGGCACTTCTGCTGTCCTCCTGACTGTGCAATCAGCTGCTGCTACACCATCCCCTTACTTTTTGAATGGTTCTCTTCCTCGGAAGATTTATAATATTAAAGTCTCTCCCCCCTTCGTAGATGGCTTATCTTATCAATTGGCCAGTACCACTCGGCCACAGAAGAAGTGTGCAATTGTGAAGGTAGTGCAGGTAGGCTTGCTGCCCATTAGCAGCTGTGCACAACTTCGTTAGCTGCTGCTGCTTCTGCCCGCCGTGCGCCGTGATCGGGTCGCACTGATCAGTCGGTCGGTCGTTTGGTCGTTGGGGAATGTCAAGTGGTCAATTTGCATTAGTCTTTTGCCATTAGAATTCTCTGAGTAAGAAGGAGCTGACGTAATTTATTGCCACACTTGTGAAGATGCTGCGGATGGGTATGCCACACGGTATGTTCTGTATGTAGCACACCGTTGGCACACTCACTCACCGGAACACGCATTCGGGCTAATCGGCTACAAATCGGCTGACTACTACTACTGCTGCTGCTAATCCGCCGATGGACCCGTTTCATCAGCACATCGGCAGGCACGAGTGGCCAAGTGGCCAACTGACGAGTGGTGGCATACACAAACACAGCCACACACACTTACACACAAACATCTGACCCCCTCTTGCTGATCTTCACCATCAGCCAAGTAGTGTACACCTTCTATCAATTTAGCAGTACAAATTCGCATCTTTTTCTCCTATTTCTCTCTCTCTCTCTCTCTTCTCTCTCTCTCTCTCTCTCTCCTCTCTCTCTCTCTCTCTTGTAGACAAAAAACTCATCCATTTTGTGGCTGTTTATAAGTCACCGGGAAGAAGAAGTAGAAGTCCTTCTGTTGCTGTAACTAATCCGGTTTGCAAAGTAGTCAGTCACTTCAGCAGTTTATTTCAGTGAACTTTCAACTCTAGGCATCACCACAACCACCACAAGTCATTCGTACGCTGAACACTGTTCAGAAAAGAAGCAGTACTTTAAAGAAGAAGGAAAAGAAATGACACAAACTTGCCAACTGAAGGTGACATCAAGTGACGGCGATGGTGGTGGAGATACTTTGAGAGGTCCTCGAAGAGTAATGCCCAAGGGTAACTTTCTCAGCAATGTCAGTTTCAATTACAATTCTGATTTTAAACTTTTTTTCTCAACCACCTTTAGCCGCTACTCAATGGACGTTTTTTGTCGTCGTTTTCCTTCTTTGGGCTACTCACAATTGCTCTACAGCGGCAGCAATTGTGTCCACGGAAACGCTGGCCACCAACATCGAGCAGATTACCACCAATTCGATTAGTCTGAGTGAGGAGATGATGACCACCACCACGACTGCCAACGACTCAGCTGCTGTACATGCCATCAATTCATCAGTTTCACCAGCACCAATTCAGCCAGTGAATCAACAACTTTCCCTGTACGCCATTGACGGCGACACTTTGGACCGACTCTTTGCGCAGTACATCTCCACTGTACTGTCCAGCAGGCAGCAGCAGCTGCTGCACAGTCCAGTTGCAGCTGATGGAAGCTCCACCAGCTACGGCGGTCTGGTGGACATTCGCAAGGACCAACAACTGCAGCAGATGATGGGAAGTGGAAGTTCCCCCTTATCAGCAGTGAATGAGAAGGCGGTCATACTGCTGAAAGGGTCACACTCTCAGCTGGTCATCAACGGCAACTTCGTGCAGTACATCTACAATGTAGACAGTGCCAAGTGCAATCTGGCGCATCATCACAGTGCCTCAAATGAAAATGGTAATGCTCAAACTGAAAAACCCGAACTCAGTTCACCATTACCAGAAGAAAAAGAAGCCGAAACATCACCACCACCACCGCTGGCAGACATTAAATCAATTTCTCAGCAACTTCCAGTGGCTAACTTGCCTGCAACAACCGCCGTTTCAATTCCAGTTGCTACCGCTTCCGTTTCCGCTGCTCAATCGTCGAGCTTTATTTCAACACAGTTTACTACGCTTAAACCGACGCACGCGGAATCGTCTTCTTCAAATTCAACGCTTTCATCATCAGCTAGCAATCTATTTGCAACCCAAATTTCAACACAGCTGACGACCACCAAACGACCAGGTTTTACCAGGTTTCCTAATTCGGCCACGGAAAATCTTTCTCCTGCAAAATCTACCTCAAACAGCGACAGTGGCAGCGGCGGGAGCAGCAGCAGCAACAGAAAAAGCAGCACTGAAAAGCAATCAGTCAGCAGAAGCACCGGCGGGCCATCGATCACTGTTTCTACAAGCAGCAGCACGCCAAAAACTACAACCAGCACAATTAGGCCAAGAGTATCAATAGTGGTGCTTACTCCAATGTCCACAACACGATCGTCCACTCTGGCACTGACAGCCACGACTGAGCAGCAGCAGCAGAAGCACCAACATGATTCATTAATCAGCATCAAATCGACATCCACTGCTAAATCCTCTTTCACAGGCGGCAGCACCACCACCATCACCACCAGCACTGCTGCACCTCTAACGGACCAGCTAACGACCATGAGCAGCAGCCCCTCGAATAGCAAAGTGATCAACAGCAGCAGCAGTGCACCACCACCTTTCACCTTGACCTTTGCACCGTCACCTTTGGCTTCGGTGGCAGTGGCCACAAGCACGCGTTTGTCGCCGTCTTCATCCCCTTCACCGGCGAACACATTTCAGCCTACTTTATCAACACTCACCACCACATCGTCATCAGCAACATCAGCAACGACATTGCCAAGTAAATCCCCTTTTATCAGCAAGGGGCCACTAATCTTTAACCGCAGCAGTACCTCTACTGCACCTAGTAAAAGCACTAAATCTGGCAGCAGCAACGGCACTTTATCGACCATCGCATCAAGCCATTCATTAAATTCCTCGAGCAGTAATAGTAATTCGGTCAAAGTGAATTCACCGATTTCACTGGCTACAACGGTGAGGAGTACCACCACCACAACTACCGCTGCTGCTGAAAACGATTTGTCCGCTAATCTCGGATCATCATCAAGTTCAGCGTCGGCCGACATCGGCGGCAGTAGCAGTGGCACTGCTGTCAAAGCAATTACACCTGTGGAATTGTCAACAACAGCTGCATCATCATCCTCCACCACGACCACCGCTCTTCCAACTATTCACTCTTCTATCACTGCATCGGCTAGCAAGCGGATAGTGCAGTCTATCATCAAGAAGCAGCAGACAACTTTATCGGTGTTCACTACTACAACTAGCACATCAACACCGCCACAGCCGCCGTCTGCCACATCCGAGTCAATTCTAGAGAACACCATTGAGGTGGAGGCAAACAATAGATCTAGTAGTACTGCTACTACTACAGCAAGTACTACTACCACTGCCAGACGCTGGTCAACCTCGGAAAAGCCTAAACTACCGGAAGAAGTTATGGACCAGTCGGACGACAAAATGCAGTTTGTGAGCTCAACAGCAAACACTGTGCCTAGCAATGCAAGTACGACAACAACAATGACAACAACAACAACAACAACAACCAAAACTGGCGCTCTAAAAACAAGCCTGCACGCAGTCAAAATCAGCAGCAGCACCAGACGCCCAGCTCCTGGTCAAAGCAGTTCAAAGAGCAAAGTGACCCGATTTCCCTCTCCTATAGTCAGCTGGCACCGAAACCAGTCGAGCACGCCTCCGTCGACGCTCTCCGTGAAGCAAGCCCTGAAGACGACCCTGCGTCTTCGGCCACCGCCGTCGACAAAGAAGGCAGGGCAGTCAACGACGACCACTCGTTTTGTGCCCACCCGTTTTTTGTACCCGGCTGCGCCCACTTCTGCCGCCACCTCGCTACTGGCCAGCAGCACCCGAGCTGTCCGGCTGCCCTTTGACGAGCTGTACGAGCTGAAGCGGCGTTTCATTGAGAATAAGCGAAACTTCTTCAGTCGCATCCTCTCGACGACCACTACAAGGCGCCCGCTCTTTCCCTCCTTTGCCAAGTGGATTATTCAAGGCAACTTCCGCCAGGGTCGTCGACGTTAGGTGAACAGTGGAGCATCATCATTTTTATCATTTTCATTCATTCCCTTTTTTCATCACTATCACCACAATCTTCACATCAAATCACATTCATCAACTCACGATCTCACTCATTTGCATCCGCTCCTTTCATCTGTTCATATTTTTTAAAGTAAGTTTTAGATTTTTTCTCTCTTTCTCTCACTTGCAAATCACTTGTGGTATCAACTTTTAACATTGACACTTCACACCTGCCTGTGTGTTTTCCACTATCATTTGCGTTGATCTTTGCTGTGATGAGCAGGCATCTACGATCACTTGAATCTTCTCACGATTCTCACCGACGGGCGCAAAGCTCGTCTGCAAACAATATTGCTCGCAATTGTAGTGGATGTTTGTTCTTTTGTTGCTTTTTGTCTGCTATTTTTAGGGGAAAAAGGGACGCTTTTTACGTGCAAAGATTATGGCCGTTTCCTGTGAAAAGTACGCGCACATGTCGCAGTACGTTTTGCGCGTCTTGGACAGGTAGCAATTTCTGACCACGACCAAACTCAGTGAGTCAGCCAGTTGACTAAACAGATAGAAGGAGAGAGAAAGTATGTTTTTTGGCAAACACATATTGTACATTGTGCCTACTAAAAAAAAAGCCTCGTTTAAAGTCAGTTGTGGTCCTCCGAGAGGGAGGGTCCTGACTACCCTAGTGGGCCACTTTTGATCCATACTTTTTGAGATTTAAGTCAGTGGCTTGACAGACAGCCTATCCTGACAGACGCCAGAGGCGCCCTCTCTACGAAGCTAGAGTCTCCACACTGAGCGGCCAGTGGGCAGAGCTCTCCCCATTAACCCTGGGTGTGGGCCGCGCAGCCGAACACGAGGATTCGAACTCGCGCTCCTCAGGCATCAACGTCGATCGCCTAAACCGCTCGGCCACCGACTGCTTGAGTCCTGTACATTAGAGCGCACGAGCCATCTCGCATGTGGTGCTAAGGGGTGGAGTCTATCGCAGTGAAGCTCTCATTTTGTTCAGCCAACGTTAAGTGCAACATTTCGCTAACTTGTCAATTAGTTGAAATGTACCTGAATTTTTACTCAAAAGTGCACCCGCGCATTCTGAAACACATTTTATTTTCAAGAAAAAGTTGTTTTGATAAAAATAAATATTATGCACATTACTTAGTTAGCTAAAAAGATTTTTTAAACAAAAAGTTGGAAAAGTTTGAATAGAACGATCAGTGCCTTTCAAATAAACCTACCCTTTCCATAAAAACTAGTAGGCAGACTTATTCTCCATTTTACCTAGTTTTTAAAATTGTTTTAGGTCGTTGATTTATGAAATATTACTATTGCGTTAATAAAACATTGTCAACATTTATTTACAAAAGTTTTATGATCAAAACACGAAAGGCCCGAGGTTTAGATTTGTTCGGTGCTTCTTATTTGCTTCTGAATAGCTTTAGACAAACTTCACCAGTTTTTGACCAGGGAATTCTTGTAGTAAACTAAATATGCAAAACATTTATTGTTTATAACAAGTTTCTTTTGTTAAAAATTTAATTTTTCAGTTAACTAGTTTGCAACTGAAAAATGATTGATACAGAAAGCAATGCACTGAAGGCAGGCTTCACTGCGATAGACTCCACCCCTTAGCACCACATGCGAGATGGCTCGTGCGCTCTACTGTACATTGTGCCTACTAGTGGTCAATAATTTATTCGATGCTTTTTTACTGCTTTTGCAAGCTATTGCAATGATCGGTAATTCCAGACAGGCATCCCTTTGCCATAACCTCCCTCAGCCACCACCACAACCACCACCTACAACAGGTCTAATCTTGTGATTTACTCGCCCAGTGTGTCAACGCTGTCAGTGCTAGTGCGAACGAAGAAGACTGCAACTGACTGATGATGATGATGGTGATCATGCTCATCTCTCTTTCTCTCTCTCACTAAGCTCAGAAGTTGTTCGATCAATTTGAACGAGTGGCGATTTAGCGATTAGCAGTGGGGGTGAATTACTTGGCTATTCATAATTGATATGTGTGTGTGCTGGATAATTAATTATAACTACTCTGCTGTTGTGTGAGTGCTTGGTTAGTACTGAAGTTGTAGTTAGCGTTTGGTGCTTTACTGGTTTTTGATGGTGGCTTCAACAGTGGCAATTAGTGTTAAGATGAAGCACCAACAGCAGCATCCTCCGATCCTGCTATCCAGCTGAACAGATTGCTAATTAGAAAGTCACTTTCTGAAGACAACGACGACGACGACTATTGCTGCTGCTGCTGTTGCTGATCAGCGCACAATTGTACTTCAGTCCAGTGCGCCTTCTATCCCCTTTTTTAGCCGACGCGATGAGTGGAGTTGGAGAGGATCAATGGGCCAATTGATTTATTGCTCGGCTCGTCTTCTTTTCTCTCTTTCTTGCCTTTATCTTTTTGATTTCTTGTTTCTTTCTTTTGCCAGCAGTGGCTTATTGACTAGAATTGAAGGCCACCAACAGATGTTACAGACAAACTTGGTGGTGGTGGACTGTCCCAGCATGGTCATATGCAGTCAGTCAATTCTCACATCGGGATGTCTATTTAGTTGTTTAACTAATTTTGCCAGTCATTTTTTATGTATTGTAAGAGAGGGAAAAAGGGAGAGAGGAAGCTTTGGTAGTCGTAAAGACTAAGGCCACACACAGTTTACATCTTTTCTTTTCTTTTTGTCTGTTCTCTACAGAGAACGAAAGATAATCCCATCAGGGAGCGCATAATGACACCACTACCGACTGCAATTGCTAATTGTGGTTGCTCTCAGGTATTTGAGTAGGTCTGTGTGTGCTTGACTGAAATGGCCAATTAGCATTTACTACTACTACCGCCGACATCAATTGCCTGTGTATGTCTCGTGTGCTTGAAACAGCAGAACTTATGAGGACTCTACTACTTTTTTTCTTCTTCTGGTGGTACACCACCACTTTCATCACTCAATCTGATGAAATGTCTCTGAACACAGTCGTTGTTAGTTGTCGACAGATCATACTTCAGCTTCAATAATTTAATTCGAGATGCAGTCTCGTGCAGCAGCAGCATCAGTAGACTATTGCCGAGTGTAACTGCTGCTGCTGTGAATAGACAATTTGTGCAAAGCTTTGTTTACGTCAAAAAGTGAGAAGCGCCAAATGGCAAATGATCTCTGCGCTAATGTCTTCACCGAGAATACTGTGGTTACTACTGTGGTGGTGGTGACGACAGCAGCAGCAGCAGACCCACAGTTGGCATCTTTGATCACGAAATCCATCTAATAAGCTGAGATGCTATTGCAGAGATGCCATTTGATCACATTGTCCACTGTCTATGTGTGTGTCTAGCTTCGGTTAGCATTGAGACTTGAGTTTCAGTTGCTGCACCTTATGGATTCTTAATTTGATTGTCAAAAAGTATATGTTTTCAATATGTGATGGTAAGCGGGAGAAGAAGTATTAAATTGTTAATGTTTACCTGTTGCCACCGAAGCACGCGCACTCACTCACCACCGCCGCTGATTGCTGCTCATCATCTTTAGCAGCATCCATCAATCGATGTGCCATTGATATATTCACAAGCAATCACTGCTGTGTGTGTGTGTCTGTCTCTTGTCACTCAGTGTTTGCTTTACTGCTTAGCCCAGTAGTAATTTTGCTAATGTCGAAGAGGAGTTTGAGCTGGGTGAGTGTGAGTGTGTGTGTAATGTCCGTCCAATGGTAAAGTCAATAGTAAGTCGGTGACCAATAGTGAAAACGCTTAAAAGTGAACACATTGTGTGTGTGTTTGTGTTGCAAAAACCGTTTCTATTTCAGTGCTGCTCATCAGCTCGTAATCTGCTGATGTGGTGACACTGAAAAAAAATTGTGACATTTCCTGAAGCCTTTCTTTTCCTCCTTTTTTTCTACTTTTCAACAGTCAGTGCTAATCAGCATTCATGGCAATTCTGAAGACGTTTAAGAAGAAGAAATAACCTGGTGCTCAATACTTTGCGCACACACTTATCACTGATAATTCCTGCCTCTGTATGAAGTGTTTGCTCTTGATTTGAACAAAAAAACCTTACGCTTACCTCTTTGCTATTTAAAACTTTAAAAAAGACAGTACTCATCTTTTCTTTTTCTTTTTCTACCTTCCTCTCCTTTATTGTCTTTTGTTCATATTAGGGGTGATTCAAGGTGGCACATCTTGTCGGTCAGCGAGCACCATTTTATTGTCAGGGTGAACAGCAGCAAACACAAGTGCTAGTCATTTGCAAGCACTTCCATTCTTTTAACTAGCACACAGGAGGGGAATTGATGGATTTTTTGGGAAAAAGAAAATGGGAGAAGATGATCGCTGTTTGTGCATTTTTTTCAGAAAACAAATGTTTAGTTTTGTTTACACATTTGCATCTGCCAGTGACAGTCAGCGGTGACCGTCAGTAACTGCACACAGGCATTATTCCGCAGATGTCTGCTGATTCTCGCTGCCATTTCTCTTCTTTTTCAGACAAAACCTTTCTCCTCTCTCTCTCTCTCTTCTCTCTCTCTCTCTCTCTCTCTCTCTCTCTCTCTCTCTCTCTCTCTCGAGAAAGAAGGTCATTGGTGCATTGTACTGGCTCGGATGGGGCAGGAGCAATACTGCTGCTGTTGCTAACATTTATTTGCACACAGAACTGCGGACAGAGAGGCACATCGATTTGCAACTTGCTGTTCTTAGCAGCCCCTTATCTCTCTCATCCGTCCGAATTCCGGCCTTTGCACGCCTGCTGTATTCTCCTTTTGCTGTTCTGATCACCACCGCCGTTGCATTGCACTTACTGTCTATAAATAGCCAGTATATCATCTATCTCAATTACAGTGGATGACCACTCTTTTCCTTTCTCTCTCTCTCTCTCTCCCGGTGAACAGTACTGTTTGTTTAGGCTCTTTTAATTACTGCCCTGTGATTGCACTTTTCCTCTCTCGGTGGACAATGTTGTGCTTTCAATTTTAATGTAGCGCTAACGTTACTTTCTTGCTTGTGCTTGCACTTGCCTGTTTTCCTGCCTGCTTCATTCATTCTCTCTGCAGCGGCTGCCGATGAAAACGACAAAAATATCGTCTGCACGTTGCTGCAACGGGCTAAGAAAAGGGAAAGGAAGGAAAAGAAGCTAGCTAAGAGTGACTGCGTCAGTGAGAGTGAAAGGGCATTGCAGGCAGTACTGTGCCGAAGTGCAGATTGACGGCTCACTTGATGGTCATTATCATTACCAAGGGAGCATTGTCGAGTAGAGAGTACAGAAAAAAGGAGAGAGAGATTGGAGCGAAGATGAGAGAACTGATGGCAATGGACAATGGTGACTGCTGCTGTTGCTGCTGAAAATAAGAGGACATTAGGACGTTGTTGTACACCACTGATCGCACAGCACACTGTCATTATGCAAATGCAGTGACAATGAAAACGGTCGCAAAGTAGTCTTTCTTACCAGTGCAACTGTTGTTTTACTGATTTCCTATGTTAGCACATTTACGTACTGGTCAAATCACCTGTTGACAGTTAGGGTGATAAATGTGCTTACACTAATCCGAGCTGCGAAAAAAGCTTTCAATTTAGGTGTTGTTTTGTAATAAATTCTGGGTAAACCACCTAAAAGGAAAAGTAATTGGCTTTTATTTGTCTGGTAATTAATTCATCACTAGTTTTTTTTATTAAATCGCAAATTTGAATCCTGCGATGCAATTTCAGCGGTGATGAGCTCTTTTGACGCGTACGACCTTAGTTTGTACAGTAGTGTTTGACAGCCAGTGATGTCCAGTTGTCCAATGTGCTTCTCCTGTACTTAACACCTCAATTTCCCAGTCTGCCACCACCACCACACGATTTGTTGGCGTTAATAAATAATACAAAAAGGTATAAAAATCAGTGTTTAATGAAGTTCGCCTCATGCCAACTGCAGCAGCTTATGGCACCGATTGCGCCAGCGGATCGCTAGTTTTTCCAATTAGTTACGGCTACTACTGGCTGGCTATTATTGGCTCAAAAAAACTGTGTACAATCGTTTGTACAATGCTTCCCATCTCTGGTCGAGGATGGTGATGATATGCTGCTGCTGCTGACATTGGCCTCTGCCGGCACACCGGGTGGCGGAAAAATTGCACCTTGGTGAGGCGAGGAGCATCATCAAAACTGGCTACTTGATTTCCATATCAATTTCTATTTTTATTTGGGTCTAGTACATCATCATCATGTCTATGTACAGAGGCAGCACAGTATTGTTCACACGGACCAGGCACTTTCTTTTCCACAGTGAACATGTCACTCTGAACGGGTGTCCATGGTTGACTTTAACTTTCAGCTGTTCATTGGACACAGTCATTAGTGGATGCTAATTGTGATGGGAGATGGTGGTGCCGTGCTGTTCTGTCTCCTAGAATCAATCGACCATGTTATGTAAGACCAGATAAAAAAGATAGTAAGAAAAAAAGATACATTTTGCAACGATTTTGCAACACGCGCCATTTTTTTGCAGACCGCAAGCCAATTTACATGTTCTGCAGCAGCAGTAGTAGTAGACACCATGTTAATTGACACTCAGTGCTTTTGCCTAATGTAAATTGTCTACTCACTGTCTCTCTTATCTTTTTAGTCTATGGGAATGGTGTCTCTCCGCTCCGTGTTGTTGAACGTCAATGTGCGAAAAAAACTGCCAAAGGACAGAGGAGATGCTCAAGCGACACAAAATGGCAGTGCAAAAGATGGCTCAGTGCAGCCAATGAACGCATGACCTGCCAATTAGACAGGCACTGGCAATGACACCTTGCGTACCTGTTGCTGTTTAACTTTTGCTGATTTCTTCTTCTTCTTTTTGACGTTGTCGGCATTGTCCTTTTTCTGATGTTGGTACTACTCTTTCTTCTTCACTTTCTTCTTTTAGCATCACTTCCCCTTCATTAACTGCCATTTACAAGGTGCAATGAATTGTCGTTCATTTGCATCTACTCGGACACACTGCTGGTGGTGCTGATGGTGGTGATGGTTACCACCATAAAATGATGAGTCTAATCACCATCATCATCTCTTGTTGAATACTATTTTTGCCTCAACACTGCCCATCTTCTGCAATGTCAATGTGAATCCAATTAGTCGCCATCATTGGTGCGCTGCACTTTAGTGTTGTTGTTGTAGTGTCTGCCAAAGAAGTAGCTAAAGAGGTAGTCTGTTTACCTGTCTACCGTCTACGTCTAATATTGCTAATTAGTAAGCACTAATTAGTCTTTTACCTAATTGGCTTTGCTTTTTGTGTTATTCAAAGCCAAATTTTCTTATCTTTTTCAAACAAAATTTTATGAAAGGAGCGCACGTGATTTTTATTTTTGCTGATAAAGAGGCACCAAAAAAGTTGTGTTTTTTGTCTAAAGAAGAAAAAGAAGAAACACTAGAGCAGGTAGTGCTGTTGACTGTTTGCCCTTGAAATGATGGCAATATCCGGCCGATCAGTTTCTTTGAGTGGAGTCAATACAGCACCGGCAGCAGAGAGACGCAATCGGCGGCACCTGAGTGCTGATGCTCATATAA
Organism: Tyrophagus putrescentiae; assembly: GCA_024499935.1. Classification (NCBI taxonomy): domain Eukaryota; kingdom Metazoa; phylum Arthropoda; class Arachnida; order Sarcoptiformes; family Acaridae; genus Tyrophagus; species Tyrophagus putrescentiae. The sequence continues at coordinate 4,620,892 of JAMZRA010000008.1, forward strand.
TGCCTCTATTTATGAACCCCCTCTGATTGCCTTTTTTCCTCTGGTGTTTGTGGTTGTGTATTTTCCAGCTAATCCTGTGAATGGACTGACTGACTGACTGACTGCAGGTAAACAATTGCACGCCTGCATGTGTGTGTGTGGCAATTAACATCGGCGGCAATTAATAACCACAGCAACTTAGCTCGACAGCGACAGGCTAAAGGAGTGCCCTTTTCAATGGTAAAAAGCAAGCGTTTGCAGTTGGATAAAACTCCGATGTTTGTGCTGTATTGTCGGCAAGTAATTATGTAAATGCCGCAACAATTTTTTCTTTTTTTCTCAGCTGCTTTTCTAAGCGTTGGGTGCCGATTGAGTGATGGCACTGAGGCTCGTATTTCCGAGCCCACATATCGATTACCCTCTACCGATTTGTTTGTGATAAATGTCTGGCATTTATGTGGCACTGCACATCATCGGTTATGCCGATGCTCACTCAATTGCCGATGATGATGATGATGGCGATGATTATGTGATTCTCTGAGTCTTTTTCCTTTATACTTTCACTGTGCTCGATGACTACTTAATGATACCTTTCAGTGCTAATGCTGATGTCCATTGTCTTTGCTCAATTTGTGTATTTGAGTGTATGTGTTTGTGTCATCGAGCGTGCGAGTAAGCGAGCGCACTTGCTCACAATTTGCCGATAATTACGATGAGCACTTTAAAGGAGGAAAATAAAATAAAAGAAGCCACAAATTACTCGTTGCATAAGTGTGCGCTCACAAAGTAAGATTTTTTATGCGGGAGACACTGAAGTGGTGGTGGTGTTGGTCATTTATCGATTCATTTGTCAGCTGTGTTAATGTTTCCAACACACATTAGAATGTGAGTATGTGTGGAGAACCTTATGAGCTGTGTCAGTGCTAAACGACGAATTGGCATTGAACAAGTCAAAACGGAAAAAATGTTAGCAATCGTTCAGTGTGAGTGCATTTACATAAGGCATGACCAGCTGCTGCTCTGTGTTGATTTGGCTACTTCCAGTGAATTTTGTCAGTTACAGTGGTGGAATCGAGTGGAATTGCACCTACCTGGCAGTGAAAGTGTAGAGATTGATGTGTGAGATGTGAGATGCACGTCCGAGCAAAAGTGTCCAATGTCCCACTGTGAACTGCTGACGTTTTGAATTGAAGTGTCAGCAACGACAACGACGACAACAACACAGCATTGCCATCAACACTGATACAATCTAAGCACCTTTAGGCATAGGATGTTTTGGGACTTTTTCTTTCTTTTCTGGTAACTGAAGATGTGTTTACAGTTTTTTAGCAGTAAACATTGCCACTGGCAACAGGTGTCACTGTATTATTCTGTACCCTCATCATCATTGCCTACCCTAACCGGCAGTCATTAATAATACGCTACAGCAGCAGCAGTGACCATCGCATTTTGCGTAATTAATAAAAGTTTATCCCCCGTTTTTCGATTTGTTGATCACCTGTTTACAGTTGCCTTTTTTTCATCTTTTTCTTTTTCTTTTTTCCACACTTCGCGCATTGCACTCTCTTTCCCTGGAGCACACTTAGTGTCCGCTGTGTACAGTGCACTCTCCGTTTACTGTTCAATGCTCTAAGAAAGTGTGTTGTGTTAATTAATTAATGAGAAGCATGGCAAGCAGAGTTATTACATAAGCCTCAGAGGAAAAAAGGGCTAGCACTGTTTAAGAGAGCTGCCTAAAGTGTGGCCAAGAAAGATGTATGCAAAAGAAAAAAAGATGACGTTTTGATTGCTCACTGCCACTGTCATTACGAGTGTTCAGTTGTTGTTGTATGTCACTTTGAGTGTTCATTAGAGTCATCATTCTTTATTTGGTCGGCAGATTCTTTCAGTCCGAAATACAGGTAGTGCTTGTGTGTGAGTGAGTGAGTGATAAGGAGAAAGAAAAAGAGAGGGACAGTAAAATGAAAAAAGAAAAAAGAAAAACTTTCACCTGCAGCTACCGACAAAACGATTACTGAATTTAGTGTTGACGCCTTGAAATCCATTAGTGGTCGTGCCAGGCATAATCGATTGCTTGGTCTGTGCTGTTCTATCAAAAAAGTTCAGTAGATTTGATGGTGACTGGGTAGGTTGGCAACCCTTTCTGCTTTCTGAATCGGAAGTCTAAATCGATTATTCCCTACTTTGCCCCTTTGGCAATGTGGTTAAGACAGAAACGCTGCTGCCGCTGCTGTTATTACTTCAGTGCAGTGTCATGCTCAATTCCAGCGCACATCTATTTCTCTCGTGACGGCTAATCTGCCCATTAGCGCCCATCAGAGCCTATGTACCACAGCAAAAAGGTGCTCAGTCGCGCAATGCTCACACACACACGGGTTACCTCGATTACAAGAAGCGTTTAGTCCATAGGCGATTGTTTTTACCTCTTAACTCTTTAAGAGAAGAGGTCCGCAACGCTTCAATTTGCAATTTACAAAGCTTTGACATTCATCTGCCTGTGCTGCTGCTGGTGCTGTTGTTGCCTCTTTGCCGCATCAGTGTGTTTAGCGATGTAATACTACAATGCATCGCTTTATTTGATTTATTTGCAGCAGCAGTGTGTTTTGCATGCAACCCCCTCTTTGCTGCTGCTGCTGGCACTTAATCACTCTTTCCTGGTGGTCATCAGATTCACCTGTGGTAGTTAAAGTGAGCATCACTACCATCTTCGTGACTTGAGGTCTAACGTCCTTTTCTGTTTCCTTCTCCTTATTCCTCTTTTTGAGGTGCATGTTTTGCTGTTACGATGCAACCATGTTCGAAATCACCAACACCAGGCGCCTACCATTGCCCTGAAATTCTCCCTTCTTTAATTTAGTTAGCTATCGCTTTTTTATTACTGGCGTATACTCACCTTGCTGAAGTTGATAAATGTCCGGCTGTGAATCAGCCAGTGCTGATCAGGCAGCTTTTGGTAAACAGCAGATGTGCCTGTCTTCCCTGTCTCTTTTCCTGGTGTTGTGAAAGTATCCAACTGATACTTGTGACTTGTGATTTGCGCTAAGCTGAACACAGAAGGAGCCAACTGACAAGTGAAAAGGTCATTTGTTTGCCTTTTCTTTCAGGTGCCTGCCTCTGTAAATTATCACAACTTTTGTTGTACTTTACAAAAAGTGCTAATGTTGTAGGTAAAGTAGCTGTAATTGCACTTGCCGTTGATGTGGTAGTGTAGCTTAAGACTGTGTGTAACTTGTTTTCAATTTATAAAGTTTTTTTTCAGTGCATTTATTTAAATTCAGCCAAGAAACAAACCAACGTTGCGCGCCGAATGTCAATGTCAGGTTAATTAGTGTCAATCACATTTGAGGTAGTCGACGGTGGTCTTGCTGGTGGTGGTGATTGTGGTGATAATGATTGAGATATTTCTTCGGGCAAAGATCTTTGGCTGCTGCTGCTGCAGCAGACAAAGAACAGTCAATGTTTTCAAACTCATCATTCGGTGGTAATTGGCCGTGCGAATGGGCAATTTTTGCAGCATTTGACATCAATTGCGGCGCAATGCCAAAGCCGATCAGCCAGCTTTCAGTGCTTTGTTTATGGCTGGTCATTTGCAGGAAAAAGAAAAAAATGAAAGATGTGCTCTTGTCTTTGCACTACTGCGTCAGTAGTATTTTTTTTGGTTGGTTGTGTGCTCGGTGACAATTAAATTGGATTCAATGGGGGGCCTTGAGTGCTTTCTTTGGGAAGGTGTTGCCGAGCTCTACACAATGAGTGCAATAGCGGCACACCTGATGATGATCAGGTGTTTTTTGCTGTTCCTCTTTTAGCGAGACTTTTTTTGCTGATTTGAATACGTCAGATTGATTTCCTCCTGCTGATACCGTGTTTGTGTTTACAGTTCAATTTGATCCTGCTGCTGCTCATCAGTGAGCAGTAATTAAATGGACATTTCCACAGAGAGAAACATTGATCAATGATCTCGGATAATTATGGTTGTCTGTCTGCCTGTGAGCAAGGTCGAGTCATTGAACGCTGTTGTCTTGTGGGTATGTGCTCACTTACAGCAGCAACTAAAATCGATAGTAAAAATCTTTAACAGCAAAAAATAAAAATGCGTGAGCAAATTCCACCAAACAGATTCTTTTCTATTGATAAAAATTGCTTTCATAGCAGCAAAACAGCTGATTAGATGCGCTGATCTATCGCCGCCGCGGTACGTTTGTTGTATTCGCATATTGTCTTATTTGCCTACTATTTTCATTGACAAGTATGTACTGTCCACTGCTGTTTCAAACTAAATGCACATGCCTGTTTCTTCTTCTTCACCTTCAATTGATGAAAGCTAGAAAAACATTGTTTTTTTCTTTGCATGCGACTTGCAGGCAGATCTTATTGACTGGGGGGAAAGTGTGTAAATCTGAACTGTCGAACCTGTGAAACTTGTAGTATTGAATTACAGGATGCCAATTATAGTGTAGTTAGGTGGCATACCAGTTTGCAGGTTAGGATGATGATGATGATGATTATGATTATGGTGATCACTTACACTTGCGGAGACGTGATGCACCGCATAACGAGCAGCTTTTCTTCAGCTTTGAAGTTTATTTTTGAAGCCATTTAGAGAGTTGGTTTCCTTTTCCTCTTTCTCTCTTCTTTTTAACGATGTCAATGTCAGCGAGTGCGCGTTCCTGTCTTCACTTTCAATTGTTTTTGTCACTTGTCACACACACTTTCTCTTCTCTCTTCTGACAACTTCTGTTTGAAAGTAGCCAGTGTCCAGTGACGGCTAAAGAGCAGAGTGTTGACAACGCAAAAGAAATAGCAGTCAAATTGCCGCTTTCAAATTTATATACTTTTTTTTCTCCTAAATCTGCTAATTGAGATTCAGACCGTTAGGCCGTTCCCAGCCACTAACATTGACAGACTGCAGGGCACTGTTGAACACACCGGTGGCATTGTTATTTTGTCTCAAGTAGCTATCGAGTGGAGTCACATCAATTGTGAGTGTGACCAGCAGAAGCATCAGTCAGTCAGTCAGTCACTCTGGCTGCCACTTGTTGGCACTTTCACTCTTCTTCAAACCTTCTTGTTTGCCCATCTTGCGCGCCTCTTTCTCCTCTCGCCTCTTCTGTTTGTCTTCTTATCAGCCCCCTTTTTTGACTGAACAGTACTACTCAGTTCTCCTCTATTCTACTCTACCTACAAAGCAAACAAAAACAGCAGCATCAGCAATGCAGACCACCGTTGCAGGCTACAGGTGCTGCTGAAGAATCCCCCAACACGACTGGTCTGCTGCTGTTGTTGCCTGTTGCAAGGTTGCAAATGGACGCTGAAAGGTGATTTGCCGACTTTCTCCTTTTTCTCTTCTGTCTGACAATTGCCAACTGCCGCCACCGAATTCGGCTGTCGGAAAAAGGTGTCAATTGCGCTGCATTGCACTAATTGTCTGTGTGTGACTCAGTGACTGAGGGGTTACCCAGTTGATTGATTTGCGACAGCATCACCAGTACCTATTACCTGCCTGGGTAGGTAGTATTCAGCTGCTGTTTGAACTGCTGGGCCAGAAGTGCAGCAGCTCTGCAGCTGCCTGGTGGGCGCAACAAGTTTTATTGCTGTTGATGCATCAAAGGAAGAAGCACCAATCTCTGACCGGTCAGTATCGTCACACTGTGTAAATACTACTGCCACAACTGTACACAAAGTGGTAGACGGCAAAGATGAAGATGCCGCTGATGACGATTGCCCATCTATCGAACACATATTACAGCCACACAGCCTGAGTGAAAGCAGAAGCTGCTAAACACATTCGACATTGAAATTGAAGTAGACGTTGTTGAAGAAGAAGCGCCAACAGCACAGCACCGTTGCCGCCGCCGCTGGTAGCCAAGTCTCTTTCTTTTTTTCTGTGGATGCACTGGCGCCTCTGCTTCTTTGTACAGGTGTTGCAACATTATCTACTGTCTTTCCTCTTTCTTCTTCTGTTGCCATTTATTCGGTGTTTTCTTTTTCTCTGCAACTTAACAGACAGTGTTCGATCGCCCATCATCATCATCATCTTCTGATGAGTCAAGGCGGCGACGGCATCACAGAAGAGAGATAAGCCACCAGTAGTGAGAACAGTAGACGGCAGCATTCTCTTCACTACCACTGTCCACTACTACTACTGTTGCACACTGTGTGGTGCTCTACCGCACGCGCCCACTTCCGATTGCCTCTGCTGTTGCTGGTGCACGTACTGTTCACCTGTTCAGCATTCATCAGTGTTGTGTTTTTCCCTCTCCGGTGTCTTCTTTTTTCATTCCTTCTGTTGCTTCCAACTCCTCTTCTCATCTCTTGCAATTTAGTTTCTTGTTGGGCGTCCGTCTTGGCGCCAATGGGTTGGCACAAAGCCAGTCGACGACGACCACAACCACAACCACAGCAGACCACCTGTTGCTGCTCTCTGTTTGTCTGCCTGGAACCCTCCTCAGCTGTGTTGACTGCTGCTAGCACTAACTGTCCACTTCCACATCTTATCGGATGGCAATTTGGTGAGCTCATCATCACCGCCCACGTTTGCCTGGCGAGAGAGCCGCCATATAAAAAGCAAGTGGTAATTTGGGTAGTTTGACTTTCGACTCTCTCACTCGCCACCATTGCTACACCACTCAAGGCGACCATTCAATGTTCCATCATCATTAACAGTGTCCTCGCCTGCTGATTGTTCCAACTTTTCAGTTTTGTTGTGCCAACAATCGAGTGACCGTCAACCCATTTTTGTCCCATCCCACCGGACCCACTTGACACTGCCCATTACTCCCACTGTCAATTATTCTTGTTGACCACAATCTTTTTGGTCAAGGCCGCCACCTCTACGCCCCCTCCCGTGTGAATGTGTGCCAAAAGATGATGACTACTTTTCACAGAGGAAAATGGCCCATAGGGCCATCATTTGCCATTTCCACTTGCCTTGTGCTTTCCCTACTGCTCAGTCCTAGCCTCGCCCAAGATCGTGATAGTAAGTTTGTTTGCTGTCGTTTACCACAATGAAAATATTTTTTGAATTTGAGTTTGAGTATTTTTAATTTTCAAATATTAACACTTTTTTCCTGTTTTTTGCAGATGAAGGTGTGTGCCAGTCGGAGGGCTTTTTCCGCGACCCTGCCGACTGTTCACAGTTCTTCCGCTGTACCAAAGATGAGGGTGCCGACTTTTTCCGCCTGTACCGCTTTCCCTGCGCCCCTGGGACGGTCTTTGATGAGTCAGTACAGACCTGTAACCACCCAGGGGATGCACCGGCTTGTCCGGAAGGTCAGGGCGCCAAGTTGCCTTCTGCTGAACCAGAGCCATCAGATCAGCAGCAGCAGCAACAGCAGCCTGAATCTCAGTACCCAACGCCACAACAACAGCAGCAACCACAGCAACCCCAACAACAATCTGAATCTCAATATCCTCAACCCCAACCAGATTCGCAGTACCCTCAACCCCAACAACAACAGCCACAACAACAGCCTGAATCTCAGTATCCACAACAACCACAGCAGCAACAGCAACCCGAATCTCAGTACCCAGCTCAATCTCCCTCTGGCTACCCTGCTCAGCCGCAGACAGGTGGTCAAGCTCAATCGCCTAGTTATCCGCAGCAGCAGAGACCACAGCAACCGATGCAGCCTGGCGTAGAGTACGCCGATCAGCAGCAGCAGCAACCGGATCAGTTTGAACAGGGAGTATCGAATGAAGCTGTTGACTTGCAGAATGTCAGACAGCAGCCACAGCAACAACAACCTCAGTACCAGCAGCCACAGCAACAACAGCCTCAGTACCAGCAGCCCCAACAACAACAACCACAATACGAGCAACAGCCACAATACCAACAGCCCCAGCAGCAGCAGCAGCCCCAATACCAAGAGCAGCCTCAATATGAGCAGCCACAACAGCAGCAGCCTCAGCCTCAGGCCCAACAGCAACCACAGTACCAGCCCCAGCCTCAGCAGCCGCGATATGTGCAGCCTAAGCAGTACCCGATTCCCGAAGCTGACCAGCAGCAGCAGCCACAACAGCAACCTCAGGAGGAGCAGCAGCCCCAGCAGGCAGATGAGTGGCCGAGTGAGGCAGAGCAGGCAGCTCAGGCAGCCCCTGCTCAACGACGAAGACCAGCTCCTCAGCAGCAGCCCCAGCAGCAACAACCAATAGCTCAGGAGCCAGCTCAGGAGGAGCCCCAAGAGGACCAACAACAGCAGCAGGAGCAGTCAGCACCTCAGCAGCAGCAACCAGAACCAATTCCTCAGGAGGAGCAGGCACCAGAGGAGCAGCCAGCTGAAGAGCCAGCTCCCGTCGTACAGCAGACACAGAAGAAACCAGTGGCTGCGGCTCAAAGACGGCCTCAACCGCCGCCTGCTCAGAAGCAGCCAGCAGCACCAGCAGAAGAGGAACCAGTGGAGCAGCAGCAGCAGCAAACACCTGAAGAGCCTGAATCTGCCGAGCAAAAGGCCCCAGAGCAGCAGCAGCCGGAGCAGCAGCCCCAGGACGAGACGGAGCAGGTGATGGAGCAGCAGCTGACCGACCTGGACGCCGAGGAGATCAAGCCCGAGTCGGAGCAGTGCAACTGCAAGCCGCTGTCGTCCATCTTTCAGTGCAAGAAGGAGGGCCGCTTCGCCGACAAGTCCAACTGCCGCAACTACTACCGCTGCACTTCAGATGAGGACGGCTTCGCCGCTGACCAGTTTGAGTGCGACATGGGCTTTGCCTTTGACCCGGCCACAGAGGCCTGTGTCCCCGAGGCGCAGTCGAAGTGCAAAAAGCGTAAGTCAACAGGATAATAAATCAAAAAATTGTGTTTTTTAAAACAAATTTCTATTTTTTTTATACAGCGGAAAGCTCTCGCTCAAAGGACGGCACCAAGTCAAAGTCAAAGACCTCGGAGAAGCCGGAGCCGCTGAAGGAGCAGCCCAAAGATGGTAAGTGGACAGTTTAGGCTTTTAAGTTTTTGAGTTGAGACTCATTTAACATTTTTTTCAATTTTAGACGCCTCAACAACTCCCAGCAGCGACGAGTCGACCACTGCGCCGAGCACTGAAGCGGCTGAATCGAGCACTGAGACGGTGTCCACGACGCCTGCTTCCTCTGAAAGTACCACCAAGGCGGCAGATGATCAGTCAACTACCACTGCCAAATCCGATGCTGAAACCACTACTAAGGCGGCTGATTCTGAGACGACCACCAAAGCTGCGGATGACAAAACGACCACCACTGCCAAATCCGATGAGACAACCACAAAGGCCAGTGAGGAGACAACCACCAAGGCCAGCGAAGAGACAACAACTAAAGCTAGCGAGGAAACGACCACAAAAGCCAGCGAAGAGACGACGACCAAAGCTAGCGAGGAGACGACGACCAAGGCCAGTGACAGCACCACCACCACGGCCAAATCAGATGAGACGACAACAAAGGCAGCGGATGAGTCGACCACCACGGCAAAGTCCGACGAAACAACAACTGCCAAGTCAGATGAAACCACTACCAAAGCTTCAAGCGACGCCCCAACCACCGCCTCCTCTGAACAGAGTACGACGGTTAAATCGACTGACGAGACGACCACGGCCAAATCAGATGAGACGACGACCAAGGCTGCTGATGAGTCAACCACAGCTGTCTCAAGCACTGAAGCAGCCAAGTCGGAGACGACCACAGTGGCCGGAGAGGCAACCACTACAACCGCCTCAGACACTGAAAAGGTCGAAGGCACAACAACCGGTGGAGAGAAGGGCGCCCTAGAAGAGTCCACCCCAGCACCTGATGAGCAGAAGGCCGAGGAGGCGCCTGCAGAGGAACAGAAGCCCGAAGAGGCGCCCACAGAGGATAAAAAACCAGAAGAGGCGCCACAAACTGAACAGAAACCGGAGGAAGCACCAGCTGAAGAGGAGCAACAGCAGCAGCCTGCACCAGCTGAGGCGCCAGCTCCCTCAAAGACTTCATCAAAGGCTAAACCGGCCGCCGCAGTGCCGCCAGTGGTGCAGCCGGCTCCAGAAGAAGAACAGCAGCCGCCCACCGAACAGAAAGCAGAGGAGGGAGGCGTTCCCGATGAGGAGGCACAGCCGCAGCCGCAGCAGCAGCTGGACGACAGTCAGGCCGGACCGGAAGAGGAGGCGGTGGCCGCTCAGCCACAGCAGGCTGCTGCTCAACCGCAACAGCCACAACAGCAGCCACAAGCAGCCCCGGCAGAGCGAATCCAGCAGCAGCCACTGGAACAGGAGCCGGTGGAGCAGCAGATTGAAAATGACTACCCGAGCAGCGTCCCTGCGGCCCAACAGCAGCAGCAGCAACCGTACGAGCCTCAACAGCCGTACCAGCAGCAGCAACCTCAACCTCAGGCACAGCAACCTTATGACCAGCAGCAACCGCAACCACAGCCTCAGCCCCAGCAACAGCCTTATCAGCAGCAACCACAACAACAACAGCCACAACCTCAGCCTCAGCCTGCCTTTGGCCAGGAGCCCATTCAACAGCAGCCGCTGACTGAAGAGCAGAGCGCCGGATATCCGCAGCAGCAGCAGCAGCAGCAGTCAGGCCAGCAACAATCCGGCTCCGGCTCAGGCATCACCTGCACGGAGGACGGCTTCTTCCGCCACCCTGAAGACTGTGCCCAATTCTACCGCTGCCACGAGGGCACCCGTTTCGACTTTGCCTGCGGTCCGGGCACGCACTTTGACGAGCGGTACAGCGTCTGCAACTGGCCAGCACAGGCCTATCCTACCTGTGGTCAGCCGGTCAAGGCGCAGACGCAGGGACAGGCCGCATCACCTACTGCACAACAAGGACCACCGCAGCCTCCTCCCGAACAGCAACAGCCTTATCCGCCGCCGCCCCAGGAGCAGCAGCAGCAACAGCAACCTGGAGCCTATCCAGGCATGGAGACCCAGGATGGCCCTTATCAGACTCAGCAGCAGCAGCCCAGTCAGTATGAGCCCTATGTACAGGCACCGCCAGGTATGTTTAGTGTGTGATTAAGATGCTGAATTTTCCTAATCTCATTACAACTTTTAAACCTTTACTTTTAGCAACCAAAACTGCCCAACCAAGCTACCCTCCGCCTGCCCCGGTCGAGCAGCAGCCTCCTCCTCCTCCTCCTGCCCCTCAATCGCCTGCTTCTCAAGGCAGACAACTGGCCCAGAGTCAGCAGCAGCCACCTAGGCCCCAGCCCCAACCACAAGCCCAACCTCAGTACCCAACCAAGTCGGTTTCTAAGCCCAAACCTAAGCCCAAATCCAAAGCTGCCTCAAAGCCTGCCTCTCGACCGGCGCCAGTCAAGGCGCGACCTCCGGTCAAATCTCCACCTCCTAAAGCCACCAAAAGTCCACCACCACCGCCAAAATCTGCTGCCACTAAAAGCTACCCGCCCACCAAATCTGCCTCTCAGCAGAAATCTCCTGCTAATAAGCGACCACCACCACCGGTAAAATCGCCCGCCAAGTCTGCCCAGGCAAAGAAGGGCGGCGCCGCAGCTCAGAAGGCGCCACCAAAGAAGTCTCCTGCCAAAAAGCAGCCACCACCACCACCAAAGGGTCCACTCTCTCCAGTACAGAAGGCTCGTCTGGCGATGCAGCAGGCTCTTCGCCCAGCGCCCAAAAAGCCATCCGCCGGAAGTAAGACACCGCCAAAGAAGTCACCGCCAGCAAAGTCTGCCAAACAGCAGCAGCAGCAAATTGCACCCCGAAAACGCCACATTTCTCCTGCCAACAAACTGACTGCCAATAACAAACAAAAGCCGAAGCCAAAACCTAAACCAAAAACGAAGCCAAAGTCCGCCAACTACAAACAACCAAAACCGCTGCCAAAGAAACCACAACCACTGCCAGCCAGCCCGCCGAGTGAGCGACCGCTGAACCGGAAGCCCAAACAGGTGGAACAGGCGCCGTCGAACGGGTTCCGTTGCCCGGGTGAGGGCTTCTTCCGCGACCCGAACAACTGCGGCATGTTCTACCGCTGCACGGAAAGTCAGAGGTTCTACTTTGCCTGTCCTGAGGGGCTCTTCTTCGATGAGGTGCAGAGCACCTGCAACTGGCCCAACCAGGCGCAGCCGCCCTGTCAGTACCGAAAGAAGAAGTAATCGAACTCGAAGGTGAGGCAAGTACAACCATTTCCTTCTTCTCTTACTTTTTTTCACCACCAGCACCACCTCTACTACCATCAGTACTTTTTTGCTCTCCTTCCCACATTCAAAACCATCACCACTCATTGCCATTTTTTCAATCCTTTTTTTCCACTTTTTTTCTAATGGGCTCCACAAACTAACCTTTTTCTTTTTTTGGTTTTTAAAGTTTTTTAACATTTTTATCTCTACTTCACTTTCTAACACTTTTGAGTACAATCAACCAAAACTTTTTTTGCCTGCGATTTCCGCAAAATTCAAGCCAAAAAACCGTTTTTTCTCGTTCTACCTTCTGTAACTTATCTTTTTCCTTTCTTATCAGTCGTTTTTCTGTACATAAATGCTGCCCTTGATATAAATAGTATAGCAAACAAAGCAAATTTGAATAATCACCCAAAATTTGAAAACTTTACTAAAATAAAAAGCATAAATGTACGGTTGCGTTGTAGTTTTTATTAGTGTTGATGTGATTAAAACTATTTCTTCAATTGACCAAATTGTGTCAATACGGTACGATGACGTACGGTCAGTATTGTCAAACTGTGTGAGTACTGCCACAACTGTACAGTGTGCACAAAGTGGTAGACGGCGAAGAAGATGACAACGACAATTGCCCATCTATGTAACATTAGGGCTTGCAATGACAATTGTCCACAAAAACTTTTTTGTTTTTGCCGACAAACCCTATCCAACACACACACACACACATACATCCTCTGCATTGCTCTGGTGCCTCTGCTGTTGCTGTTGCTGGTGGAAGTACTGCTTACTAGTTTAGCTATCATCAGTGCTGTTTTCCCCTCCGGTGTCTTCTTCTTCCTTTTTCTGTTGCTTTATTTCTTTCCATTTCTAAAACTTAGTTTTTCTGGACACCCGTCTTGGCGCCAATAAGTTGGCACAACGTCGACGACAACTACAACCACAGCACCTGTTGCCGTTCTTTGTCTACTGTCCACCACCACCACCACCACCACATCTTATCGGATGGCAATTTGGCACAGAAGAAAATGCCCCATCGGGCCATCATTTGCCATTACCACTTGCCTTGTGATTTCCCTACTGCTCAGTCTTAGCCTTGCCCAAGATCGTAATAGTGATAGATCGGAGCCGCTGAAGGAGCAGCCCAAAGATGGTAAGTGAACAATTTGTTAGATGCAAATGTTTGAGTTTACTCATTTAACTTTTTTCCCGCATCAGACGCTTCAACAACCCCAACCACAAAGGCCAGTGAAGAGACGACGACCGGTTATTTGCAGCCGCAGCAGCAATCCAGCTCTGGTTCGGGCATCACCTGCACCAAGGATGGCTTCTTCCGCCATCCTGACAACTGTGCCCAGTTTTACCGGTGCCAGGCGGGCGCCCGTTTCGACTTTACCTGCAGCCCTGGCATGCACTTTGACAAACGGTACAGCCTCTGCAACTGGAAAGCACAGGTTTATCCACCCTGTAGTCAGCCGACCAAGGCACAGACGCAGGAACAGGTTGCGTCGCCTACTACACAACAAGGACCACCACCTCCTTCTCCTCTTCCGGAGCAGCAGCAGCCCTTTCCGCAGCCAAAAAAGCAACAACAGAAAACTGTAGCCTATTCAGGCATTGAGACTCAGGATGGTCACTATCAGACTCAGCAACAACAGCAGCCACAACAACCAAATTCTCTGGATCTAATCTCTTTTAAGCTGTTTTTAGTTGCACCCAAAACTGTCCAACCAAACTACCCTCCGCTTGCCTCGGTTTAACAGAAGCCTCCTTCCCTTTCCTCCTCCTCCTCCTCCTGCTTCTCTTCAGTTGCCTGCCACTCAAGCTCCTCAGTACCCAACGCCATGTCTGCTTCTAAAGCCAATGCAAAAAGGAATGAAAAGCGATTTGATGATGCGTTATAATCTTTTCCTTTATTAACAAGTAGTGGTGGTGGTGGTGGTCAGCCGAGCATCATTACTCTCTATCCTCTTCTTCAGGAGCCGTACTTGTTGAGCAGCTGGTAGACCAGATCAAAGCAGACCATGCTGCTGCCCATCACCACCGGCAATTTAAACCAGCTAAGTGAGACGCCCTTGAAAAAGCCGCGGAGGCCCTCCTGCTCGGCGATGGCCACCGCCAGCTGGCGCATCTTCAGGTCCTCCTTGACGTTGGCCTGCATGCGGCGGCGCAGCACGTCAAAGGGGTAAATGAGCGTCTGGCCGAGCAGGGAGACGGTGAAGCCGAGGACGGTGTACTCCACCGCCAGCACCAGCTGATTCTTGCTGGTGGCCGCCTGCACAAAGTAGCTCATCTTGAAGAGCTCGTAGATGAGAAAGGAAACGCCCGTGTAGGGGACGTTGCCGACGATGGCGGCGGTGTAGCCGCGGAAGAGGCTGTACTTCCGCGCCTCTCGAGCCTTCATCTTCGGGTGCAGAGCGCGGCGAATGACGTGGCCGATTCCTCGGTAGGACTGGTCGGTGATCAGGCGGGCGCGGATGACGTCCAGAGGGTAGGTGGCGGTAATAGCGGCACCACCGCCTAGGGCGCCCGCGAGGAAGCCGAGCACCGGCGATTCGACGATCTGCTCGTAGGTGCGCACATTGAACCAGATGGTCAGCTGCTCGTGGACGGTGAATTGAATGGCCGCGTAAGGGGCGACGCGCAGCATGGAGGCGGTGTTGCCGCGCCACAGGCCTTTCCATCCTAAAAAAAATAAAGAGGTAAATAGTAGCAATGATAAGAAACAGTTTCAGAAACTCCGCACCAGTGTCGGCAACAATCTTTTCCGCCGTCTTGAGGCCCTTCTTGTAGGAGAAAGGCTTGCTCGACGCCTGGTAGATGATCTTCACCCGATCGAGCGGCGCTGTCATGCTCTTCACCACCATACCGGAAATGGAGCCGGAGATGAGGGCGTTGAGGACGTGCATCGTCTTGCTGTGCTCCCCGGGCTTGTCCTCAGCAGCAGGTGCGGCCATGATGCTGTTAAGGATATGAACAGTACGACAGTAACCGTGTGTGCTTTTTTCTGATGAGTTGTTGATAAAGTTGTCACCAAAGTTCAAATCAATAGAAATTCATTAGAACTGCTGTTTTATTGATGAAAAATGAAAAGTGGAAAAGGTTCGAAATGTCTGATATTAGCTACAAAACTTGAAACGCGTTCAATTGGACATTGGGTAAACTGGTAAACAATTTTTAACAAACTAGAACATGTTGTATATCATTTTAAAGATAAAATCACTGACTTTCAGATGGTTAAAGCAAAAGTTTAGAAAAGTTCAATCTCGCTCTGCTCGCGATAATTAAGCACACAGCAATTTTTTTCGAATTTTCGGTTTTCTTTTCAAGTCAACAACTTTTTTCAGCAAGATCTTTAATCACGCAGGTTCCATTATCTTCAAAACGGGTAATACCACAAAAATGATCGAGGTGTCAAATGAAAGATGACAAAATTATCTAGATTTTGTTTGACTTGGATTTTTAAATTTCAGTTTTGTTGTATATTTAAAAAATTTTTGAAATATGCACAAACTCTATGTTAAGTCAATTTTCAAAATTTTTCGTTTTTTACCATCATTCAAAAATCATTATCTGAGACGTCAAACTACTTAAAAATATTCCAAGTCAGACAAAATCTAGATAATTTAGTCACCTTTCATTTGACACCTCGATCAATTTTTTGGTATTACTCGTTTTGAAGATAATGAAACCTAAATGGTCAGAACATTAGTGTCGTTACCGACAGCGACCCACTTATCGGAGGACCATAGTATCAACACAAAACTGTTCTACATGAAATTCTTAACAATCTTTATTAAGTACATTCTTCATGAACATCATAGCCACCCCAAAATCAAAATTCGAAAAAGCAGTTAAAAAGTGCGCGGTGTCCCCCTTAAACTTCAGCACCTCTACAATCGATTTACCTAATTGTGTAAAGGCCTGTTTAATAAAGCTGCAAATGCAAACAAAAACAGCAGGCAGTAGTCGTAGTAGTACACAGTCAGTTTATTGAGTCATGCTGTAGCCAGCTGGAATAGCAAAGAGTTGACTGTCGAGGAGAAGATGATGTGACAACTGGCCACTGTCATCGTCCTCACCATCGGCAGCCACCACTTCGACGCCCTCCACTCCCACGGCCAGGTGGTTCTGCACTGTCATTCGCATCTTCAAGCCCATTGAGATGTGCGTCTCTGGTTGAGAGCAAAATGAGTAAGTTTTGAATTTCTTAGTCTACATTCATTTCATACCGATGATGAGCGGCATGCCAGGCAGTGTTGAGAGCGTTCCCATCTTCTTTCTTTTCAGTCGCTCTCTACTATCATCATCATCACTTTCTGCATTGTCTGCATTGTCTTTTTTGCCAGAGAACGAGTCCCGCTGGGAAAAATGGGCAGACGGAGGAAACCGATCATCTTGGACATCTCCGGATTGACAAGGGCCATCAGGGCCAGGACCGGCAGCAGGTGAGACTTGATGCTGTACGGGTGGTGGGCGGCCATGTACACCGTCGCCTTGACGCCTTTTGTCGCCGTTTTCAGCTTTTTTGGCAGCGCTATGTCTGCCTCTGCCTTCTCCTCGGCGCTGCTGGCGTTGAAGTAGTCCTCCACACTGTCGAGTGTAATCTCCGGAGGGAATGTCCTATGAGAGAGGTGCTCAGTGCGAGACTTGGTGTGCAGCTGGGGGAACAAACAAATGAAAAAGTTTGAAAGAAGAAAACCGTTTTCCTGTTCTTTTCACAAACCTTTATACCGACAATCTCAAAAGCAAAACATTGTACTCCGCCCACCAGCTCCCGTTTCTGTCGACGAGTGATGAGCGAATTGAGCGGCCTGGCAGCCAGCCCCTCTGTGAGCACCGTCGTCTGGCGCACCTCCCGCCTGGCGGCCGCCTCCAGAAACTCCTCATCAGGCTGCACCGTTCGCTGCAGCTGCGCCTCGTCACCCTCAAAGGCCACCGTCGAGTAGCGGCCAGTCTGGTGGTCAATGTCGACTACCGTCGTGGCACCTCGCTCCGACCAGAGAAAGAGCAGAGAGCGTTCGCGCCGGCCGGTAGATCGACCAAAACCGAGTCGACTGCTGCTACCACTACTGCTACCACCACCATTTCCCCCATTAACCGCCACCAGACTAAAGTCGACGCGCAGACTGGCGCCCTGTTTGTACACTCGGTAAGTGTCATTGGGAAAAAGCAGCCGTGAGATGGCGGACGGTCCCAGGCCCCAGGAGAGCACCTCCCACTTCAGCTCCAGGTAAAAGTCGGGCAGAGCGGTGAAGGCGGAAAAGGAGAAGGTGTTGGTGAGCAGTCGAAGCAGACGATCGGTTTCGTGTAGGCGGTACACAGTGCGAATGAGGTCCGCCTGACGGGTGACAAGCGCCTCGTGCCAGGCCGTCCAGCCGTCTTCGTCGGCCAAGTCGATGCGAGGGTCGTACCGAGTTAGCAGCTCCCGGGCTGCCACCAGATTTCTGATCAGCAGTGCCAACTGAAGGGCAGTTCGGCCGTAGTTGTCCATTCGGTCGGGGCTGGGCTAAAGGGCGAGGAGTTAGTTATCTTCATCACCCCTTTTTGCTCTTCTAAAAAACCTTGGGATCCTCCTGCATTGCCAGTCGAATCTCTTTGACGCTCTCTTCGGGTGGCATCGTCAGCACGGCCACGTGCAGCGGAAAGGCTTTTCGGATGTCCTCCAAGGTTAGGCTCATCTTGTTGCTGATAAATGTAAAGCAGTGTTAACGTTAAAGTTGTGTGTTTTCAATTGATGACCAAATTGACACGTTTTAAATGGTAAACATAACAAGGTAAAACAATCAAATTCGATATTTTGAAATTTGATGACGCGGCTAGTGAAAGGCTAAAAATTTAATTAAACTGCTTAATTGAAAATTAAAATCATTGAAAGTAAAAGTTGTGCAATGTGCTGTTTTTGAAAGCTGTGAGTAAGACTTTTGAAAAAAATGTCTTTGATGGCCACTTATCGAGCCAGCTAATTGCCAACGCGAACGTGTTTGCCCAGGTAGGCGTCGCAAGCTGAACAGGAACAGATTAGTTCAACAAAAATGTTGCCTCTCTAAAGTCAACTTGTACTTACATGGGCAGCGGTGCTCCACATCCTAAGCATTGTGGAATGAAAAGTATTAGTAGTAAGTTTTGCCAAAAAAGCAACATAGTTTACCAGGCAATCGTCCATGTAAAAGGGGATGAGGCAGCAGCCACAAATGCATCTGGTTAAAAAAAGAAAATTGGTTTTTCAAACGAAACAATTTCTCTCTGTTTCTTTTTACCCGATGAGGACGAGGACAATGCAGAGAATCCAGGTGAGAGTGCCTGGCACCGACTTGGTCGAGGTCATCACATTGGCGTGACAGGCCGGGCACTTGTGGCGACAGGACTCGGGACCGAGCGCAGGCTGTCCTGAGCCGCAACTGCTAGCAGACTTAGCTGAGGGCATCGTTTTGAGCTCCAATCGATTGAAAAGTGAAATTGAAAGAGCAAACAGAGAGTGTAAACAACTGATGATCAGCAAAATCAAGCAAGTTAGCCGAATCGCTGAATAGAAAGTAATAGTGCTGAGCACATTACAGCTGCAACTAAAGGCAGTTTGCTTTTGCTTGTTGAATAGTTCCAAAATAGTTTGAACAAGCATGTACGTTTTGCTGCAAAGAAAAAATTACCCATTGTAAAATATGATAAAATAAGTATGTTTTATTGGCCAGGGTTTGTCTGTGTATGGCTGTGCGGATCATTATCATTTCCAGAGAACTGAAGGGCTGCCTTCCCCCCCCCCAAATTGATCATATAGGATGGTACTTTTTGCTGCCTGATCTGGCACTATCCCCGGAACCTGTGTAAAAAACAAACACTATCAATTTGAAATACTTTTTTACTCTTTTTCGTCTACTTACTGGTGCCCCTTCTCGGCGGTGAGTGATAGGCAAAGTAGTTCTCCTGTTTTACCAGTCGCTTGCCGACATCGTAGACGATCTCCTGCATCACTACTGGGTCGACGTTTTTTCCTGAGCACGCACGACGTGGAAAGATAAAAATTAGCAACAGATTAATTACATCGACTTACATTTTTAATCACAGCACTAACCTAGCTGGTAGAAGACAAAAAAGTCCCCTAGATTGCCCTTTCGACAGATCACCTTGAGGTGCTTCAACGAGCAAAACTTGCATCGCGTCTTCAGTATAAAGGGGCGCATCTGAACTGCCAGCACCATGAAGATGCGAATGAGAATGAGCAGCAGCGTGAAGAGGAGGAGAAAAGCAAACCAGAACCAGATAAAGAGGTAGATCTTCTCGTGAAAAACGTTCAGCGGAAGGAGACAGAGGGCGTCTTTGCGCTGGACGTCACCAGATGCGCCGAAAAAGTGAAAGGTGCACTTGGTCATGCGAGGAAAGACAAAGGTGAAGGGATTTGTCGTAATCGGTGATGGCGATTCTCCATTTTCAATAGCTGATGAAGTGACTTCACTTGACAATGAAGACCCGTTTCTGGCTGGCACAGTCAGGTACGACCAAAAGTAGGTGTGCAGAAAGCGAGTCCCTCTGATCACCTGGAAACCGTAGCTGATGAACTGTCCGTCTAAGAAAACATCAGTGGCCAGCGTCTGCGTGAGAATGTTCAGCAGACAAAGGAACTCGCAGAAGAAGTACTTGTACGCGTAGGTGTTGTACATCTGAAAGTGCTGAAAGAGGTAGTCGGAAAGGAGTTTCTTTTTCGCCGAGCGCTCCTCATCGCTTAGAATGGCCACTTGCAGGTCTGCAGGGTGAGGGTGAGAGAAAGAAGAAAAACGTAAACAAACACATTTTTTTCACCAAAACCGTGCCCACTAACCCATAGTGAGCGTTTGCATGAGTCCACCCTCTGTCCCCTTCCAGATGTAGTGTGGCAGGTAGAAGATGATCGCCTGAATAAAGAGCACAAAGCAGATCCACTGGTAGTACGGGTAGTACTTGCGCTGGGGACTGCTCTCGTCGAGGGCACCGTTGGCCAGCACCAGGGGATCTGCTTGAGGCTGACCAGGCTGTTCAGCTGGTGGTGCTGGTGCTGGCACTTGATAGGCCCGCCTGAATGAGTTGTCCACCCCCGGATGAGGCACCTCAAGGCCCACCTGACGACTGAAGGCAGCCGGAATGAGAAAGGTCTGCGAGATCCAGCAGTACGTGTTGAGCATCGAGCTGGGAATGATGTTCGTCTCCACCAGACAGTCGATTGGCTGACCCACTGCAAAAAGAATTGGTTTAATGGATTAATATCCTCGATCGCCACCTCAAACTCACCATACTGTCGGGCGGTGAGAATGATGGCAAATGATATCAGCAGAGAGGGGGTGATCATCCAGTGCAACCGAAAGACGGCATTGTCAATGTACACCGATCGACGGCGCAGAATGGTCGACTTGATGTCGGAGAAGAGATCTAACATGATGACTCGGACTGTTTGTGTGTGTGTCACTGGCGGTCAGGTCAACAGCAAACGAAAAGCAGAAACACTGAACAGCCCTGGTCACCAGAGTTGTAGTAGAAAGTGCATCGTCATTTTGGCGACGTTTTCAAAATCAGCGTCTGGCAAAAATGGTGTGATCACTTAGAAGTGAAATTTTCAGGTAAAGTAGTTTACAGCTTCACAACTGCAGAAAAATGTTGTTTGGACAGAGAAACACAAAGATGCGCATTTTAGAGCGTATTTACTGCCTCCAGCACTACTCTTTAAATAGGTGAAGATTAATTTAGGTAAACAAAAAGAAATTTTTTCATCTTCATCTAAATCTAAAATCTAATTAAGTAAATCTTCTTTATAAAAAACTGGCAAGTTTAGCAGCATCATGATTGAACAGGACAGTTATTAGGTATTGAAAGCAAAAGTTCGCAAAACAGCAAACTAAAAACACGATAGTGCCTCTTTCTGCTTTTGAGGACATTGCCGTTTGCGGCAGAAGCAACAGTCCTCTCAACACTTTTTTCCACCTTATTTTCTGGTTGGCCATCAAGGAAAGAAAGAGCACAACGTGAGTAGTAGGCAAAAGAGTATAGATGTAGAAGAAGACAAAGAAAAGTGTCACCAGGAAAGAGTGGCTCTTGTGTTTTTAATCAAATGGCAGCTGGCGTCGCAGTCGATGATTGCGATGATTGCCGTCAGAAAGAGTGCGAAGAAGTCTACAAGGTAAAGCAGTCTGGGGAAAAAGAAGAAAAAGTCTGTTTTGCCATTACAAGTGAATTGATGACGACACACTGATGATGCGTGCACAACAGCAGTAGTAGCAGCAACAGCCAAATCAACTCCTTAATTAAAATAAATCTTTTTATTGTTAAGTGTAAAATCATCGAGGATATTAACTTCAGAAGAAATGAAAATGCAAAATTGGTGTAAAAGCGAGAGTAGTTGGTTTGTTTTGATATAAAAGTGGAAAAATAAGTTAAAGTGTTTGTCGGTGGTGTCTGGGGTAGTTCTCAATGCACTATAGTTGCCCACTTTAGTTCTTCTTGGTGGAACGAATCTCCCAGGCCTTGAGGCGATCGGCAACGGGCAGCTCCGGCTTGTGGTCAAAGTTGTTCGGCGGAGTGCTGAACTGAACAGAATGACTGACGGTGACTGGGGCGGCTCTTTTGGATCACCACCTGTGGCAGTGTTGCTGCCGCTGCTGTTCACTAGCACCTCAGGCACGTAGGCCTCTTCATCTCCGACAGGGACGACAACTGCGGCGGCAACTTGCTGCTTGAAGCGAGAAACGGGCGATATGACGGCACCGCTGGCAATCAACTGTTTCGTCGCCGTTACTACCAAGCTCTTACCAGATGCCTGCTGCTGATGCTGCTGGTGCGGCTGGGCAGATCTGGTCCTCTTGATGGCGGCTCGGCGATTGAAAGCGGAGCCGCCGGCACTGCCACTGGCCGCCGCCGCCGCCGCTGAAGACTGAGATGTGAGCAGGCTCTTTGAGGAGGTTTGCTTCTTGGGGCCCTTCTTCGCCACCCCTTTGCCTGACTGACTGGTGGTGGTGGTACCGGTCGCTAAAGTTAAAGCCACAGCTGTTTCTTTTCCGGCGCCACCGCCTCTCACCTTTCCAGAGCGAAGGGTCATGTATTGGCCACCACCACCATCAGTGCCATCAGTCGCCTTCTTGCTCTTCTTCTGCACCTCTGGAGCAGCTGACTTGGAAGCAGCTGTCTGCTTGCTGGTCAGCTTCAGAGCAGGCAACAGCGCTTCCTTAACGATACTGCTGAACGAATGGTGTTTGCCTGAGGAGGATGAAGGTGATGGCTCAGGAGCCTTTTCTGTAGACTTTTCAGTAGGCATTTCGGCGAATTTCTCAGCCAGCTTCTCAATTTTTTCAGCAGTGTCATCGGTTGATTTAGAGGTGGAGGGCTCCGAAACGATGGGCATCTCTGGTTTGGCTGGAGCGACAAACGGTTTGTCAGTCGTTTTGATGAGCTGCACGTCGGTCTTTATGGTGGTCACTGCTTCGCTGTACAGCAGATCAATGCACTGGTCCACTTCGATGATGTTGCTGTTACAGCTACTGCTGCTGCTGCTGCCAGCGGTGGAATACATGCCACTGGTGGTGGTAGTGGTGCTGGTGGTGGATGAAAGACAAGGACACTTGTTGGCTGAAATCTGGATGAGCATCTCCTTCATCTCACTGTTCAGATTGGTGTTCTGAGTAGCCAGGCAGTCCAGCTTGCTCTCCACGCGTTTCAGCACGTCCAACATGGCTGTGTTGTCCATTTTGGATGCTCACTGCTGACACTGAGCCCAATATTTGAAACAAGAGAAGTTTGTTTGGGGTTTGAAGAGAGTGAAAAATGTACAGCACTGACAATAGCACCCACCACCAATCAGTGATCAGTGGTGGCACTGGCGGTAGCTGATTCACACTGATAGGCACATTCAAGCGCTATTATTCACAGGTCAAGTTTTGTGTTTGAGGGAAATGGAGAGTGCTTTTTACTGCAGCACTAAGCAAGCGTGAGAAATTCGAGACTAGAACAAATTAGTGATGGTCATAACTACACAGTGAACACTTTGTGATGCGCCGAAGTGCACAATTTATCGACAGGATATGTGCCATAAAAAAAGGATAAAAGTTATTAGTGGTAAAGTAGCTCAACAGTGCGGTGGCGGCTATTCGCATTTATTATTGTTATTGAACTGGTAGACTTCTGCAGGTATCATTAGAACTGGTATCCGACTAGATGATATAAAATATTTCAAACTGTAACAGAAAGAAAGGGAAAGAAAGGAAAAGAGAAAGAAAGCATTTCAAGTTGTGATAGCTCGAACCAACAGGCCTATCCTCGCGAGTGTGTAAGCTATTACAGAAGAGCTGAAAAACAACAGATTGGAACAGTCTTGATTATTAAAACAATGGGCATGCAAGGGAAAATGGAGATATTCAGAGCGAGTTCACAGCAACAGATAGAATAGATTCCTCCTCTCTCATTAGCTTGAATGTAGTAACAGTAGGTGAGTCGTTTTTGGAGGAGGGAGAAAGAAAGAAAGGAGGGGAATGCTTCAAGTGGAAAGGTAGCACATTCGGAAAGCTAGAAAGCCTCTGCACTGGCTCATTTGACGGCCACCTCCTTCTTCGTGTCCTTCTCCAGCTGCTTGCCAAGGTACTCCCAATTTTGAACCATCAACTTCTGAACACAGAGCAGGGCCTCGTACCGCACATTGGGATCATCGTGGCCGAGAAGTTGCATCACCAGCTGCTTTCCACCTAGGTTCTCGGTGACACTGAAAAGTAGAGAAAACAGGATTAGTTTCAAATATGACAACTTCTAAAAACATGAAATGATACATAAGCACAATGAATCAGACTCATTAAATCAGTAAATTAGCTCTCATGGGCTTCAAGCAAAAGGTGGTCATCATGATAAAACACACGGATCTAAACACAAAGCAATTGCACTTACACTTTTCCTCGAGGGTAGTGGCGGACGTACTCGCCGAGATCGTGAGCAGCCACCGAGAGAACCAGCGCATCTCGACTGGCCTCCAGCAGACGAATCAGAATCTTCAGCAGTTCGTAGTTTCGCTCATTCAGCCGGGCGGCATTCTCTCGCCAGAACTTTTCACTGGTGTGCACCGGCGACCACTCGAGGCGGCCGGAGCGAATCTCCGTGGAGTACTCGTCAAAGGAGGACAGGTCCTGCACCGAGGCTTGCAGCTTCTCAAAGAGAAACTCAATGTCCTCCTTGATGTCGGGGTCGTCAAACTTTTGGCCCGACTGCTGGAGAATTTCCAGGTGCTTCAGCACCTTGCACTGCACCATTGTGATAGCGTTTTCTCGCGAAATGTCGGGCTCATTTTCAAAGGGCTTCTCAATCAAGTTCTGAAAGCAAAACAAAATCAGTTAGAAATGTTTCTAATGTTTGAAAGAGTGGTTATAAAGAAACTAGCGCTTAGATAGATTCAGACTCATTAAATCAGTGTTTTGTATCTCTCAGAGAGTTCAAGCACAAGAGTGTTGCATCATGATGATTAAAAGCGATGTGATGGAAAGAGTAACTAGGCAAAAAAATTAGGACTTACTCTAAAGGTAGCCAGAATCATGCGAATGACCTTCTCCTTGATCGACTCCGAGAGAATGTCGGCCAGATTGGGAATGGCGTTGTAGCGGTTCATGGTGAGCGTCAGGTCGTAGTCGAAGGTGCAGATCCAAACGCAGAAGATGAGCTGGTACTGAATCTGAAAGTTGGCACGGGCTTCAAGCGCCCCAAAGACGGCGGTGAGGCCATCCTGGCGGACAAACTGGGCACGGTACTCGTCAATGCGCAGCATCAGCTGCAGACAGCGAGCCGTCGTTTGGATGTACTCATTGGACTGTACGGAACGAATTAAAACATATTATAAATTGTTGTTACCATTATGTTTTCATGCCACCCCACTCACCGTCTTCAGCTGCTCATTGATCCAGTTGAGGTAGAGACTCAAGTCATTGCCCGTCAAACGGGTGTTGGTGCTCCAGCAGGCGCACTTGGCAACCAGCAAGGCAGCCTGTAATTAGGGGAAATTGACCAAGAATATGTTTAGAAATCATCGTCAAGAAGTTGGACTGCTGTGTGTGCGTGAAACACGTGAAAGACGCAGTGTGCACGTGTGTGCGGAAAGGGAAATCCTCGAAGTACGACACTGAAGTTGTCTTTGGAGAAGACAAAAAAAACAATCGATAGAGGAATCGATCCACCTAAAGCTACCTATCCTCGATTCTTAGGATCTTTAAGTAAATAAAACTAATATAAACTCTAACTCAACTTAAAAAATGCATTTTGATCATGTAAACAAGGACCAGCACTTACCATGTTTTGGATGAAGGGATCATCGCGGTGCAGCAGACTGAAGAACTGCTGCCAGAGTGAGGTCTTTCGCTCGGCGCAGTAGCTGTGGAAGATGTCCACGCGGGTCTTGTGCTCGAGGAACATCTCATCGAGCAGACAGAGAACGTACTGGATGGTCTGGTCCTTGCTGAGAGAGTGCAGCAGCGAGAGAAAGGTCTCCGCCGTCTGTGGGCCATTAGCCTGGAGGAATTCACTGCGATTCTCCGGCTTCACTGCCTCATAGGCGGTGATGAACTTGAAGTCCCGATCGGAAATCATCTGCGACTTGTGGTACGACTGCCAGGTGACTGGTCGCTGGCGAATGTCGATTGCCTTCTGGTGCAGGATCGAGGTGGCCGCCACAGCACCTACAGAGCAGGAGAAAGCATTGAAGGTGATAATTAGTGGAAGGCACTTCCATGATCATCTTTGAAGAAGAAGATTGAAAGAGAGAGTTCTACGTCAAGCACGCAAGCACAAACTCTCAAAGCGCCAATCACTTCAGCGAGTTAGTGGGTGTTTTGCGTGCAGCACAACTGCAGCAGCAGCTGCAGCAGCACTCAACTGACAGAAGTAGACGCCGTACCTTTAATTTCATTGTCATTGGACATGACCCGCTCGAGGCGAGAAGATACGTCCGTCATCTTGAGGCCTTTCGCTGTGGTTCAGGTGTGGTCCAAGTAAAAACAAGATGCAGAGTCCGAGTTTGGAGCTGAGGAGATCGAGACTGAGGTCGAGGGCGCAGAGAGAGAGAGGCAGAGTGAGAGATGCAGCCAAAGCGTACGACGACGGCGACGACAACACAGCAAAGCGATGCACTTGCTCACCACTCTCTGATTGCCGTTCACTGTCACCAGACGGCGCCATCATCACTGATCGAAAAAGTTTTATCCGCATCTGTTTTTACCCCGACTCCAATTTCACACATAGTTTACGATATTTATTATGTTAGAGGTGAGATTAAGTAATAATCAGGAACAGAGAACAGTCTTAAAAGTGGAGAAAGGAGGTTGTCTGTACAAATGCGATAGATGATGATGGTAGAAAGCACAGAAGGAACAGGAGAAGAATGGTCAATCACAGTAGAAGCGACTCTGTCCGTTGGGGTAGTAGACCGGCTTGAGGAAGTACTTGTTGAGCATCTCCACCGAGCGGATGGTGTAGGGCGAGTCCTTGAGAAACTGCTGGGCGACGCACTCGTCGAGGAAGCGCTTGAGAATGGTGCGGTGGACAAAGTCGACGTAGTAGACGGCGCCGGTGCGCATTCGCACCTTCAGCAGGTGGTTCTTCGGCTTGAGGCGCTTCACGTCCTGGAAGCGAATGGTGATGCCACCGTCGTCCTCATCCGCCGCCACCGCCGACTCGCTCCAGTCGGCGAAGATGCGAATGTGGTGGTAGCAGGCGCGCAGCGGCGTCCGACAGGTACTGCGGTCCGGCAGGCGGTACACCTGCACGTAGTACGGTGGGCCGTACTGGTGCGCCATGGCCACCTGGGCCGGCTCCACGGATCCTCGGGCTTGATGGTAACACTCGCAGCACCGAACCACGACCTTCTCAGGTGGTGAAGATGGACTGCCTCGGTGAGGAAGCAAAGCAGGACAGAACTTTTTCTTGTTCTTGCTCTTCTTCGGCATGATCGAGGAGAGAAGCAGCAGCCAGTGTGGTCGCCAAACACAAAGCCTGATGATGCTCAGGTTTATCAGTCAGTGTACAACAACAACAGTGCACGAACACAATGGCCGAGTGGCATTGCCAGTGTAATGTGCCACTGCAATGAACGAAACAGGCAATTGGTGTGTGTGTTTGCGTGATGCGTGCAGCAGTTGCACCAACAACAATAGCACAGCTGCTGCTGCTACTGTCAGAGCTAATCTGACGAGAAATGGAGGCGCCCAGGGCACCGAAGGTGTCGATGTGACTGCTAGTCAGAGAAAGTGGGTTGGCTGGTGTGAAGAAGGCAGGGCAGCCAGTGATAGACGAGACAGTGATCAGTACCAGTTGACAGCGAGTGACCGCCAGCAGCGATGATGCAGGTTCAAGCTATGTTGTCATGACACACAGTCTGTTACGGTGATCAAGACCTCTCGCTTTCACCACGTGACCCACCTATCACACTACTGCTGCTGCTGACGGATTAGAGTCGCCATTTATTTTTTTCGTGGAAATACTTGGCAATAAATAATGAAAATGGTGATTACATGCACACAGCAAAAAGGATCATCTAGAGCTGCAAAACTAAATTAGCCCATGAAAGCTCTGATGTTGTTGGAGCCATCTGCCTGCTGAACGGAGGTTTTCACGGCAAAGTACCACTTTGACATTTGAGTGTTGTTCATTAGATCGACAAAAGCGTCGCATCCTTCGATAGAGCTCAGAGCGCCGTAGACAGCCTGCAGGGGAAAAATCGTTAATTAGAACACGTAAACTTTACATATAATTTGCAAAACAAAATACAAACCAGATCAGCGAGGTTCGGGCGATCACCGCCCAGAAATTGCCGACTTCGACCGATGCCTTTGAGCCAGTAGTTGCAGGATTCGTAGAGTGACTCGCGAACATCCTCCTTGAGGTTGTACTTCTTCTTCAGCTTCTTACTGACCATATACATGGCGGCGGCACCGACGTTGATGACGCTCAGTCTCTCCCAGTCGGAGAAGTTCTTCTCCCACTCTCCAACCTCCGAGAAATAGTTGAACGATCGCAGAGCCTCGTCAAAGGTCCGATAGATGTTGGGCGAGAGGACGTGCACAAAGTGGTCGTCCACCCAGCGTCTCCAGCGACGTTCCTCCGCCAGCGGCGGGTCCATGCGCTCGTACTTTCGAGGATCAATGTCGCCGATCATGAGGAAGTAACGGTGGACTAGTTCATCACTGGTGTGTCGAGCCCTGAAGGTGGCATCAGAGCCAGACTCGTTCTCATTTTCGTCTTCATGCAAGAATACTTGGTTGTTCAGGTACCAGCGAGTCATCGTAGCTAGTGATTCGTTGTGGTGGCGAGATGTGGGCTTTCGCGACAGGAGGTAAGACGTTAAAGCTGAGATGATCAGTGTCGAATCATTGATTTGCTAAAAGGAATGGTGACAAAATGTAAATAAAAGTTTGACATTTGAGATTTGCAGCAAAAAAACTTACCAAAGTTCTAGTCTCGGCATCTGACTCTGAATTACTTGGAGTTGGAGTAATTAAAACGATGGGCACTTTTCGGTAGCCTTTTGAAAACTTGAGCTGCTGTCTCATCACTGGATTAACTTCAACAACATCGTATGGAAGTCCATAGTAGTCGAGAAATGCTCGCACTTTGCAACAAAACGGGCATGTTTGGTACTGCAGAAGTGTAATCTTAAAATCGGGAATCTTTACAGTTCCTTCAACCTGAATATCAAGAAAAAACAAAGATTAAAATAAACTTCAGACTCATTGTACGATCAACACTTACGATACGAGACGGCTTCAGCTGTGGAGTTTCGCTTTTGCTGAGAATGTTAGCGAACTTTGTGTTGAAAACATCATCCGCCTTTTCAAGCGCCGACTTTTCTGGTGATTCAGAACGAAACCACGACAGAAAGTCACTGAGGGAAACTCCCGAAAGGCGGTACTTGTCGTACATTGAGTCTACGAACATCAGAAGTATCATGCAAGAGAAGCCAAAGCCAAAACTGAGTTTCCATGGTCCTTTCTGAAAGAATCGCCGAATGTTGTTGACCAGGACAAACTGCCTTGATTGGATGGGTGAGCAACGAGAGCTGACCAGTAGAAGCTGCTGACGCGGGACGTGAAGATGATTCCAGTTGAGACATTTGGAGTAGTCGCGTCTGCTAACTTGAAGTGACATATTTTGCAACTTGCTGGCTCCCGTCGACTTCGGGACAAGAGATCGCCAAATAGAAGCGTGAAGACATTGCTGACATCGAAGCAATGACATTGCCATGGTTGAGGTCGTCTGGATTCTGCTGTCCAAGAATCTGGTCCGCAAAACGCCGCAAATCAGCCAATGTCAACACGCGACTTTAGACCGGCAATGTTTCCGAAACATTTTCTCGCAACACTTCCCGATTTCAAAGTTTTGGCGGACTTTCAATCTCATTTCTTTATCCCACTTTTTCCCATTTTTACAAATTTTTATTAACAAAAATTGTTTAGTGTAAGAAAACTTGAAAACACATCAGTTTTGCACTACAAAGAAAACACTTAGCAGGGTTCATCAACACATCAACTGTACGACAACTGACAATCAATTCAACTGATACAATCAGCAGAATCACAAATGAGACTATTTCACAACTAAGAACCCAATTGCCACCAATCAACTCTCTAAGTAACCTTGTATTTAGCTTAGTACTGAACTTCAACTGTATCGCCGTACTCAAATCAAGATGGCGAATTCTAAATCTGTCAACAGATCAATTCAATCAGAAGTTTACTCAGTGTGTTACTGAGTGCCAAAGATCAGCCACCCAAACACCAGATCGAGTTTACACTTACTTCCATCATTATCATCATCATCGTCATTCCGTTTGTTATGTCTCAATCATCGCCGCCGACAAATTCGTTATCAACGTTTCTAAATCAAAACACAAATGATCTCATATAAACTGCTTGCTTGCGGATGTTTTTAGTCGCCGCCGACCAGAACATAACAGTGGTCTGGTCTACACAGTAATTCACGTCATCACCGTCAGCCGCTGATGAAAGAGTGCACCAAACAGCCGGCACAAGCGGCTCACCACTAAAAGTAAAAGAGGAGAAGGATGAAGAAAAAGAGAAAGCGACAACCAAAGTGTCATCATTCTGCTGGCCGATGTCGCTGCTGCTCCGAACAACGCCAGTGACCTAATTTGCGGCGCGCCGGCAAGCGCAACCAACCAACTGTTTTTTTTTGTTTTAGAGGATGTGCAACGTGCCGCTGGCAGCTTCCAGCACAGAGCTGCACGGTTTGGCTGCTCAGTAAAGAGGAAACCTTTCGAATCGACAAACAAAAAACAGACTGCTGATGACGATGGAAAGCAAACACAACGATGTTTCCCCTATCTTTCTGGTAAAGGTTCTCCGGGCAACCACGCAGTCACGGTCAAGCTTTTGGCCAGTGGCAATGGCCCATTCTGGCCACACTTCGTCGGACAACGACATGTCATGCCCTTGGACAGACACACACCAGTGACACAGAGCAGCTATTGATGCCACTGATCCAAAGTGGTGCTAATCACCGACGGTAATCACCTTCAAAGGGTGCTGCCGCTGCCGCTGAACAACTGGGGATGGCCAGAAATTGTGCATTGAACAAGCACACAGCAATCTAATCGAGGTAGTAAACAGGAGAGAGGCACCCCTTCAGTAAAGACGCCATTGCGTGATCTTGAATTGCTCAATACAAAGCGGTCCACAGTCTATCCAATTTGTTTGTATTTATAGAGTGCCATTGAAGGGTGTCCATTGAGGTGACAGTAGTGTAGTGTGCGCGCCTATTGCAGAGTCCATGTTTGACATTTGGTGTGTGTATTTTATTTAGTTGACAGAGTCCAGTAACTTTAGAAAAGCAGAAGCACATTGCCATCAGCGTCACTTGAAGCGTATGTCAGTGAGGACGGCTCAAACGGTAGTGCCATTGAAGTGTATGTTTTAGTTTTCTTTACGTTGGACTGCTCATCTTCATATCATCATTATCATTACTGTCTTATGGCTAGCAACCGACGGTAGACGACACCATCATCAGCATCACTAGATCACGTAGCTGATGATGGTCATGATGATGATCACACTGGCACACGCTCGCTCTCAACCAAATTACTACCTACACTGACCGGACTGGTTGATTAGTGGTGGTGGTGGTAGAACCATAAAACACAGTTTACCTGATAATGAAAGTGAAAAGTGAATACGCTCAGACGACTGTTGGTCGTTTGTAGTCATGGTAGTCAATCGGACTAACAAGAGATTACTATTGTGCACCGGCACTGATTGACATCAGCGCGGCACTGCTCGTACGATGACATCTGACAGTAGCCGCCGCTTTTATCAACTCTGCTGAAGCGATTTTAGAGAACAATTAGCACTTTGCTGGACATTTGCCAAAACTTTTAAACCGGAAAAAAGACTCTACTGTTAACTGTTTTTTATTGCACTCAATGTGCCCCTTCAGCTGATAAATGCAAATTCATCGAGAGCTCATCATTTATCTGATGATAAAGCCTTTGTTGCTTTTGTTATTAGTCTGGTGGCTTTCACCTAATTTGGGTTTGCAGCAAAACAGCCGTTATTAAGACCTGACCTTTCTTGAATTGACTTTTATCATTTACAGTATTTTAATGTCCAGCCTTTTCCACAACGTTGGAAAAGTTTTAAATCTTTCCTTAGCTTTGACTTCATTTTGTTGCCGCCGTCATGAAATGGTGCTAAATCAACAGACGCTTTCTGGGGAAGAATCACCATCATTTGCACCTCCACCTCCATCACTTCCACCACCACCAGCAGTGTACAGGTGTGCACGGGCGTGCATTGCAGTGCAAATGCCTGTTTTATCTTTTTTTGTTTCTTGTTTGAACTGGCCTTTGCATAAATCTGCAGTGCGTCTCGAATGTTTTAGTGTCGCCTCACGACCTGTCTCGTGACTGATGCTGCTTCTGTTGCTGCTGCTGCTGCCGATGACAAGTGCCAACACAGAACGAGAAGAAGAGACAAGAAGTGACAAATTATGATGTACACAACCGGTGCCACTGACAAAAGACACACACAAGTAGATACAACCACCAAAGAGTGTCCAATTCCTGAGCACTGTCTGACCTGATGCGCCGCATCACAGCAGATTTTTTGTTTAACACCTACCTGTGAAAAGAACATCTTAGTCATTGCTGCTTTTGTATCACCTGTTACCATTGTGCATTTGATGCAAACAATGACAAAGTGTTGTTGATAAATGAAACGAGTGCCACTGATTGTGCTCATAAGATGCTCACTTTGTCCTAAAAAACATGCATCAACGTTAGTTTTTGGTAAACTTCCCAAGCAGTTCAATCAGTGGCAAAACTTTCACTGACTGGAATATCCATTAGTCAGTGGAAAATGCTTAAAATGCACGATTTGCATACACTGTCGTACACTGTAAAGATCGAGATTAATGTGCGGCGGTGATTGATGCTGACATACTGCTGCTGATACAAACCACCAAGTTTGCTGTTGCTAGCCAATGACCATATTGGTCGGTTGAAAAACACTCACACACCAGCAACAACCAAACGCACTCAGTCAGTCAGACAGAAGGAAAGAACACACAAACATTTTACTCTTTGATTTGCTTTCATTCCACACTGTGAAAGTGTCGCCGTACTGCTGCACTTTGGAGCTTTCAGCAGCAGCAGCAGCAGGCTCTTTCTTTTCCCCTCTCTCCTTGAATAAGCCTGCATCCCTCTTTTTTCTTTTCCAAACTTTTCTCTCCGCTGTCTAGACACTTTCACCGCACAGTGCACAATGAGCAGCGTTGCTGCGAGTTTCTCTTTCTCTCTTAGCTTCAAGCTAATTAGTGCTGGTCTAACTCGGTGGTCGTGCGCGAAGCGGCAAACGACAGACAAACTTCTCTACTACATTACTGCATCAGTTCGCTGCCACTCTCAGACTACTTCAAAGTCACAAAGTTCAAATGCCAAACTTACACAGGGTTAGGCTACTCTCTTGAGGTGAAGGTAAAGGTAGTGGTAGCAACTCGGGAGGAGCAAGGAAAGTGAGAGAAAGAGAGCAGTGATTGCAGTCCAAGTTAGGGCAATTTGGCGACAAACGAGCTGTTTGCGAGGAGGGCCTATGAGCAGACAATGACGACACAGCAATATTGCTCTTTCTCTCTTTCTCTACATTCACCTGTATGATTATGATTATTACAAGTCGACCTGGACCTGGACAAAGCATTGCCACTGCTGCTGCTGCTGCTGATACTGCTGCAGTTGCACTGGACAGAAGCACTGGTGGCCATGTACATTATGACCACCAGTTTATGTGTCTGTGTTTGTCTGTGCGGCAATGAACATACTACTTATTTATGTCATCGTCGATTAGATTGTGGACCGACTGTGATGCACATCGCACACTGTGCTTGCTTCTGGTTCAATTCAGCAAATCAAAATATGTGTGTGTGTGCTTGGCACCAGCTCATGAGACTGTCACCTGGTGATGACGATCACCGGTGTGCACCATCGTCATCGTACATTGTACATTGTCGTTTGGATGCCGTGTTCATTCTTTCTCTAAATGCTATTTAAAAAAATTGGCGGCCAACTTTTGCTTTTTTGTTTTTTATTAGACGTTCTCCAGTTCTTTGCAGTGCTACAAGATGCTCAAAGAATGCACCTCTTTCATAGACACTGCATTGTTCTCTTCTCTTTGTACTAGCGACGATGCTCAAAAGACAGGTCTTTTCAAGGCCATCAGCATTGGTGGTGGTGGTGGTTCACTGCTCGGTCTATTCACCGGCACTGTCTGACTGCTCAAATTGGTACGAGTTGCTCAGTAATGACTGCCGATGCTTTGGCTGCTGCAGGTTAAAAGGAAAAAAGAACTGTGTGTGCTATCCTTTATCGGCCATCCTGTCTCAGTGCAATGATCGTGTGCCACAAGAGCATGGCTGCCGTGGTAGCACAAGCCACTACTGGCATTCACTTAACTAGCTTACTGAATTGCATTCCCCTTTTTATACAATCTAATCGGGTTTAAAATGAGCCGGCCACGTGACACTTAGCCATTGAAGTGATATCATCATCATGAATTCTTGGCATTAGTATTCACCTGTTTGCTAACATTTTGAGTGCACTTCAAAGTGCTTACACCAGTTTAGACTAGACAGTGCTCAAGTGAAAGAAAGTAAAACTGACAAATAGCCGTGAAAAAAGTGAAAATCTTACTATAGAAGGAAGAAAGTGGAAAAGGGTGCAGAAAAAGTACGATCGATGGCCGGTGCGTGTGTGGGCAGCAGCATCAGCACATGCTCGATCAGTGGTGGCTGTCGCTCGAAAATTGACGATCGGTGGTCATCATCACTCAGAGGCCTCTTTAACAGCAGAAGCATAACAACGTAAGGGAAAGAGTCAGACAGACAGACAGTAGCTTGAATAGGTATGGTATCGGACACTTTCCTGAGCAGTGGAGGAGGCTTTAGTAGCGCTCTACTGTCGCCTCTCAACTGAACGACAGCTCGAAGAGAAATGGAAAGAGAGATAGAAAGAAAAGCGTACTGGCAGCATGTTGCAAAGCAGAAGAGTGAGCACTCCTGCGACGACAGCTTCTGCAGCTTCTCTGTGTTGTACAGACCATTTCAGCACGGTGTCTGCACGCTGAGTTTGGCCAGCATCAGCAGCAGCCGCGGCAGTGTGTACAGTGTCACAGAGAGTCTGCAGACAACACACAGGGAGAGACTGAGAGAAAGTAAAGGGCGACAGACACGAGGCAGCCAAATTAGAAAGCGCCAATTAATATATAAGCGAGACGGACAGCCACTGGCGAGCCTAATCGCTCGCTCACTTGCTCCCAGTTCACTCCGCCACCACCACCACCATCTGCACATCCATCAATCTCCTTCTCTCTATCTCTTTCACTTAACTTCAGTATCGCACCACCACCACCGGCACAACAGACATCATCATCAGCACAGCAACCTGGTTCTGCTGAGAGCACTCCACTGCATCTCCTTTCCCTCCCTCCTCCTCCTCTGCCCCATTCTCATTCCCCACTGAAGTGCAGTCTGCATTCATCACCACCACCACTACTACTACCACCACTTCATCACTAGCAGCACTGCACTGCACTCGCTCTCTCACACACCACTCTTCAGCATTCCCTCTCCAACAAGTGGTCGACTATCAACCGGCGGCGGCAGTGGCAGTAACCCTTGCAGACTACAGCATCAAGACCACGACGAATACCTGTCAGTGAAGTTCTGACTGCACTTTCTTTTCCTTTTCACCTGGACAACTCAAAAGCGAAGCTGCTTTCTTTCGTTTTCTTTTCCTTTCACCTGTGAATCCGTCTGGAAAGTTTCCACCGCCACCGGTGGTGTAGACTGCAGCAACCTGTTGACTGTGCTCCTCAGCTGTTGTGCACACTGAACTAATTGGCACATTCCTCAGCAACTCACTCACTACCCATTCTGCTGCTACTCCATTCTTCACACTTGCCATTCACCACCCAGCCATTGATCAGATTGGTCGTGGCCAGCATAATTCAGCACACATTCTTTTCATCTCCTTTCGGCAGCCCTGAATCTCATATACTGAAGTTCGAATTAGCACTTTTTATTATTCAACTGACCACTTGATTCTTTTTATTTTGGCCAAAACAACTTCCTTTCACCAGCTAACTTCATTAGTCGGTAAGTGTTTTGTTGTTGCAATTTTGTTTGACAAGTATCCTCAATGTGTACTTAAGGTAGTGGATATCTTT
The DNA here is from genome assembly GCA_024499935.1 of Tyrophagus putrescentiae. Taxonomy (NCBI): domain Eukaryota; kingdom Metazoa; phylum Arthropoda; class Arachnida; order Sarcoptiformes; family Acaridae; genus Tyrophagus; species Tyrophagus putrescentiae. The sequence goes on from JAMZRA010000008.1 coordinate 4,656,667, forward strand.
GTGCACTTTCACTGCAATCACTGCAATATCACGAGCTGATAGCTGCTTCTTTTCTGCTTTTTGCTGTCATTCCAGCACCAGTTCGGTTTTTGAAAAATCTGCTACTTCATTGCAGCTACTCGACACTTGGTGTGAGCAGCTAGCTCATCTTTTCAGTGATGAGAGATACTAATTATAAATGTGTATGTGTGTGTGTTGACCGTCGGAGAAAGCACTACCGGCAAACTGCTGTAGTGCGTGTGACACTGACAGCGGGCATGACGGGACAGTATTCTCCCTGGCCTAGCTAACCTAACCAGCACTGCTGACTTTTTTATGCAAGCACAGCCTCTGTTTTGCCCCATAAATCAGTGCCCCGCAGCTCAGCCCAGCTAGTATATTAATTTCTTTTATTTACAAATTATACACCTACTATCATTTCCCTCACACTACCTTTTTCTTGCACGTACTAACGTCAAGGTGGACTTTGCCAGAACTTTTCATTAATTTGCTGGTCTGCTTGTCTGTCGTACTTTAAAGAGGACAACACTCTTGCTGTCCAGTACATTTCCAGCTGAGGGCTTGTGCGCAAGCAAATACAAAGCACACAGAGAGCTAGGCCAGCCGTGAATCAGCAAAGTTGATCGTCTAAATGACCGCCTGTCTCGTTGACAACCTATCGATTAAACATTTTAAAATACTTGGAAAGTAAATGATTCATTGCCTGTTTGACGGCCACCAGTGTACACTATTCGGTACACTGTGTGTGTGTGTTTATCAAGGTGACTGAAGTCTGGTGATGTGCTGGCAAGTGCTCTCTCACTGCCAACGAGGCGCCGTGCTAATTTGCCTTTGACATTTTCACTGACGTGCAACAGGCGCCATCAAAAGCTGCTGCTGCTGCCAACTGCCTACCTGTTTGCTTGCTTTGCCTGCACAGGTGCTGTGCACCGTAGCTGCAAGCAGGCACCGCTGCTGCTGATGATGATAATAGCTATACCTTCTGCCTCTGAGGCAAATGCACAGGTGTAAACCTGCTACAAAGAGAAAACTAGTGCACTTTTTTGTTGTTTTTGTTCTCTTCAAACGAGTCCAAGAGTGAATCTGGTTGATGATGGTTATGGTGATGGTAGTGGTTGTGGAAGCGGCGGTGGTGGTGGAGGTGGCGGTGATTATAGCACCTATTATGTCTCCATTTATGACGTGTCTGTATCAAATGATCAGTGTTGTCGTACCGCTGTCTGCTAGTGCTGCAGTTGTTCGCCGTACAAGCAGAGTCACTTTTTTGTTGGTTTTTGTAGTTAATTGACATTTAACTGGCGTAGACGGCGAGAACATGGCATTTAATGGGGCACAACCACTGCCACGACCAACACCGTCACTGGCACCACCAACCAGTACTACAGCTGTGTGGCTGTGAGCACACAGTTGCAAAGAGATGATGATAGTGGGGCTGGAGAATGAGGGGAGAAAAAAGGAAGTCAAAGAAGAAAAAGAATAAACACACACACAAATTACTGTTTTTGAAAATGGTGTTTACCACACAGGTGCACACATGGTGACACTGACACTTTCAGAAATTAGCAACTTTTAGTTCCGGTGAAAAAAGCAGTGTGGTTCTACAACAATTTGTTTGCCATAGTCTGTCTGCAGTCTGACTGGCATCGGAATTTGTGTGTCGTAATGCTCTGTTTGCTAGTTGTGATGATAAACCTGCAAACAAAAAGTAAAAAGAAAAAGAAGGATAGTCCCGGATGCACTGGTACAATTCAGTACTAACCAGTTAGTCGCCAAGCAGTACTGGCTTTAACTACAAGTTCTGCATTCCCACTACCACTAGCTATTGCAAAAAAAGTGAAATTGTTTGATGATGCCTGGAAGTAGTGAAAGCACCTTGTTTGTACTGTTTACCATCTCTCAGTTTTTGTGTTGTTTTTCAGTTTCATTTTCGTTTCGTTCTCGTTCATCTTCCTAAGTGGTTCACTTTAGTGGCTTATCGGCGGCGGCGGCCTTATTGAGGTCGCATATTGCTAGAGTTGTTGCTGCTGTCGTTTGATTTGATTAACGCTACTAAGCATGTAAATGTGTGTGTGCGTTGTGTGTCACAAACACGACAACAACATTTCTTTTTTATTCACTAACGTTTACATTAGCAAAAGGGGGAAAAGACAGGAGAGAAAGATGACTGCCTAGGCTGAGCATTAGAAAAGGAAACGATGAACAGCACTACCATTGCCACAATATCCATAGTGACATCCTTTGCATTAAATTACTACTTTGGAGTATTCAAATCAGGGCACCAGTGCCTGCAATAACTGCCTGTAAAAGAACCAACTTTTCTCTGTCAATTATCATCACCAAATCAGCCGAAACAAGTGCCAGACTCAATTACTCAATTCACCCAAGGTAATCGATTCTAGTTAATAACCCCCTTTTTGTTGAGTAGACAACAATTGAGTTTGTGTGAAGGTCGATTTGCGATGATGACGATGATAGCCATTGAAACAAAGGTGCTGCCGGCGGTGATGATCGGCAGCAGCAGCAGAGGAACTCTGCCGAACACTGCTAATCAAAGAGATGCATCTTTTTCTTTCCTTCTTCATTCTCCGTCCACACCATCATAAATTGTCTTCATCTTTTAGTGTCACTGGCAACTACCTCCTTCTCTCAACCGGCATGATTCCAGTGTGCTCAACTGCCACTACTGACACAGCACAGAGCAGTGCAACATTGCGTGAGTGCGCTCTCTTGGAACAGCAGCAGATGAAGTAGTATTGGCAGCGGCAGTACTGAAGGCCTCTCAAGGCGAAGGTCGAGGAAAGAAGAAGAAAAAAAGATGTCTCTCTTTGCGTCGGCGGACAACGAGAGCAGAGCAAAAAAGTGTGTGCCTGGCAAATATTGCCACTTTTGTCTGTTTGTCAGTCATTTGGGCGGTCACCGGTTTGCTGCAGTATTGACGTTTCACTACATCTTTCTCTTTCTCACTGCGTGAAACCCTCTTTTTCTGTGTTTGACGGTCACTCTGTTCAGTGCCAGTGAGATGCCACTCTTTACTCTTTTTTTCTTTCTGAAAGTGAGTGTAGAAAAGAATGCGCGACAAATTGAACGAGGGAGCACCGAACACTAGGCCAATTGCTAAACAAATACACACACAGAGACACACATTTACTCACTCATTCACTGGCACACGTAACACATACATAATGCATCGTTTGAGCTAGCAGTTGACCTTGCTCAGTCTCAGTCACTTACTCAGTCAGTTTGTCTCAGTGTCTCGGTGTCGGCGTCGACGGCGACTAAATAAACTTGGACATGCTGAAAAAATTGTAGTCGCTTGATCGCATCAGGCTGATAAGGAGCAGTGGCAGTAACACAGCGACAAGCACTGGTTGCTTGGTGGAGGTTTGTCTCCTCAGTGATGCTCACTTTCTAAGATTTCTACCTCATCACCCCCACCTCATCGTGCTGTGAACACCTGTAAACATAGGCAGACACTGCAAAGCACCTCTATCATTGCCCAAGCCAAAATATCACTGTGAATGTAAAATGGAAAATCCATCTGCACTGGGGGTTGTCGCTGTTGTACTGTGGAAGTGTCCCCAGTGCTGTCTGCCAATTGACTGCCTGATTTGTGATGCTTATCTTATCAGTTGTGCTCTCCCTCTCTATCTTTTGCTCCCCTTTTGTCAGGTCCAATTGTAAAGTTTGTCAGGCAGACTGTCTGTCTGATTTCAATGGCAATTTAAGTGCAGCAGTGAATCAGTTAGCTGCTAGGTGGTTAATGTAATTGAGAGACTACTGCTACCGATAAGACTGATGTGCTGGGCATTCCATTCAAGTGCATTCTATTGCTTAATGTAAAAAAAGAAAAAGGTACTTTTCCTGAAAGGACAGTCAAGCTACACCGGTAATCACTGATCACTACACAGAAAACTTTAACTTTCTAGTTTCTAAAAGTCGTAGTGAAATTCGAGACATTCGGTCGATCAACTGATCAATAGACAACGTCATGTGAAAGACATACTGAGAAGAGGTTTCGGAAGAAAAATCTGCATCACCGGCGACATTCAATACTCACTCGCTCACTCCTACTCACACTTTTGTTTTTTGTGTATGACAATCACTACCATCATCATCATCATCACCACCACCGACGATTATGATGATGAAGTTGAGTCAACAACAATAACAGCCACTGGTGTTGGTGTAGATTTATGGCTTTGCACTTGAAGGAAAAACTTGTGCTGGCAAATCTTCTGCGAATCTCTTCGCAACAGCAGCATCAGCAGCAGCGATGGACTGGGCCCACTTCGGACGAATCAGCAGTGTGCGCAGTTATCCAGGGCTGCAGCCATATCAAGTGAAGCGAGTGAAGTTAGCACGAAGTGAAGTGACCGAGTATGAGAGGGAAAGTAATTAGAGCAGCAGTCTAGCTGAGAAAGTGAGAGTACGAGGGTGACACGGATTTGGCGTAAAAGTCACTGTCACCACTGAGTGCCAGCATCACTGAAGAAGACACAAATCCCAAACTATGATTTGTGCCTCTCTGCCACATGACAATGTTTCTGTTTGTGTGTCACTGTGACTGAGGAAGAGGAAGAGGAATGGTGTGAGTGTTTCGGTGTCACTGCCAGCACTGGCCAGCTACAACCGCCAAGAATAATAATAATTAAGTAAACAGCAAGTCCAAAACCGACCAGCGCCTGATAAGCACACACACACAGAGTAACCGGTGATAGGCAGGCAAACAGAGGAGAAGGCATTTTCTTGGACGTAAAGCAAAAGTAAAAATAAAAGACAACTTGATAGAGACGGCGAACAAGCAATCGCTTTCATGCAGTTTTTGCTGCTGCTTGTGCAACTGTCATTTGACACCCACTTGATGGTGGTTTCTTAAACATCACCAAACAATCGGCGTCTTTTTTACAGTTGCAGTCAATGATGGTAGAATACTATCAAGACAGGGCGATTTGATAATCACTGGACTGAATTGACACTGTGGTCTTAGCAACACACAATCCAGTTCACACAATCCCAGCTAGCGCTGTTGTTGCTCTCAATCGAATTTCAAGTAGAAAGGTTGTAATTACCCAAAATCAGCCTCCTAATGAAAGCCACCGGCGACCAAAAAGTGGCCACTAGAGAATTGAAAAGACATTCATTTGACAACATTCTCAACTGATAAGAAGCAGAACTGACAAAGTGCACGCAGGCACTTCCACTTGACTTCACTTAATTGCTTTTACATAAGGCAATAGGGTTAAGGCTGCACTTCCCCTCTTTTTGCTTGTCAGCTTGCCATCAGACGAGTGACTGCTTGCAGACGTTGCCTTCAAATTCACTACCCAATTTTTCTTTGCCTTGAAACCGAAAGACCTTCACCACTTTCTCCCTACAAAATCGCACTGGTCTGTATTAGATCAGTGGTTGCAGCAACAACAACACTCAGATCTCGACCCAGTTGTCACCGGAATTGGGTGGTGGGCAGCATCAGCAACATCAACACTAACACTGTGCACTTTCTTGTTCAGTTGTACTCCACTTTTTTCTCTAAATTGGTGGTCTTATCATGTCGCCAGACGCCGGCGCAAACGCGCGAACACGCTTGCCACATTTAAACTGGCGCAAAGCAAAAAATGATAATCATCATCTCAGATCTGCTGCTGTTGCTGTTGCTGTTGCTGTTGTACAGTTCACAAGACTGCAACCGGATTTCTTTACCTCATTCACTACTACCACGAAGTGGATGGACTCTTCTCTTCTTCGGATACCAAAGTGAACTGTACATGTGCAAGTGAGAGTGAGTAGGGTAGTGGTGCATCGACAAATGATCGACATCAGCAGTCCAATTAGCTATACATCGGTTGCATTCATCTGTATTCAGTAGTGTGTAGTTCAGTTTCAGCTGCAACAGCAACAGCAACAGCAGTATTATCAGTAATCAGTCAAGTCAGCGTTACCACTCGAATTACCGCCGTTTCACTTGAAGAGGTGATGCCGCTTTTTCAGTGGCAACTAGGTGCTTGTTAGGATTGCAAACATTAGCCGTTGAAAAGTGATAGAAGGCGGTAGTCACTGACATGAACTTGAAACTTTTTTTGCTTTTATATACCTTTAAAAATTTTTGTTTTACTTCACTAACCTGTCATCATTTACATTTGTGTGCTTTGCAGATTGGCTTCACCTCATTTTTAGTTTTTAAACAAATTAGGTGTTAGTTTCCTTTATATTGAATTGTACGAAAGAAATCTCAACAGCTCGTCATCATGTCGCACGGGCCCGTCAACCACCAGACAACGACCATTCAGGCGTTGATGTCCCTTCTTAAGGGATACATCGGCACTGGAATTCTTGCTATGCCCAAGGCGTTTTCGGGTAAGTGATATCTACATAACACACAAAAATGGTACTATAAACATTATTCACAGATTCTGGTTACGTACTCGGCATCATTGGTACGATCATAATCGGTATTCTCTGCAACTGCTGTATTCACATGCTGGTCGAAATCAATGAACTGTTCTGCTCCAAACCTGATGAGCCGCCCTTTGACTATGAACAGGTAAGTTTCTTCTTTGTTACTTTTATTTGCGCACTAAAGATAACAATTCAAATTACCACTACCCCCAGCTAGCGGAAATCTCCTTTGAAAACGGCCCAAAGAAGGTGCGCAAATACGCGAAAACCTCGAAAACTGTGCTGATGATCTGCCTTTTCCTGACGCAACTTGGCTTCTGCTGCGCCTATGCGCTCTTCATCGCCAAGAACCTGCTGCAGTTCGCCATCAACCTGCAGATCGGCGGTTTTGACCAGGGCGACGTGAAGATCTTCTTGCTGATCCTCCTGCCGGTGATGATTCTGCTGAACTTCGTAAAAAGCATCCGCCACCTGGCCATGGGCTCCACCTTTGCAAACGTCGTTCAGCTGACCAGCCTAATCATCATTGCCTACAACCTGGTCACCGATGTGCCGTCCATTTCCGACCGAAAGCCGATTGGCGACAAGCTGCCTCAGTTTGTCTCCACCACCGTCTTCACCTACGAAGGCATCACTGTGGTAAGTGTGTGATCATCACTTTCTTTGCTTTTCTGTGGTTAAAAGTAATAATAACATCAATTTTACCTTTCATTTTCTTCTTCCACTGTAGACCATGCCTCTGTACCGGTCGATGAAGAGGCGGCAACGTTTCGGCAGCACCTTTGGCGTCATCAACCTGGCCATCATCTGCGTGATCATCCTCTACTGTTCGATGGGCTTCCTCGGGTACCTGAAGTACGGCGAGAACGTCGGCGCCAGCATCTCCCTCTCACTGCCCAATGAGCCCATCTACGAGGGCGTGCAGCTGATGTACGCTCTGGCCATCACCCTTTCCTACCCCCTGCAGATGTACGTCGCCATTCACCTCGTCTGGCCACTGGTCAAGGACTTCCTCTGCAGCCAGCAGCGATCGACGCTCTTTGTCGGCATCGCCGAGTACGTCGTCAGGGCGTTGCTCGTTGTGCTCACCTGTGAGTGCTCTTAACCTTTTTTATTTATCACAAATGCTAATGATCGATTGCTTCTTTTTTCAGTCATCATGGCGGCCTTCATTCCTGAGCTGGATCTCGTCATTGAACTCATTGGCGCTTTCTCATGCAGGTACATTCTCTTTACATGTGCTTGCAAATTACACCTAAATTAACATTTTTATCTTTACCTTAGCGCTGTCGCCATTATCATTCCCACTATCCTGCATCTGGTAACGTTTTCCAACCGACGCACAGGTAAGCTAAAACTCAGAAAAAAGTGCAAACTTTTGACACTTTCTTTCTTCCCAATAGGAATGGACAAGGCATGGCTTTTCTTCAAGGATCTCCTCATCATGGGCCTCGGTCTGTTGGCTTTCACCACTGGCACCTACTACAGCATTCACGACATTGTGAATCGGTTGTCAGGCAATGACGGCCACTCTTCCACGGTAACCACCGCATTTGCCAACATGTCCTCATTCCCGACACTCTACAACTCCTCCACCACCTTCTCATCAGTGTTGCTCGAGAATACAACGGCAGCAGCACTCTTCACCAACTCCACCTTATGAGAAACGAGTAAGAAGTGGGCGCCCGAGTGATGCTGGGAAGACCTGTGCTGAGAGCAGTAACCAGAAAAGTGACAATGAAGACAGACAAACACAATGTGATTTAGAAAACAAACAGTTTTTCAATTCACCAGAATCACTTTTTACCTTGTTTTTGAAAAAACCACTTTGTCCTGCTTCTCACCAGTGTTCTTGGGTGCTAGTTTTGTAAGAATGTGAAGCTGTCATGCCACCCACCCATTTTCAGCCACTCCCCTCTTCCATCCCCATTGACAAATGTGATGTACTTTTGTTGTCGTTTTGTGTAAAATTATTAGTATCATCGCTACCATGAGCTGCACTCTTTTCTTCATTTCTCTATTCCAGGGTGCCCAATCCCTTGTAGTACGTTTTTAACGTGATCTACTTTTTTTACCCTACCTTCTACCTATCTTTCTTTTTTTTCTCCATTTCTCCCGATCTTTTTCATGTCCACTTTTTTCCACAAATATAACTGTTTTATTTTAATAAATTAATCAAATTAATATTACGTAAATATGTTGTTTGTGTGTAAATATGGCGTCAGTGGTTAATAAAAATAGATCTAGTCAAAATATAATCACAAACTTGGCCACTTAGCCAACAAACAACGCCATTTAAACTTAATGGATTTAAAAACTATTTTGAAATGACAGTAATGTCAATGTTGGTGATGGTTTATTAGGAATGAGACTGGTGATCAGACAAACAAACTAGCTATTTTTGCATATAAGCCCATCTCATGTAAACAGACATTGCCAACCATTCTGCTAGTCTGCCTATCTGATCACCAGTTTTATCCCAAATAAACCAGCACCAACATCAGCACCACACTAGTTATTACTTTTGTTTTAATATTTTTTAAAGAACAAATAACAAAAAAGTTTTACAAATAATAATTTTTTTATTTTTAAACTTTAATGATAAAAAAATTATTTAAAAACGCAAAATGTTAGGTTTTAGAACCTCACGCTTTCCCTACCTTTCAACACAATCAAGTGTTTTTAATCTTTTTTGTTTGCCTTTTTGCGTAACATCTCATGGCATTCTGGATGAGAGCATGTGTTAGGATCATATAGCACTTTACGCATAAGAGCCACATTTTCATCTCTGATAGCTTGAGCTTTTGCTTTAGCGTCAGCTTCAGCTTGAGCATTTGAACTTCTTTTACCGTTTTTTGGACTTGAATTGTTATTGAATTTATCCATTGTTCTGGTAAAAACTTTAAAACAAATAATAAATTAGTAAAAAACAATTGTTATATTTTAAAAGTACCTTTCCTATGTTTCTAACAAGTTTTAATGTTTGTTTGATGATCTGAATGCAAGAAGTTGTCGCGTTTATATACTGTGCGAGATCAATTCTCGATATTTTAAAGTTAAAAAGTGAACCCAAGTGCTCACTAAAAACAATCGTTCAAATTTTCTGGTAAATTTAAAAATAATTGAATTTAAAATTGATATAAAGCTCTAGTTGCCCTGATTACTAATATGTAAATATCTAAATAAATTACAAAATGGTTTTTTTTACAAATAGGGTTTAAAGTTGGCCAAAATATGCAGTTTAATATCTGCACAGCGGTTTTGCTCCGCTAGGTGGCGTGAAAAGTAACAGATCAAACAGAGCCAAAAGTACAGTTCAAACCCGGTTTTTATGGGAACCGCTCGAGACTCTTCTTACATCTTTACATGTTAGTAATCATGACAATTTTAGCGTTTCAACAATGCGCAACTTAATAGTTTTAAAATATAGCAAAAAATTAAACAATTTTGTTTTTACTCTTTACTTTATTGTGATTTCTTTTGAAAAATTGCAATTTTCTGAAAACAACTTTTATCATGTTAGTTATCATAATTTATTGGTTTTTGTCATTTTGCTTACACAAATGATAAAAAGCGCGTGACAAAAAATGAATGTCACATTCCTAAAAGCGTAAAAGTAAAACGAAACGAGCGTTTAAGTTCAACATTTATGTTAGGAGTGACCATTTAAAGAGCAAAATTCTACCAATTATTAAAGGTGTTAGCGGTTGCACTCAATGGGAAAACCTTTATGTCTTGCAATAGTTTCTCTGACAAAGAATTTAACGTTTTTCTAAGAAAATTGTTTTCTAGTCCCTGATTAATGACCTTAATGTTCATGCTGATCCTTTGAAACAGATTGCTGTCTATGGCTGTTGGCGTTAGTTCAGGCCGCTGTACTTTGCCACTATGTAATGAGCTAAGGGGAAAGAGGGTGCAAACACAAACACAGAAAACAGGCTAAAATAAAAGTATCTAATCTCTGTTTCTAAGCAGGGGCAAAAAAATAAATATGTTCTAAAACACGTCATTAAAACTATACCACCACAAAATAGAATTTCGAATATTTATCGAAATTGGCCAGATAAGCTTCCTTCAGATCGGACTTGCTTACATTTTTTCTATTGTCACATTCCATTGCACAACTCTCCACAAAACATCATGCGAACTTGGGAAGAGGAATGGATGAAGTTCATCGACGGACTGGACCAGAAGGAGGCCAATACGGATATGCTTCAAGCGCACAACTACTACACCAGCGACACTGCAGCTTCCTTTCTTCCTTCAACTAGCAAGGTACCGTACTCCTTCCAGAACACCCTCAGCGTATCTGACCTGGAGAACGAGCAATCGACGGTGCTGCTGCTCTGCCACTCCTTCTCCTGCAATCTGCTGACCACGCTGTACCTCTACTCGACTCAATTCTGCCTCATTGGACTACTCCTCCTGTTGATCGCTTCCCTCGCTCTGGTGGCCCTCTGTCTGCTTCTCTGTCTGCACTCCTACCACCAGTGCTTTGACTTGAAAACGACCACCAAAGGTGGAGGCAGGAAAAAGGGTGAGGGCGGTAATCACTCTTTGTCACCTTCCGATGGCTGTCTTCAGTGCCAAGGTCACGGGACATTATCATTCAGGTGAATCAGGCGCTGCCAGTACAGCAGCCACCGGCACCGGCTCCTTTACCGCCAAAACAAAAGTCACCGCCCAAGGCTTCTCCACCAAAATCCGCCATTTCTCAGCCAAACAGTGAGGTGAATCAGCACTTAGCTGATGACCATTTAGAAGAGGACACAAAAGCTGTGGAAGAAAGTGACCACCACCAGCAGCCAGAAGAGGGGAACCATCAGCAGGAGCCGGAGCCATCAGCAGTGTCGGTAGAGCCATCAGTATCATCAACGTCGGCAGCTGAACCGAAAAACAAGTCTGCAGCTGAGGACAGCATCGAGGTGCTGGCCATGCACCTGGCCACCCACCTCAGCTCGGTGCAGTCCCTCCTGGAGTCCTCTGATCGGAAGATGGCACGCAGTGGTCGTCGTCGTGGTGGTGGCTCCAAGAAGAGCAGCTCCAGCAGCAGCCAAGGCAGTCTGAGCACTGGCAGCACTGGCAGCGGCAGCGACAAGAGCATCTACCTGAGCGACCTGCCGCCACTTTCCTCACTGGCCGGCACCAGCACCAGCAATAGCACCAGCAGCAGTAGCACCAGTGGCGGCTCAAAGAAGGCAAAGAGAATGAAAAGACAGCAGCAGCTGCGCCAGCGGAAGCGACGCTCCATCCTCTGCTTTCCACTGTCGGCGAACCAGAGCACGCTGCCGGCGGCACTGTTCAGCAAGGACCAGCAAGCTCTGGCTGCCTCCGCCACCACCGAGGACGAGTACCAGACGGCGGACGAGGAGGAGGAGGTGGCGGCGGAGATGGCCGCTCTGCTGCTCCTCCAACAACCGGCACCGCCCCCGCCGCCGGCCATTCCGCTGCCCAGCTGCCAGGTGCCGCCCTGTATGGTGCTCAATCGATACGCCCACCAGCTACTGCCGCCCGAGGAGGGCGAGGAGGAGGAGGAACAGGCAGTCTCCAGCAGCGAGTCACTATAAGTGTGTGGGTGTGCTTTATTTTACTTTTTTATTACAGGATGTAAATAATGTAAATAATGTATAGGAGAGAGTGAAGGGATCAAATCAGCATAATAATATATACTTTCAAATAATATTAATAAGAAAAGGGGTGTGATAAAATGCAAATGAAACCGCGCCAACCACCATCACCGCAAATGAAAGTTCGGTTCGAGTGGCTGTGTGTTGAACAGTTGAAAATGAAAAAACGAGAGGTTGTCACTTTTTGAGTGGAGTCTTTCGAACGACCTTCTTCTTCTCCTCGGTCTTTCGGTCGGCAATCTTTTGGCGAATCTTCAGCATGGCGGCAGTCATCATGACGCCCCCGCCGTTGGTGCCCCCGCCATTGGTGGCGCCATTACTGCTGCCGCCGCGAGCTGGAGTGGATGATGAGTGGTTGCCGGCAGTGCCATTGCTCAACGCTGAGGTGGCGCTCTTTTTGCCGTTGGTGGTCGCCGTCGCCGTCTTTTTTGACGTGCCGGCGCCATTGGAGGTCGTTGTTGCGGCAGCAGTCCGCTTCGCCGGACGCCGAGGTTTGCTGTCGATGAAGATCCGCGGTGAGCGCAATTTCCGCGCCTCTTCCCCCTCCTCGCTGCCCTTCATCACATTGTTCAGCTTCTTGGCGCTGCTGATGCGGTGATTGAGGTGCAGTTGATTCTCCTTGATGCTGTCGTCTACCTCAAATGGCCCAAAGAGTGGACTCTCGCCACCGTCTGGAGGTGTCATGCAGATGAGTGGAGTGCTAAGTCGAGGCGCCTTGGGCGTTGCAGGGTTGCGCGTCTTTTTGCCGTTGCTGTTCACGCCGTTTGAGTAAGTGGGCTGGTTGCCGTTCAGCCTGCCAATGTCCCTGAGAATGCTCCTCAGCTTGTCGTAATCAGGCTTTTCGTTGTACTCGAGAGCCTTCACGGCCTCAAAGAACTTATTCAGCCCCTTCGGTACTGTGGTGTTGATGGGAATGGTTCGCTTTCGGACGGCAGTCTCCTTTTCGGCGGTTTTGGACTTGCTTGACGATGCCTTTGAGTCGGAAATGAGGCCGCTATTAATGGGTTTATCACTGAACGCCTCCTTCAAAAACAGGTCAATGTGATCCATGGCCCAGTTCTTCTTCTCGAGAACTTGATCTGCATTTTTGAGCAAATTCTCCCAGGGGTGTCGTCCGTAGAACCAGAGGATGAGAGAGTAGCCGAAAGATTCAATATCACTCCTTCGTGAAATAACACCAAGGTGAGCATCACGGGATCGAAATTCACAGGTGCCGTTATTTGCTTTGCGCTTGTCGATTTCATTGTTTTTGTGATTTCCTTGAAACATGAAACGGTCGGCGAGACCGAAGTCAATCAGCACATATTTGTCATCTTCCAGAATTTCATTGTCGACAGTGGAATCGGTGATTGTTCTTTTGCTTGCTCGCTTGTTCTTTGGGGTCGCCTGAGCAGTGGACTGAGAACTTTTTAACCGAAGAATGTTCTGAGCCTTAATATCTGCGTGGATGTAGCCCGCGTTGTGGATGAACTCGAGAGCATCTGAAGAAGAAAAGATAGAAATTAGTCTTTTGTATTGTTTTGAAAAGAATGACATACCGATTATGCGACAGGCAATTCGTGAAGTCACACTAATACTAAGGCGATGTTTCTCAAGAACTGACTGCAGCTCTTCGCCGAGCAGCTCCATCACAAGGTACCGGTAAGAGCCGCTCTTGATGGTGTCGGTTCCGGATGCAATAAAACGAGGAATACCAAGGTAGTCCAGTCCCTTCTCTTCCATGAAGTTCTTGACGTTGGCATTGGCATTGGAGATGACACGAATAAAGAAGTTCACCTCCACGAAGAGTGGTCCATTGAGATTGTCGACCTTCATCACATATTGATTCTTTGGATTATCCTTCTCGTGACAGAGGTAGATCTCGCCAAAGCCACCACAGCCAACAGCGCGTCCTGGTTGAAGAAATGAATAAGATTAAGTTGTTGTGGTTGTTGTTGCGGCTGTTGCCATTGCATCATTACCGATAATCCATTGCTTGCCAATCACCTCTCCCTCCTTGATTGGATTACACAGGCGATAACCGTTAGCGGCGATTCGGCCTACAGTGAAGGGGGAAAAGAGATGAAGAAGACCAATTAATGTTAGCACCATCAACACAGCTGCCAGTGCCTCAGAAGCGGTCCTGGCCAGCCGAAGACCTACCCTTCGCCGTGTTACGGATCTTGTCAGTCATTCTTCTCCGACAGCGGATGTAGGAGATGCCCTGGAACTGACTCTTCAAGTTCCAGCTTCTCTTTGTTTGCAGGCTCTCTCTCTTTCTTTGCAGTCAGTGCGGCGGAGAAAACAGAAGAAACCGGTGAGCAGCTCACACTGAACAGATCGCCGAACAGGACAACTCTCCGAACAGCTGTTGAAGGCGGAGACGTCAACTGCCGTCGCTGCTGCTGCAGAAGAACAAAAATACTTGTTTGTCCAAAACTATCCACCAGTCAGCGACATTCCAAACGGTCGTGGCAAACAAAAAGTTTGCCAAAAGAAATTGGAGGTCACCTAAGTACTTGTAAATAGAGAAAGCAGAGACTTCTCTGCTACCCTACCATTTCTTACTGAAGTTGTTGGCGCCTCAACGACACTGCAACTGTTGCCGACTGTCTTACACTAGAGTTTGAATTAGCGTTCTAGAATTTGACTGTGGTCCCCATGATGCAAGAACTTTGCCTTGTTAGCTAAGTTGCACTTTGTTTCAGACAAGCAGCGGACATGGGTAGATGAAGACAGTGCAGGAGCACAATGCGCAACGACGCCGTCACGCAAAGGCGCTCAAGACTCTTGACTCAAGACGTCTGCAAACTGATGGTCACTCCTACTTTCAGTGTGTCGTTGAGATGTCCTTCAGAAAAGGTGTCCTCGATTTTTTTTGAAAAAAGTTCAAACGGTGCGCATGCTCAAAGTCTTGTCAAGATTTTTAAAAACACCTGACCGTTAAAACGTCAAATTCCGATACAGCAACTCAAGTGCAAGGTTAGATCCTCGGAATAAGAAGATGTCTACTGCAGAATCAGGAAAACAACATGTTTTCGTTGGGCGAGACTTGCACCGATTGAACTGTGAATGCCGATACAGTGCAGCTTATGCACTGAAATTGGTAAACAAGAAGCACTTATATTTTAAAATTCTCATCAAATATAATTTTTTACAGAAATACTTGGCAAAACTCCTATAACACTGAACAGCAGAAAGCACATCGCATCCCTTGAAGAAGTGCTTCACACAGTGTGACAGTGGTGGTGGCATCGTCTCCATCAGCGTCCGATACGGCTGTGAATTAGTGTCAATGTCAGCGCGCGCGAGCTCGATTTTCCAGCGCCCAATGCGCCGCATCAATCCTCGTCAAAAGTCTGCCGCCAGCTCAAATGACTGCTCTTGAAGAGCTGCTGATGAATATTTTGCCACCACCACTGCCGTTGAAGGTCTCGCGCAAAAATGGTGACATGGTCGTCGTTGTTTTGAAGTACTGAAAATGTGATTTTCTATTTTTCGAAAAATCAGCCGTTCTTTGGATGTGCAACTGATGTGCCCGTTTGCAGTGGTGGTAGACATTTTGGACGTGGTGTCTGGCTGAACAACTGCAACTAGTGTTTCCTGGTGGTGGTACCCCTTTTTAGTTCATGATTTTTCTATAAATATGAAAACGGCTAAAAATAAATACGCCGGCCAATTAATTAGCAGCAGACACTGCTCTAGAATATCCTCGAATGCGAAGACAGACAAGTGGCAGACACAGAGTCGCACAGAAGGCACACCGAGGCAAGTCATCGTACCGAGAGAGTATTTAATTTCCAAAATTTAATAATTTGCACCCCTCAGCGATATTTTGTGCTTCGTAGTCGTCGACGACGTCGTTCTCGTCAGTGTCTGTGCCGCCTCTCTCACTCTCTTTCCAGTCGGTGGATGTATCAGCCAAGTATCTCGATTAGCGACGGTTCGGAGGAGGAAAGTGATACTGCCAGCAGCACCGCCACCATCCTCAGCACTACCAGGAAGAAATGAGTCGGTGTAACGGCATAACGCACTGTACAAGTGTACTCCGATGAAAAAAAGAAAGCAGAAGGGTGTACTCCTCTTGGCTCTGCCACTGCTGGGCACAAGAAAGAAAACCGAATAAATAATGCAAAAAGCCGACTAATTGCGCCTGCAAAAATAGACGATGCCGTCTCTTCGTCTCGGTCAATTGCCGCATCATTGCCCTCTCTCACGACTGTACAGTTGCTGCTGTACAAAGTCCGATGCACTGAATCGTGACATTTGCCGGTGGCCAGTGAGCCCAGGCAAACCAGTGAGCACACACACTCGAAACACACCACTACACTGTAAACATCAAGCCAGCTAAAGAGAGTGACACATCTACGCTGAGAGCATCGTTAACAGAGATAGTAGATTGCCCTCACTCTCACACTCATTCCTTTACATTGTCGCCGGTAAAGCACTGCAGCAGACAGAGCATCAACAGGGCCGTCGTCTACATTATCGAGCACAGAATCTGAGCACAACAGCACATGGTTGTGTATTTATAAATTAATCTCAGCTTCTGCTGACAGACAGGGCAGAGGGGAAATGGGAGACAGTGAGAGAAGAGAAGAAAAAAGAAGACATCCTGGAGAATTATCGTCGAGAAGAGTGGGGAAGGAATCAAGTAAGGACAGAGGGGGAGAAGAGGAGATGACTGCTGCTGCACACACACACACCACAGTTATTGTTCTACTTGGACTTTACACATGCAGACAGAACCTCGATCCTTCGGTGTCGGGCAGAAGAGCAGCACTTTGGATGTGAGGATGCTCTCAGGCTGCCGTCTGCTCATCGTCTTCTTCTGTGCTTCGTTAGTTTTTGCTCAAGGCAGCAACAGCAGCACTCTTCAGCGATTGCTGCCACAGGCAATTCCGTATTCTTGGCAACACTGCTTTCTACTTCCAACAGTAGTGCAGTGCCACTTCCACACCGCAGAACCAAATGAAGTGAATCCGCTCTCGGTGGTATAAAAGCGCGCCGGCACTGGCTGAATGTGCAACCAACTAACTAACCGCCACTCGTTCACTGTGTCATCTGTGGTTTCTGTCTCTCTCTGCCCCATCTGGTCGATCTTGTTCAGTTTTTTTTCTGTTCTCAACTTGTTACTTCTAGAACCAACAGCAGCAGTTTTAGACAGTTTTCAGTTGAGTCTTCAGCTGTGTGCGCTCATTCACAGTTGCGTAGAAAGTGATACAACAAAAAGGTTTTCCGCCATCATGCAAATAAAGAACAGCGGCAAACAGTGCCAGTCTGAGTGCAAAGAAGAAGAAGAAGGAAATGGTAGTGATCAGACTGGAAAAATGGCGGTGCCCAGTACTTCAGCATCAGCATCAGCAGCTTCACCTCCGACAAAAGCATCTCGTTCTCAGCAGCAGCACGTATACTCCCGCCGTTCGAACACACTGCCCGTCCTTCTGAACTCGCTTCTATTCAGCAACCGTCACGGCACCGTGAAGAGCATCAAAAGTCTGAACGTGTACTGCCTTTCTGAGATCTTCAACTACCTGGAGTACCGGGACCTGGCCACCGCCCGACTAGTGTGCACCTACTGGAACGAGTGCTTTCAGTTTCACCTCAAACGGCGGACGCACTTCAGCTACGGAAAGGCGCTCAACAATCTGCCCGGGCGGAAGGCAAAGGCTGCTGCTGCGGAAGTGACCCAGCGACGACAGAAGGTGCCCCTGCAGAACAACATCGTCCTCAACACCAATCTACTGTACGCCTGTGAGCGGTGCATTGCTCTGAATGGAAAGTCAGCGAAAGAGGAAGAGGAGGAGACACTGCTGCTCGACTATCACGAACTCCACGAGCGCAGTCCATCGCCCAGTGCCTGCTCGGAAAGTAGCAGCAGCAGCAGTGGTGGAAGTGCCAGCGAAAGTGGCAGCAACAGTGAAGAGGAAGGCACTGGAATCAGCAGCAGCAGCAACAGCACTTCCTGCTTCAGTCCTTCCAGCACAATCTCGATGACTCCAGCCGACTCGGTTATCAGTCCATCACCACCACCGCCATCGACACTCCCATCTTCCCAGCAATCCCTGCTGGTAAACCGCAACCACGACAGTGATGCGGCGAACAACGCCTTCAGCGACTTTGCGAACCGGTGCAGCGAGTGCCAGGCAATGCTGACCGAGTTTCACCAGCAGCTGCAGCAGGAAATGGCTACCGCCGCCGAGCAGGACGGCGAAGCGGCCGCCGAAGAAGGCGAGGACTACTTCGCCGGCTTTATTGACAAGATCAACGTGAAGGTGTTTGAGGGCGTGCTCGCTCTCATGCCGAGGTTAACGGCACTGAAGCTTGCCCAAGGTTAGTGCCGCCGTACTTTTACAGGGAGAGAAAGAGGGAACTCGATGCGCCCCTTTCTTTCACCTTGCCTTTTGCCATTCAATACATGTGCAACATGAGCTTCGTTTTCTGCTAAAGAGCAGGAGCACTGAGTTTTAGAAATAGAGAAGTGGTAATTCGACTGCAGTGAATTTTTAATCCCGAGCACTCACAGTCACAAATTCATCTGCATCTCAAATGGTGCATCCTTTATCGTTTTTCCTTTTCTCTTCTTCCATTCAGAATTAGTCAATTAGTTTCGCATATGGCAAATACCTTCTCAACGATCTCTAGTTTACTTTTATTTTTAGCCGATCACCGAGTGTACACTTCTCACAGCCGCAGACGTCCACAGTTGGTCGACAGTTGTTGTACGAGAGAAAGAGAAAGAGAGAGTACTGCCTTCGTTTCTACTGCCAGAATATTCTGCAAACACTCTCTCTCTCCTTTCCTCTCACGAATCTAATGACTGATCCGACAGGGAGTGCGGTGCAGATGCCAAGACTACTTCAGCACTAGTCAGTCAGTCAGTCAGCCCTGGTGGCAGTGTGTCTTCACCAGATTTATTGCCTCGCTTAATGGCTATCGACGAAAGATTTTGGCAAAATTGGCAAGTGCTCCTCGGCAACTGTTGACGCTTCTGCTGCAGCTGTCGTACGGCAATTTCGGGCAGACTGCAGAAGTTTGACGAACATCAGCAGCTTCGAGCAGCAGCTTTGAGGAAGTTGCGACTCGCGCTGTACACGCACACATTGTAGGCACTAATTAATTGGCTATTGTGAAAGTGTGTTGGGTGTGAGTGTGGGCTGTCAGGAACACCAGTGCCCAATCTTGGAAGGAGGATGTGTTCAGATGCTCCAAACACAACGAAAGATCACAATTGTCTGACTTGACTGGTGAGGTTCACTTAAGCGGAACCAATTGCCATCATTACCGATGGCGGTTGCATCTACCACCACCCTCTTCTGCTGTTGTGCTTTACTGGTTTCTTGAAGTTTTGTTTGAATTTGCAGAATTTGGAAACCATCACATCATCAGCAGCAGCAGCAGTAGCAGCAGAACTACCCATTTCACATTTCCTCCTAACTGTGCACAGACACACACAGACAGATTCTGTTTGACAGATGCTGGCGCACTATATCAATTAGCCGCCGTCGCAATGGCAATCTATACATCACTTGCCCATTAGCACTTGCAAAATGAGGGAGAGAGAGAGAAAGACCGTCAGCAGGAGTTAGCGGAGACAAGCAGTTAGGCCTTCAGCTCGAAATAAACTTCACATGCTCTTGGTGTTTTTTCACCGGCACTGATGTTCCTCTTGTTGCTTTTTCAGCCATTTTACTTTACTGGTAGCACCAACAACAGCAATATGCTGCAACTTTTTTCTGCTACTGCAGCTGCTGCTGTTGTTGTGGTGTAAGCTCAACACGAGCCACACAACATACACCGACATCAAATAGGCAGAAGATAAATTGACACCGAACATAATTCCTCAAGTTTCGTGTAGAATGCTTAGACCAGCAAGTTCAGCAATTTTCCACTGCCATTAATGGCCGTACAGCTGTTCCTACCTGCAGGCTGTGCTCCTGATGGCCATCATCAAGACTCAAATCGCGCAATCACGTAGCGAAAATTCATTTCTTAGTTAACAACAGTTTTAGAACCATAAAAACAGCCAAAACCTGTCAGAAAGCATAAATTGGTGTGATTTATTTGCACCCCGCAAACACACTTCTTTCCTGGTGTTTGCTGGTGTTTCCCCCTCCTTCCTGTGCTGTCCAAGTATAGTGGCGCCCGATCTCAGTGAACCAGAGAGAGGTACTCGGCACCGGCAAGCAGAAGTGAGAAGTCACAATCTTTTGCACAGGAGCACTGTTTATATCTAATCCGCTGAAAGGGGAAGCAACACTTGCTTGCACACAACACAATACACCAAACAACCACATTACACACTTTCACTTTGGGTGTTCTTCTCTCGGGGCTATTTATAACAGGCTGCTTGCTGCAGCTGCTGTCTCGGGATTGCTGATGCCCGACGACGAGAGTAAAAGAGAATGAGGCGTACAACAATGCAAAGTGGCTTTACTGGCCTGCTTTGTCTGCTCTGGCTGTTGTAGCCGCCGTAAGCGGTCGTCCGATGATCTGATTGTGTGCCGGTGTGAGTGAGTGTGATCAGCCAAGCAGACCCAAGTGATTTGGTTTCAGTTGTCTCGCTGTTCTGTTGCCCAGTGAAACAGTGTGCACAAACAGCCACTCTGCGGTCTTTTCCGCTCAATCCCTTCCATTCACTTCCTCTTTGCTGCCTCTTCTTCTTCTTCTTCTTCTTCTTTTTGCGGTTTTATCTCTGCTTGGCTGCTGCTGTTGCCGCCGCCGTCTCAGTCTTGGTGACAGTTTTACGCAAATGTGCACAGAGCAGAAAGAGAGAAGGAGAGGGATGAGAACAACAAAGCGCACTTCCAGTGCGGCGGCACTCGCTCGGAGCCAACTTGTCATCGAAAGTGGCTGTCGGAAAGTGCCTCTTTCTGTGAAAGCTAAGGTGCTCTCTCTTTCTCTCTGTCTGAGTGGTGACTGTCTGAGAAAAATAAAGAAGATGAAAGCTTCCTTTGTTTTTGTTGTTTTAGCAGCAGCAGCAAGCAAACAAAAAACAAAATAACTACCAAATGCTAACTCTTTTTTTCTCACGCCATTCCTTCCTCTCTCCCTTTAGGCTACCGGTACGGCCGTTTGCGTCAAAGCGCCCTGGAGGTGGCGGGCGTGTCGCTGGTGGAGCGCATCTTTGCTTTCTGCCCCCACCTGATCCGCCTGGACCTCTCCAACTGCATCGGCCTGGTGGAGGCGGACTTCAGCCGCCTGGTGGAGTGCTACGGCGGACAGCTGCAGTCGCTGAACGTCAGCGGGACGCGCATCGACGAGGCCTGTCTTCGGGTGATCGTCAAGGGGGCGGACCACCTGCGCTACCTCAACGTGGCCAACAATTTCTGCGACCTGCAGGGCGGCTGCTTCGAGTGGATCTCCGACGCCATTGAGACTGTGGTGGCCGACTACAATCAGAATGTGCGCACGCTGGACGGCCTGCTGCAGGGCAAGGGTCGGGAGGTGATTGAGCTGGAGCTGAACGTCGGCTTCTGCATCAACAGCGCCATGCCCTACAACATGATCGGCAACAACTTCAAGCACCTGCTCTCCCTCAAGCTGACCTTCAAGAGCTTCGGCAAGCGCAAGCTGGGCAGCCTGGTCGGCCTGGCCGCCCTCACCGACCTCGAGTGCCTCTACCTGCTCGAGGAGATTGACGACTTTGACTCGGAGTCGTCGCTAGACGACCAGTCGGTGCTCGCCATCATGCGCTCCACCGGTCAGACGCTGCGGGAGCTGTACCTGCACGCCGCCTCCTCGCTCTTCGGCCGCGGCTCCTGCCTCACCGACGCCGCCATCGTCCACGTGGACGCCCTCTGTCCGCTGCTAGAGGTGTTCAGCATCAAGCGGGCGGCCATCACCGACGCCAGCCTGGAGGCCATCGGTCGGCTGAAGAACGCCTTCAGCGTTGCCCTCATCGACCTGGAGGGCATCAGCAAGGGCGGCGTCCAGCGGGTGATGTCCTCCTTCAAGTCCATCGAGAAGCAGGAGCTGGAGGAGGTGAAGCGGACCATCGGCGTCGACCTCAACGTCAACAAGGGCGAGGGGCCAAAGTGCGAGACGATGAAGCGGCACTGCTCGCTCACGCCGGAGATGGAGGGCGCCATTACCGGACACTACTGAGGAAATACATCTGGTTCAACCATCTTTTTCCGCATTTCACCCGATTCTCACCTGCTGCTGCTGAGCTGCTGAGCTGACGCAATAATCACCACTCCATGTATTCCCCCTCTTTTGGTGTGTTTACGCCAATTTCCTGTCTGTTTTCACAATTCACACGCACACATTTCAGACGTACACACACACAGATTCTCTGCACTGATTGGCGGAGCGTTCTTTGACTCTGACTTTTTTGAAGCAACTGATGTCAGTGATTAGTTTAGTCAGATGCAGTAAATCACACACACCACACACGCATCACTGTTTCAACTGTTTCTGCTGCTGTTGCTGCTTTTTCTGACACATTTTTCTTTCATCTCTTCCTTCCTTCTTTTCTCCTTCTTCTTCTCGTCCTGGTCGTCAACGCCCCTGTCAAAAGTTTGTCAGGCGTCGTGACAGGGAAAAAATACCAACACAAACACAGGCAGACGCACAGGCATACCACACACAGCGAAAAGGCGACAACTTTTTTCAGCAACGTTATTAATTATTCAAATAAATCAGATAATTCACATTTCTTTTCTCTTTTCCTTCTTTCTGCTCCTCTACCTGTTGATGACACTTTTGCTTAACTGCTAAACACTTACCACCATGAGTGCATGCGTTTGCCTTAAGTATTACTAATTGTTATAATGCTAAAAGCACTACCTGAAAGCAGGCGATGGGCTGATGATTTTCTCGTCGTCTTTAGACGTCGGAGACGGGAGTGAGAAATGGAGAGAGAGAGAAAGTGAAGATTTAACCGTTTACTTTCTTTTTCCTGTCGTTATAATAAGGCAGTTATGAGTTATGCACGTCTGCTTGCGTCAATTGCACCACCAGCAGCACTAGCATGGTGCTGCACAAAGTCGCTAAAGTGCTAAACACCGCTCAAATGGTGGTCGGTGGCAAATAAAGGGAAAGGAAGCGAACGTCGGCAGCGTGCTCAGACAGAAGCGGACTGCCACTAATTGCACTTGGCACCAGCAGCGTGATCATCACCATCATCAGCGAGGATGATGCTGAGGACGAGAATGCTGCCGTCAGAGCGTAATGGCCGTCGCCATCAGCTTCATCACCAGCAGCAGCAGCATCATTCGGAAGCACAGGCCATTCTTTCCCAAGTTGGATTGAGTTATTAGACGCCTTTCTTTTCCTCGGTTTGTGTGAGAGTTTGCCGGCACTTCATCCGTTGCATCCATTGCCGTTGATGGCAGCATTCGACAGGCCAAAGAATAGCAAACAACGAACAAGCTGACTGCCTTACTGACTGACTGACTGACTGACTGGAGTGAGCTCAAGCATTCTGTTTTTAGTTTTGCAAGCACATCTGAGAAGAATCTGTTTACGTTGCTGTAATTACTGCCGCTGGTGCCCTTTCCACATCTTCTTTCTCTTTCTCTTTTTTCTTTAGTTTTTTTCTCTGTTGTACAACACAGTGCCGTCGATTGCCTACTACTGCCAACACATAATATGTAGAACTATTGAACGCCTTGTACTTTTTGAAGGCCGCCGATTACACGAGTAATCGAACTGTCTCTCTGTTTGTGTTGCTTCTTTGCCTTCTGCTCCTCCTAACCTACACTTGACATTGAAATTCATTTGCAGCCATTACTTTAGGCAATTAGCTGCAAAGTCATCTTAGATTCCAGTGTTACTCAGTGCATCCTTTTTACTACTTTTTACTACGTTTACTACTGCCAAAAAAGTTGATCGATGATTAAGACACTTCTTCGGTTGTGAGCAAAAGTTTGAGAGAGTTTCCGTGAATGACAACGCGAGAAGGAAGCAGAAAGAGTTGTCACCAATTTCAATCAGAACGACAAACTTTTAGTTTAGCAGGCACTGACAGGCAACAACTGAGTGATAGAATGCAGCGGAACCTATTACCATTCGATCAGCATTGCAGAGACAATACCCAATCAATAAATGCGACATTTAGCTGCGACCAAAAAACCAGTATGCAGCAGCTGAAACTGAAGGAGCAGAAGAAGCACTGGCGACCACAATGCATGACTGAACAGACTCTTGCCAAAAAATTGCAATGTGCATTTGTATGCAAAAAAATGTACCAAAGTTGTAGAGAGTAGTAGACACTGCCGAGAGCTACAAACAACGCCGATGACTTTTTTCGCTGTTTGCACACTGGTCGCTACACCAAAAATAAACCTTTTCGATCGGCGCAATTTCTCTCGCTGTTACGCATTTCCAGCAGCGGTAATCGTTAATGCTAATTAACGAAAACGTCTTGTTTCCAAACATTTGAAAAAACGCATAGTCAAATTAGCTAAAGCAACTGTAAACAAGGGACTGGAACGTCAGTGGTGATGGCAGTGTTAATGGGTGGTGAAGGTAGCCACCAGCAGCTGTACACTTTTTAATGTGTTACATAACACCGAAAGAGGTCAGGAAGGATTAAGTCAGTTTTAGTGCACTTTATAGCGCGCAGTTCACCAAAGTTCTGCTCACCATGCGGAAAGAAGATGGGAAGTTAGGTTGGAACCAACATTTTATAAAGTTGGGATCACTTTGCAATGCCACCACTACCGGCAACACCGCTGCTAATGGTAATGGCGGTGATGGTGCACCACCAGTGGTGGCCGTAAGTAAACAGAAACAGAGTGGCAGACGTTATTTAACGAGCGGTGACATTGCATTGGTTAAGTAGAGCAACAGTTACAGTTACAACAGCAAATACAAATTAGCACAGTAGGGAGCATCGTGCAAATGAAGGAATCAGTGCCGGTGTGTTTTTGGGCTGGCATAAAAAACAAAGTGAAAGTAAAAGAGCATCAGGGAAAAAGATAATATCAAGATAATAGAAGAGATGAGCGGCAAGCATTAGCATTGCAATCGGAAAATAAATAGGTGAACATAATCATATTTTTGTTGTGGTTGTGGTTGATGGCAAACGTGTGGATTTACAGGAAAGAAAAAAGTAATTTGTGTGAATCGTGTACAAAGATACTCGACCTAGGTAAAAGTGCCTACAAAACCAACTTTGACCACCATCGACCAGTTGTTGATTGTAGCCGGGCGTATTATTCCTCTTTTTCAGCCGTGGTTACTGAGCAGCAACCTTACTGAAGAGAAGGTAGTTGAGGAGCACAAAAAGACCGCTGAGAAACATCAAGTTTCCACTGCTGCTTGCCAAAACTGACATTGATCCAGACTGTGGCAAAAAATTTGAGTATTTAATTTTAAAATATTGCTAAAAATGTGGTGTGAATCAACTTACCGGTGGCGTGCTAGCCTCAGGTGTTGGTAAAGTGGTCATTTCGCTTGTACCTGAGCCAGTCATTGACAAGCCATTGCTTGCCGTTGAAGGTGAAGGCGTTGTGGTAGTGCTGGCATTGCCTTGCGATGGACTGTCAGTGGCGTTAGCCGACTAAATTTCGGTAGATGTAGCATGGTAAATAAGATTACTAGATTAGTGCCCCCTTCCTGCTTCACCTGTGCCATCACCGAACGGTGGCCATGTTGAAAGCCCACAGGGCGACTAGGGCGACAAGGAGAAACCGAGCCACACTGGCAGACATGATCAGTCGGTGAGAACGTTGCTGCTGTTGCTGATTGAGGGCAATCATCCTTCTTCTCATCAACGATGATGATGATGACAATGGCAAAGATCTGGTGAACTTTGAAGGAAGCAGAGGAAAGCGATCAGAGAACGAATGGGGCAAAAGGTAAGCTTCGATAGTAAAAGATACAGTGCAGTAAAGATGGTAATCAGATTGCTGATTGCGGAGAGTTTGTGTGTTTGTACGCAGTGCAGTGCAGCAAACGCGTGACGCGCCTGTGAGCGGAAAGGCTGAAGAAGAAGAAGAAAACTGACACTGTCAGACAAACCAACTGACTGACTGTGCTGTCGGGGACTGATTGGGAGACTGGTGCAGAACAATGGGCAAATGGGCAAGTGCAATCTGCCAGTGAGATTTAAATACTGCAAAATGAGAGTGAAAGCAAATTGCGAGATGAGTCAGCAGAATGAACAGTTCAGCTGAAGCAGTTCAGCAGCTGACTGACTGTCTGACTGAGCGGATGAGAAGACCTAGCCTCGCACTACAATCTCTCCCTGGCTCTCTCTGTTTGTGGTTGCAGATCAATTGCTGGTGGCCAGTGAAGGCAGAAGCAACAACTTTAATGAGAATGCATTCATGTCACAATGTTGCGTTGATGTCTGGTCGGCGGGCACTGCGAGTTTGCTTCGATTGCTGCATCATTAACACTTTGCCCCATTGTTTCCACCACTGTTGCTTCTGCCTCTGCGATGGCCCTCAGTCACACCGTTGACATTGCAATCGATCTCCGGGTGATATGACACTTTTCACGAGCTGTAAATCATCATTGCTTATTGGCCATAGCTGCTGCTGCTGGCCAGTGTGTTGAATCACACACACACAGAGTCAGGTGCACAATCTCTCACACAATCGACTGAACATCGTGTGTCACTGCGGCACTGGAGCACTGGAGTGTTTCAGTGGAACAGTTCACATAGTTGCACTTTACAATCACATCATTTTTTAGTCAATCGGTAACTCGGGGCAAGCAAACTTACGGTTTGGTTCACGTAACGTCGTCGTCGATGAGTGGAACTGACTGTTTTCCGAGATCTGTATGTGTGTGTATGTGCAGTGCAAGTTTGAGCACGTTGTTCGTTGGTGTTCGCAGTGATGAGTGATGTTTGGAAGAGTTTGCTCTCTAGAAAAATGTTTTCACTGCTCAATCGAATGCAACTGACTATTGACGGCACTGAAAGTGTATCACTCAGGGAAAAGAGCAGTAGTGAGCAGTAGTGTACCCTTGGAAAGCTCTCCAGTTGGGCTTTATATACTCATCGTCCAAAATTGCGGCCACCGGTGAGTCGCACTTGGTTACTGCTGCAGTTGTTGCTGTTGCTGCTACCACTATTGACTTGTCGATTCTGGTGCTCAGTTTTCTTCTCTGCTACCACTACTGTTTCTGAGTGTGCAGTAATACCTGTATTTTTGTATCTCCCAATGCGAAACTATGAGTATGACACAACATTGTCAAAGCACGTTCTATCTCTAGCTCTAGTATCGTTAATGACTGGCAAAGACTGCTGTTTCACCTGTACATTTCTGAAAAAGACTACTGTACTGCAGCAGCAACACAACACAAACACACCACAAAGTTAAGTCCAGCGTTGTCGAGGACTTTGTGTGTGTGTCAGTCGGCTATAAATTGGCTGTTTCTCTCAATTCCTTTCAGAAAGCACTAACTCTCCTTTATTATGAGTGTGTTATACCTGGAAAATTTAGCACAAGAAAACTAGGTAAACCTTTAAAGTGAAAGACAAAGTGTGATTAAGGTGTGTGATACATGACATGAACGATGAGGCAATTTGAATCCTCCGATGTCACTCCTCCTGACAGCGGACGACAGCTAATTAGTCAACTCAAGTTGGATATGTCGTAAGTGGTAGCACCTTTGTTGTGCTGCCTTTTGCTTTTGCTGTCACAGCTGAACCAGGATGGGCAAAACAAGCGGCAGTAGTTAATCTCCACCAGGAATGAAACTAGCTACAGCTGTAAACAACACCATCAGACATAATCAGACATAATATCCTAGTAATTACTAACAGCAATAACCCGCTCATTGACCGAATCAATTCAATTGATTTATTGAGACAGAGGCAGGCCGTGTGCAACCGTACAGTGCGCCCATTACCAGATCACTTCCACAACCAGCACCATTACCACCATTACCACCATTACATCATCAGCCGTCTCCAGTGTACGTCAGTTTTTGCTGTCTCAAATGAATGTGCGTCTCCGGCTCTAGTGACTGGCAGTAAAAAACGTCAATCTTCCAAATGGCCCAGTCATCTGCCAGATTATCGTCTTATGTCACGCATTGCGCATTGCCCGGAGACACTGTGAGCTCTGTTGAAAATGTGCCTTTTTGGCTTTTATGTCTGCTCTTGTGTTGCCTTGAAACAGCAGCAGCAGTAGCTTTTGTTGTTGGTGTGTTGCACTATCAATTAGTGCTATTGAACACTACCGATTGATTGATTATGTATGAGGATGGCACCGAAGGCGATCACACACACACACAGCGCAGAAACGCATACGCCGTACGGCTACAGTTGCACTGGCGGTAGCAAAGTCTCGCCATGACTGGGAAAGAAAGAGAGAGCGTGGTCAGTGCACGGACTGACTGACTGACTGCTGCTGCGACTCGGTTGAATAACCGAGGTCAGCAGTCGGAAGGCGATTATATCACACAGGACGACAATCAGTCGATGTCGCCGGGACTTTAAATGCAAATCAAGTGATGCTCTTTCCTTCTTTACTTTTTGTTCGGCTCACCTCGAAATGGAATATGACTGCCACTGAAATGGGCTACTGCTACTGCTACGTCTGTTGCACTATCTCAACTCAACTCAAGACAACAACAGCAAGACTAGTCGAATGTCTCCTCTCATAAAAATAGAATGGCCCACGTCGTTGTCGTTGCCGTGGTGTTTGCCCAAATGACAAAAGTAAAGAAGAAAAAGAAGACTAAAATGAAAAAGATATGCCTGTCGTACGGCGCACCGAAATAAAGCGCGCAGAAGTGCCCCAGCACACCCCGAAACGGCGGCCTGAATTGGCGAGTTCATGAACATCACAATTGGAGAGGATGAAGAAAAAGTAGTCCTTTGACTGCTACTCACACATTTCCATTCATCACTTCTTCTTCTTCACTCAGTAGCTCTCCCATTCTCACTCCTTGTCACCCCATTTTATGCCTAGCTAAGCGACTTTTCGTTATCGCTCGCGAAATATCGCACTCTATCACAAGACACACACCGAGCTAAACTAAGATGGCAGATACTTCTTCGCCTTCCTCTCTCTCGCTTTCCCTACTTCAGTACAGTATCCATTTCTCTTCAGCGCTGTCCGATATCTCTGACACCACTGCATGGCTGACACTTCTGAAGCCTTCAAGCCTTGATGATAAGTGAGACAGTAAGAGTGGTAGTAGTAGAAGTGACGGTGGTGGTGGTGATGGGTAAACCTCAACTAGTAGCGAGCTACTACCGTCATTGGTTCTTTTTTCGCCGTTGGCAGCGAGCGACAGCCTCTTAACCCCTAGCCACTTACGCGTTAGCCCTTGGATTGCGAAAGACTGCCACCACCACCACTAGCACCACTATCATGCCCACCTATCGGTGCTAGTGCTTTTTCGGTCCTTCCGAGCACCGCTCGCTCTCGGTGATCAGCACTGTTCGACCACCACAGCCGCCGCAAAGGCCAGTGCTGTGTAAACACAGACTTTGATACTAAAATACGCCAGTACTGAGCCGCTTGCTGAGGTAGTGCTGGTGCTGGTATTTTTGGTGGCACTGGAAGTGGCAGGGAATTTAAAAGCAGAACGATGCACCGATCTCTGATCGATTTCTTTACTCTGTTTCTTTTTTTGACGTAGCTGATTTCATACTTTAAACTTTTGCTTCATATTTTTGTTTGCTCAACACCACTCTGATGAAGATGACGAACTGAATGATGATCACAACATTACCCACCACCAGTCAACGTAAGTAAGTCAACGCCGACGAAGAAGACGCTGAAGAAGAAGACAAAAAGTCTTTGAATTATTTCAACAGTTTTTGCAAAAAAGAAGAAAAAACTCAAAGTAACCAGCAGCAACAACAACAGCTGTAGTCAACAATGGACAATTACAATTGCCAAAATCATGAACGGCACGAAAACGGGCTCCTGGACTCGAGTCAGTCGGCGGACGGTCGACCCTGTGCGCCCATATCGAAGCTGTACTCAGTTCGCCTGGTGGTGGCCTTTCTCTCGCTCCTCGGCACGGCCACCATGTACATCACTCGCGTCAACCTGAACATCGCCATTCTGGCCATGGTCCCCCAGGTGCCCCAGCTGCTCGACCCCTTTCCCATTGAGTTGATATCAATTGCGGCAGTCAGCAACGTCAGCCTAAGCAGCAACAGCAACCTGACGTCAGACTTAAGGCCAGCTGCAAACAACCAAAGCACATCATTGATCTCAGGCAGTCCAACCGCCAACCTTGCAGCAATACTACCGCCGGCAGAGTTTGACTGGTCACCGCCAGTGCAGGGCATTATTCTCGGTGCATTCTTTACCGGTACGTTTTCTAAGTGTTTGACAGTTTGTACAAAAGAGTTAACTGATTTTCATTTTATCAAACTTGTTCCCCAGGATACACAGCCACCCAGGTCATCGGCGGTCGCATAGCCGAGTCGTACGTCTCCCCGACAAAAGTCATCTTCTTCGGCCTGTCGGCCTCGGGCATCCTCAATCTAGTCACCCCTTTTCTTGCCCGGTGGTCACTGGTCGTCTTCATCGTCAGTCGCATCGTCCTCGGCGCCGCCCAGGGCCTGGTATACCCTGCCTTCTACTGTCTCTTCTACAAGTGGATTCCGGCTAATGAGCGGAGCACCTTCATTCCCTGGCTGGACGGCGGCACCACCATTGGCACCATTCTCATCTCTGCCCTCTCCGGACACATCATCGTCGTTTTCTCGCAGCTCGGCGGCTGGCCGGTGGTCTTCTACATTTCAGGTGAGACTTGGAAGCTTTTGAGCAACAAACAACAAAGCTAAGTAGGCAAACTAAAACTTCTTTCTTTCGCTTCACAGGCGTTTTAGCGCTGGTGTGGTGCCTCGTCTGGGCCATGGTGGTCCGTTCCAGCCCGGAGGAGCACCCCTTCATCAGCAAAGCCGAGCTGGATTTGATAGTGAACGGGCGGAAAGAGGAGGGCGAGGGGGAGCTGTCCTCGCTGGAGCCCAACTGGAGTGCCATCTTCAGCTCCACCGTCTTCTACGCGGTGCTCGCCCCCAAGATCACCTACGGCATCGTCTTTGACTTTGTCTCGCTGAAGATTCCCGCCTACCTGCAGGACGTCATTCAGATGCCGGTCAGCGAGAACGGCATTGCCGTGGCGGTGATCATGGTCGGCTACATGGTGACGCTGCTCACCGGCGGCCTCCTCGCCGACTGCCTGATCGCCCACACCAGGCTGGGCAAGTGCAAAGTACGGAAGATCTTTCAGCTGCTGGCGGCGGCCATCATGGCGGGGCCGCTCTTCCTCTGCCGCTGGTGGGCACCAGTTTCAAGTGGCTCAACGTGCTCCTCCTGGCTGGTTGCATGGGCGGCTACGGTTTCACCAGCGGCGGCGACGTGCCCCTCGTCGCCGACCTGAGCGGACCCCTCTCCGGATCGGTCTTTGCGCTGATCAACACGTCTGCTCCATCAGCGGCTTCACTCGTGCCCTACATCGTCGGCGTGGTCATCCAGTCAGCGCCCAGCTCCCCCCTGCTCTGGAGCTCGCTGATCAACGGCTGCGCCGTGCTGGTGGTCGCCGGTACGGTCATCTTCATCCTCTTTATCAGCGTCCACCTGCAGACGGACTGGGCGAAACCGTCCACCGGCTATATCGACATTGAGGAGAAACTGAGCTCGCGTGCGCGGCGGCGAAACTCGCGCTACCGTTCAATTGGCGATCGGGAGGAGAAGGCGGCTCTGCTGGCGGTGGCCGCCGCTGCTAAGGTGGCTGCTAAAAATGCCGCCTCAAGTGCATCTGGTGCATCAGAAGAGGCGGCAGTATCATCATCAGGCGGCACCAGTTGTTCGGGGTCAGCTTCCGTACACTACCAGTGTCGTACGACTGGATACAGCTAGTTTGGACTACTGTGCCTGTGAGTGTGTTTGCCGTAGATGGATGATGATGATACGACTGCCTGGTTTTACACTGCAAACAACTCCAACTCCAAACACACACCAGGCACTCTCTCTCCCCGTTTTTCCCTCCCTTTTTCCTCCCTCGTGATCGCTCACTCACTCTTCAGCAAGTTGTGGTCACGTAGTAGTGCGTCAAGGAGGAGAGAAGTAGAGGATGTCGCACCTAAACACCGGTGAACAAGTGCGCCCAAATGCTTGGACTCTGATCGACTGCTGATAAAAGTGTGATCCTTCGCCATCCTTCCAAACTACCACCATTCTCAACTTCGAACTAAAGATAGCGTTGATGGCGGCGATGACGGCGGCGACGTTGGCAGTAGTGTTGTAGTCTAATGCATTTATCGATCAGTTTCTGACTGTAAAGCAGCAGCAGCAATGAAACAATAAACATAAATCAAATGCCAAGACACTCGTTCACCCCTATCAGCACTGTCCGATCAATTGACAACAGCAACAGCAAGAGTTTTATTCAGATAGATCTTGCTAGCATTTAGTGCTCTCTATCCTGCTAGCTAGCCTGCTATCAGAGCAGGCAACACTTGTGACTGACTATCACCCTGATCGATATCCTATTTGGCGCTCATTGAATAATTCATCACCGAGAGAAGAGAGAAGAGGAAAGATCAACAGCAACAACAGCAGACAAAATTGGAAGTGTATCACGGCCAAAGAGCGCTGTGCACTAGAAGTGGTTTGTCCGAATTGCGCCTGACAGCATCTGTCTCTTGTGCGTACGCGCTTTTTGCATAGGTGCACGTTCACAGGTGAGTGACATGGTCAGCAAAAGAAGAGTAGGCTGAAAAGTGTCTCTTTCTCTTCAGTGTTTAAATGTGTGCATGTTGTTCTCTGTTTGAACTGCTCGGACTGCACTGACAATTGCGCAATGTGTCACCAGCAGCGGAAAGCGACGGCGGCACTTCCCTCTCCAAGCGAACTAAGTGCCCCGTCCCACTGCGTCCTGCTACCTGATATGACCATTTCTTATCAACCGACGTTATCAGCGATATATCAATTAACACTCTGGAAATGGCAGCACCACCAAGCACCACCACACACACTATCACGTGTGAGAGTGAGTGTGTGCATGTTTGCAATGTGTGCAATCGCTGCTAAAAATCAACAGCTGAAACTGTTGTAGACATTGTGGTGCATTTTGGTGCGTTTGAAACATAAAAGTGTGCTTCATTACACGCAAATTGATTTTTGGCAGTAAGTTTTCATTCATATTCAATCACATCTGCATCAACTCTGGCAGGTGTTGCAATTTGTCTGTCCGGTATGCAGCAGGTCTATTCATCCTGTCTGCAGCGGATTAGTCGCTGCTTTTGATTCCTTTTTTTCCTTTCTTTGGCGGTTTTGGGCGATGTCTAATTAATGAGGCAGTAGATGACGGAGAGGGAAAAAAAGAAGAAAAAATTGAAAGTGCACTTTGACAGTAGGCCAGTGGAAAAGGAGAGAGAAAGTGAGCAAGAGGCATCGATTGAGCTTAGTCGATGCAAATGTCACCGAAGACAAAACTTGGCACGAGAAGCACCTGGCAAACATCAGCAGCAGCCACCACTGCCTCCTCCCTTTGTCCGATGGAAGTAGCCATCGTATGGTAGTGGACAAAAAGTAGTCAAAACTAGTGGGCAAGTTAAGATGTCGAGCACGATCGCCTTCTCTTTCGCTATCCTTGATCCTGCCTCTTCAGATCTGATCAGCGACGGCCATCTTGCACAGTGCTTACTGCTCACTGGCTCATCCTCATGGCCTTGTGCTCACATTCTCGCCCCTCAATTTTTCCCTCCCCACTCTTGTCATTGCATTTGCATAAGCCGCCATTAGTCATTAGTGTACGGCAAACATAGACAGGCAGAAAGACAGACAAACACACACCGTAGACCACAGAGTCAGTTGGCCGGCCGATCTCTCCTCAGCACACAGGTATATGATAAGCTGCCATTAATTGTCATGTAAATTGAAATGCTTTCAATAATTTGAGCACAAACACTCAGAGACAGCGACGAAAACAGTGAACGGGTGGCCTCTGCCTGAGTGCCCATTGGATGATGTAGCCGCTTTCAAACGAGCCTGCTTTGAACTGCTTGAAAGAGCTGCACTACAATGGGACAAGTGCATTTGCTCTCTTCTCAATTGCTGCTGTTCAATCAATTCTGGAACATGTACAGGCACGGGCGCAGGCGATTCACTTCACTTCTTGCTGTTTAGAGCATTAATTTTATTTCTCCTCTTATCAGATAAAATTAAAAGCAATTTTAGATTAGAATCGCTATAAAAAGAAATCGATCATTTTCTTACTAACAGAAAGGAGATCATCTTTGCATATTGCCGGCAGCTTTATCTGTCAACAATTACCTATGCGTGTGTTGCTGATGGCCGTAGTACCGTAGAAAAAGGTGGGACTGCAATTAAAGTGCAGTAAAAGTGGAAAGATTAAAACCAGGCGGAAAGTACCAGGAATTTGCACTTGTTTGTCTGAATGACATCGTTACAAGAAGGGAGCCATAATCATCAACATCAGGAACGAGGCGGCAGCAGTTCCAGTGCATGTGTGCTCTTATCGTCAAGCTGATCTTGCTGTGCAACAACGGGAACAATGCACTTCGGAGAAAGAAAACGGTGAGATGCAAATGGCAGTGGCAGTCGGAGAGCGGTTCTCAGAACTGCTGCGGTGGTGGGCAGCGAGACCGTTGAGCCAATTAAGCTCTTTCTTTCTTTCTCCTTTCCATCCTTGATTGAAGTAGACGTGGATGACGGAGGTGACTGAGGGAGAAAGTCAGTGGCATGGTCAGCTTTGGAGACTGCTGTGTCTGGCCACAGCAGTGATCGGTCCATTACTGCCTGTACACACAGGGTGTGACGGCAGAGCTGTCGACGCCCAGTCTGCTGCTGAAGCAACAACGGCAAAAATGTGAGCTTGAAACAACAACAACAAGAGCAAAAACAAGAACAACAGAAGCACAAAGTGTGATACGATTAAACGGGCCAGTTAAAGGTGATGAACGCATTGAGGTCCAGGTTGCAAACACACAGACACAAATGTCACACGACACTGAAGAATCACAAAAAAGACTCATTGTCGACATGTTTGGATACACAAGCATGGGGAAGCAACTGAGTTTTGATTGAGTGGCGACAGTGACAACCGATAAGCTGGGAGAAATTGCCGTTAAAAACTTCACCTCCACCACACTTGACCACACAGTCATTGACACAATCGATTAGCAGGAGACAGCAAAGAGTAAACTAGACAGTGTTAACTTAAATCAGTTATTTTTCCAGGTAAACACTACTAGGCAGCAGCAATGACAGAGTGCTACAATTTGTAGTAGCATTAGATCCATCACACTTTTGTTGTGTTAATTGAAAGAACCACTTGTCAACGGAAACATTTGACAAATGCGATTACTTTTTGCTTTGACAATGCTGAAGTTTGGGAAGAGGGAAACAAAACACATGGCTAGGAAATGGCTACGCTAAGCTGCACTGAACACTGCGCAGTGAGTGATGAGAAAAGAAGGTGATGCACACTTGTTGTTGACACTCTCATGTGTATTAGTTCCCCTCTTTTTCCCGTCTCCTTTGAACAGCAATGAACATTGATCAATGATTGATTCAATCACCAGCAGCAACACTATCACAGTTGTTGCCCCCAATCAACGCCCCAATTCGCCACGACACCTGTTGAAGTGGATGACATTCAAACAAGTGAAAGTGAAAATGTGCACAGGAGACACTTGTTGCCTGTTCTACTCTGTCAAGGCAATAAATACTCAAGCACTGGCTGCATTCATCAGGTGCATTATAATTGGATTTCAAACGTGAACACAATAGAAAAAAACAAATTGAAAGAGATGAACAAAAACAGAACAAACGGAGAGATCAGCAGTTTGGTGGTGGTAATAGTGACGATGGAACAGCTCACTCACCAGAAGTGGTAATTGATCAAGTAAGAGCGCCGCTTAGCAGTCATTACAGTTTTAACTGTCGACGATGCCCTGCGTCGCCCTCTAGCTCTAGTTTCTTTACTACATCATCTTTTCAGGAGTGTTCAACAGGCAAATGAGCTTTAATATTCAATTTTGCTCAAATCAAAGTCAAATTTGTGCAAATAAGAGCGCCCTTTAACACGACAGTGACTGTCGGTGAAGATGGTTATGACCGAGACAAAGGGCGACAGTGAAGTGGCTGGCAGCCTTGAAGCAGCAAACTGAAAATGAATGGAATGAAGCTGACTGAATGGACAGAATGAATCAAATCGGCGGCGGTTGTAGACAATGCAAGTGCCGGCAGTGCCAGTGTGTTCACATTATTTATTAAAAATTGCCTCACCACAACTGAGTTGTGGGACAGCAGTAGTTTAAGACTTGAAGCGGGAGCACTGGCTAAATCAATTTTCCAATGTGGTTTCCCTGCGCCTCTGTTGTGTTATTCCTGAGCAATAAAAGTGAGAGCAGAAAAAAGGCGATACGCCGTTTGGCTTGCACAAACTGCCGCATCGGGAGTTCACAACAAAAAAAGTCGCCCAGGCATTCTACACTACTTTTCACTTGTGCGGTTTGTCAGCCATTGTCTGTTCGCTTTTCATGGCGGATGAGGCGCGCATTGTGCAAATGGATTCACCTTGAGTTGTGGAATTCAAAGCCATCTTTTTTCATGTGTGCAACTGTGTTACACTGCTATTACACAGCAGCAGCAACATAAAAACTGTTTGACAAAAATGTTGACGTGAATGAACAAATTTTTTAATTCAATTTATAATTTGCTCAAAAACGGATCAACACAGGCTACTGGTCATTGTAGAGTGGAGTGAAGTGGTTGATACTTTTTTAACAAAAGGATTTTGTCGCGCAAAAGGTTTTCAATTGCACGACGCCAATTTTGGAAAGCTCTAGAAGAGCTTCCTTCGATGTTGTAAAAGACGTTCACTTCACTAATGACTACTTCATTTTCTAATTTCATTGAAGGCACTATGGCGAAGCTGTGTTGGCGGCAGCAACACTGACACTGCCTCTGTACTGTACTGCTCACAACATCACGGATCCATTGTCTTAGTTCTTGATCTCACTCACAAGCTGCTAATGAATTGGCCATTAGCGCCAGCAAATACAAGCAATCGGGCTTGTCGATTATTCAGTCTTAATCTGCAGTAGCGGCAAAAGAATACTTTGCAGAGTTCACTCTAGCTTAACACGTAAATTCGTCACTTAGCTGCTGTTGCTGCTAACTCACATCAGTGCCCTGTGTGGTCATTTTCATTACAGAGAATAAGTAAAGTGAATGGCTCTGTTGGCACGCAACCAGCAACAACCTCCACTGATACGCAACGCTTTCAAACAATGAGCAAATAATGAAATAGTGCTCGTACCATTATTACTATTGAAACAAATCAAATTGACTTGATCTAGTTTATCAATTTGATAGTAGTATTTGCTGACCTTAGCTATTACAATTACCCGTACGTCTAATGTCAATTAAGTGCAGCTGTAGCGGCACTTTCAACTGTCACTGTCTATTGGCAGTTTTCAAATTACAGCAGCAGCAGTGGAGCATCAACTCTGCATTAGAGTAAACGCAATCATCGTATATGGCACTTAATGGTAGTAGCAGAAGCCGACAGGCACATCACTGTGTGCTGGAGAACTGCCAGCATAATCCTTTCATTGAAAAAAGAAATGTAGATTGTGCTTAAAGTAGAAAACTTGTAAATTAGTGGCCTGCGGTCAGCAGTAGTGGTCAATGAATAAACCCCAAATGAGAACACAGGCACAAGCACAACTCTCTCACACACACCTCAGACAGCAAATATGTCAATTACAGCATTGAATTGGCGGTACCTATTAATAGCTGCCTTGAATAGCCGGCTTCACAGTAATCGATTTCCACTGCAAACACTAGAGTCAATCGATGAGAAAATGTGAAGAGTCAGGATTACAGTGCAGGCAGGTCGATCGACGGTGGTCATTGTGGCTGCAATGATGGTGGCACCGGCATCAAAAGCCAACACCAGCCAGATAATTCAAGGCAACCTGAAAATGAAGCGATTAATTTGAACTAGATCTGCCCAATAGTAATATCTGCTCAGTCAGTCAGTCGGTGGGCATTCAAATTAGAGGATGCTTTAAACAAAAACAACTGGGATCGCCGATTGACATTATTGACAGTGATTGTGCGGGCAGACACCGCAAGATAAAAAATAGTATACAGGACACTGCTTCACAAAAACCTTTCTGCGCATTGTAAACAGCGTTCTCATGGAAGTTGTAAATGATGATGCTCACGGGTGATATGTTGAGATGCCGCGCTGATTCCACCAGTTGAGACCAACACTGGCTACAGAGGTTTGAGCAGTGAATGCAGCAAATGCTAAATATGCGCTACTGCGGAACACAGATAATGATAATTTGGGAAAGGAATTTAACTGAGAAGGAAGTTATTAGTAGTGTGAGTGAGTTTGCATTGTCCGACAACATGATGCTGATGCTGAAAAACAAGGCGACAACGTGCCAGTGAGCGAGAGCACGTACAAGCAGATCATCATTAGCTGCAGCAAAACAGCAACAGCAACACTGCCAAGTGCTGGAAGTGATGCGCAAGTTAATTTGTCACAACAATGTCCCCGGGTGTCCTTGTTAAGGCTTTATAAATAGGCCTAATTGAACAACTCGGCGGTGATGACAGTGATGCTACCTAGACTGCCTGACAGGCATCAGCAACACAGAGTTTTGGACGTGCCGGCAGTGTGCAGTGTCCCCCTGCTAATGAGCACTCTTGAAAGTGGAAGCAATGTTTTCTGCAGTTACCATTATTCTTCCATTGGTCAGCCGACACACTAATCTAGCTGCTGTAACTCTGCATAATTGCCTGCAGCTGACTGCAGCTCTAATGAAGGTGTCTTCATCTATTTTTCTTCTTCTTCTGTTTCACCGCAACTCTGCTTGTCTGTTCTTCTGTTTGATGGCACACCACTTTTTGCAAACAAAGCACAAAATTGCATTAAAAAAGGCGAGCAAATGCAAAAGTGAGGCAGGAACTGAACAGAACAGTCACTGTCTGAGATGTGACACACAGACACACAGTCCGGGAAGTGCTGACTGAGAGTTTCGGGAACTACTTCTCTAGCCATTACTAGTGCAATTACAGGTTCGCAGGCTGTGTTTAGTACTTTAAATTAAATTAAGCCGATTTGCGCCAGGTAAATTGAATTCAGCGCAAAGCGCACACTGCTTCTGACGTTCTGCTGACAGCTTCTTCTTCTGCGGTGGGCGCATTCACTTTAACACTGTCAGAAAGTGTATGTGTGCCGTACAGTGCCGTTGTGGTAGATGTGAATTAGCAGCTAAAGTATTGCCAAAGTCCGGGTCAGATAATTATAAGCCAATGCATCATCGTCACTGCTGTTGTCACTGCGTTGCTCACCCCAAAAGTCATTACGGTAAAAAGAGTTTATTAATGACATTTTAAGAATAAAAACAGACACTTCATTTTTAACTTCTGGTTTTGATGTTGGTAAAGATTTAGAAAGTATAGCTGATAAAGAAAAAGATTCTCCAAAGGTGAACTCAGGTGAACTTCAGCAATCAATATTACACGCGTTCACACCCGGATTCAAGATCTGGCTGACACCTCAAATCTCAACTTAAACTGCTTCAAATAATGGAAACCGCTGACAGATAACACAAAATAATTACACTTTTTGCCCTTCATTTTGAGGTGCACAGCAAAATTGGGCCGTTTAATAATAATTGGCGCAATGTGCGCCAAGCGCACTTGCCCTGCTTTTGTTGTTTTTTTTGCAATGAACGCTGAGCTGGCTTGGCTGCCAAAAGAAAAAGAACAAAAAGTAAAAAAGTAAAATAAGTTAAAAAGTGTGTTTGCATAGTTGAAATGTCAGACGATGCACCACCACTTTCTCTGGAATGTGATCTCTTTAAAAAAAGAAAAAAGTGCCGATAAAAGTGGTCATTTTAGCGCTTTTCAAATCGATAGTCTCGGGCAGAATATTAAAAATGAAAGTTGTAGAAATTGTCATGCAGCAACAGCAAACTTCAGATAGCCCGCTTGCTTTGTTATTACTTTGCGCTACTTTTAACAATGCCAAAATAGGTAACCTTTTGGCGTGCGGCAGCCACCCGGGAGCAAACCGTTTATTTAGCATTTAAACACAAGCCAGGTCTGCTGTTCAATACAATGGATTGAAATTCAATAACCTTAGCAACCCTAATCAATCGTCTGATACTGTACATTTTAAGTGGTAAGCGAAGGCGGTGAAAATGACCGGCAGTGTCTGCCGTGTGAGGTGATGTACAAATGGACTTACTAACTGATTGAGAGTGTTTGATTGGCAGTAGACAATATGGGCAGCTGCAGCTCGGTTTCAGTCGCCATTAACTATTTCTCAGTTTGTCTGTGTGTGCACTGCCCCCACCGGCATTAGCAGCGCAGCAGCAGTAGTCGCCTCTCTTTCCACACCTGATCAAATTGCTGCCTCTTCCAGGTCTGTCAGCTGGCAAATTGTCTCGGCGACTATGTGTCTGTGTTCAAGTGTGTTAATGGAGTCTACACCGTTTTCGCGTTTTCACCTTTCCTCTTTTCTTCTTTTTCTTTTATACTTTTCCACACCACAAGTGGTAAATTCGCTTGATTGGCGCCACCACTGACAATGGCACCACTGGAGTGTTTTGTTCATTCCGACTGCTGTATAATGCAATATGATAAATGGCAATTATATTAATGTAATGCTTCTGCTGCTGTTGGTGGTGGTGGTGCTTCAGATGAGCTCAAGCACTCACACACTGGTTGCCTCGTGTCAAGTAGAGCACTTTCATTGAACAGGAGCAAGTGACAAGTGAGCAATTACCTGGGCGAGGAAACCCTTTCGAGGTGATGAGCCGCTGCACACAGTTGCCACACGGCACTTGCCGCCACTGCCGGGTGCTAAAGTGCAGTAGCAGAGAAAGAAGAAGAAAAAGTAAGTGCCACAAAGCTGTTGTGTGTCATCAAGAGGACTTAAAAACCACTACTTCAGGCAACAAAATGGAGTCATTCATTTGTCAGTGGCAGTGTGTTGTACAATACTGCAGTACTTCAGTGCCAAAGTAGCTGCAGCGGAATCATCGATCTGTTGCAGAGAGGATCACTTGTTGAGACGGATACAGGGGAGCCGCATTCAAAGACAGAGAAAGAAAAGCAAGCGAATCTAATTGCCACTAGACATTTTGAGGTGCGATTTGCAATTTTTTGCTTGAAAAAAATTGGTGATAAGTGGTAATCCTGCTTACCATTTTACTCTTTTTTCAGCGTGCGATTTGGTATTGAGATTAGAAGACGATGACAATTACAACAAATGCCACCGTGTTGGAAAGGTATTTTATAAAAACAAACCCAGTGCTTTGTTTATGCGTCCACCCTCGTTTATAGAGCGCAATTATTACGCTCACATTACACCTGCCTAACATTACACAACCAATCTAATGGCCATCAACTGGATTAAATTAAATCAAAGCAAAGCCATTTCAGCCAAGTTATGTGAGGTGCTAATAAAAAGATCGCCCTGAGGTGGTGACAGACTAAATAAAGTACAGATCAGGAGCAAGTGAGTGAAAGTGCTGATCCTAATCGCACTGATATCGACCGAGCAAACAACTGCTGATCAATGTCCGGCGATAGCTGAGTGTGGCTTTCCCTGCCATCACCACAACCGATTGATATTCCCGTACCGTTGTTGCTGGAGGGTGAAAAAATGAAAACGAAACATGGACGGCAAAACAAATACAAAATCTTCAGATGCATGCAAATACTGAAAATTGATACGGATGGACGAGAAAAGAGAGAAAGTTATCCACTCACCTCTTTCACTTTTTGTTGTTTGGAGCAAACACTCTCTTTTTCCCTCGCCGCGTGGTTTTTTCTGCTTTTGGCTAGTGAGAGTAAGAGCAGCCGACAAAAGAAAAAGAGAGATTGAAGAGAGAGAAAGGAACAGGTTTAACTGAGTGTCTGGCGTCATGGAACTTCTTCTCTTGGCAAAGTCGAGCACTGCAAGTGAGAGAGAGAGAGAGAGGAGAGAGAGAGAGAGAGAGAGAGAGAGAGAGAGAGAGAGAGAGAGAGAGAGAGAGTGAGAAGCCCACCTTAACATTGCCTCCAATTGCAAATAGAAAGTAACAGCCAAAACGAGAAGGTGCAGTGGTCTGTTCGAGCACTCTGTCAGTCAGTAAGGCAGTAGACAGACTGCATAACGGTTGTCCTCAAACTTCTTTTTCTGTTTTTTCTTTTGTAGTCTCCAATGGTCAACAGCAGCACAGTTCAGTTCAGCTGACAACTGATTAGCTCAATTACAGCTCATCAACTCACCGACGGAATCATCATCATCATTGTTGTCGTCGTCCCACGTCGGAACTGTGTGTTCTATCAATTTGTTCTGCGACCTGAGTGACCGCGAAATAGATTTGTTGGAAGAATAGGAGGACACACAGGATTCAGATTTTGTCCGCATCGCTTTGATTTTCCATCAAGATCGCTTGAGAGTGCCGGTTGTCGTTGTTGTTGCTGTTGTTTCATCTGTCGTTGTCATTGTCACCATCACCATCATCCCCATCATTTTAGAGGAGAGAGGCCGCCACCACCACCACCACCGGTTGACCGGCTGGCATTGCATCACCTCACTCAGCTGTGTTCGGTGTGTGTGTTTGTGTCAGTGTGCTCATCAGCGTCCAATGTCATTCTAAAAAACTGTCATCTCATCTCATCTCACTTCCATCACTCGACTTCTTCATCTTCTTATGTGCTAATCCAAGCGGCAAGAGACAAGAGCGCTCGCGCAGTTTGCCACGCTCTGGCCAATCGCCATGATTGTCTCCAAAGCGTTTGTTTCATCTTCCACCACCGCCACCAGCACCTCTTTTTACCATCTACTGTGTCTATGTCTACTTCTCCTCACTAGCACTTGCGACATCTGTAAGTCAATTTTCCCCAATTAAATCGTTTCCACTGTGATTTAATATGAGAACTGCTGTTGTTGCTGAAGTAAAGTAGCTGTTTTGTGTGTGTGAAAGGGAAAGAGAGTGTGTGAAGAGTACACAACTCCTAGTTGAGGACAAATTTACACACACACACACAACCTCTTCAACAATCCCCGTTCTCAAACATTGACAAGGTTTCAAGATGAGCTTCAGGTGGACAAATAAATCACACGTGTGCTCAAAAGAGAGTCTGAAAAGTAAAGTAGTTAAAGTTGTGGTTACGTTGGGCAACAACCTCCAAAACGATGGCGGCAGATGTGAAAGACGCAAAGGTTACACTTAAAGCATGAGACCGAACATGAGTGAGCGGACTGTAAACGAGATTGTTGAAAACCACTAATTTGTATTTGCAATTTTAATTGCAAGCCTTTTTTTCAAAGAGTAATGGCGGTGAAGTGATTGGGGGCTAATTTAGAGGCAGTGCACTTTACAGTTGACAATGCCGTTTTCTCACCAGTTTCCTTTGCATTTTCTTGATTCTTTAAACTGAACTGCCATACTGATCCGTATTGATTATTTCAGCTGGGGCATTTGTTTGGAAAGGAAAAAATTGAGAGAGAGTGATATAATTGTTTCGAAGTGAAAGTGAAATACTGTAGCCCTACTCATCAGTATCAGCTTCAAAGTACAATAAGCCATCTTCTCGTGGTTGTTTTGATTTGCAAAAAAGAACAGCAAAAAAACGCGAAATGGCGCCAGTAAATTCGCTTTGCTTTGCTAATGTCGCTGGCGTGTCTGGCAAAGTCTAGCTGTTAAAGTTGCTATTGCACCGGACGACGGCGACGTGCTAATGTGCTTCTGCAAGCGTGATAATGGTCTCAGTGACTGCTGATTGGACATTGACAGTGTGTCCAGTGGTGGATGGACTGACCGACCGAAAGACAATCTCTGTCTCTGTCTTTTTTGTTTTTTCTCGTTTGGCGATTGCAGACACAATCAATCGGCCGACTGATAGGAAGTCAGGTGTGCAGCAGCGAAATGGAGACCAGGCGTCTTCTTTCTCACTCTTTCCATCCTCTCCACTTGTTTTAATTGTCCGATGCCAATTGCCATCTCGTATTGGCCAATTATCCTCTTCGACAGTCGTTCTGTCGTTCTTCTCTTTTCTGCAGAGATAGTTCTGCTGAGACACGATGTTGACTCCAATTGAACTTCAGCTGATAGTGGCGCCTGTTTATTTTGTTTTGTTTTCTTTTGTTTATTCGCGTCGTTATTTCTCTGTCTCTTCTGTTCATGATCGATGAAAAGAGGTTTGAAGGAGTAGAGGATAAAAGTGTGTGAGGCTACTCTGCGCAGAGGGCAACAAGTGGAACGCGCCTAATGTGCCCTAAAGTGGTCGTCGCTGTGTGTGGTTGCTGTCGATGATCTCTGCCAATTGACTGCCATGATCACCGAGCTGACTGTTTAACTGACTCACTGAGCAGACATTGCCCTCTGAAAAGTGGCGGTGATGGTGGTGGTGGTGGCACCTCCTCAACTCTTTCCACTGACTTTTCGGTGTCACAAAGTCCTCCTCAGACTGACTGACTAACTGGCTGAGCATTGTCTTAGCTTAG
Source organism: Tyrophagus putrescentiae (assembly GCA_024499935.1). Lineage (NCBI taxonomy): Eukaryota > Metazoa > Arthropoda > Arachnida > Sarcoptiformes > Acaridae > Tyrophagus > Tyrophagus putrescentiae. The sequence goes on from JAMZRA010000008.1 coordinate 4,701,102, forward strand.
CTCAGCATTTCAGTTGTGTGTTAAGTGCTACAGTTTCAAAGTTGAAGCAAGGTGGTAATCGGGGATAGATAGACACGGGCAGAGAAACTGACGGGCACAAACACGAGTCAACTGTGGCACGAGACAATCGACCTGCAAATCGTCTGACAGCGACTGCTGTTAAATGTTAGGCTTCACGATTCTCTTCCCCTGCACAACACCTAACTGTGTTCACCGATCGATGCTTCGACCGAGACATTTACACATTTTCAGTGCTGATTGGCGCCCAGATCTCCCTTTTCAGTCGGAGAAGAGGAGTGTAGAGGAAAAAAAACAAAAATCGAACAGAAACAAGACAAGTTTGCAAAAATGTGTGTTTGTGTGTGCGTGTGTGTGTCTCAAGTGCACAAGCCCAAGAGCAATCCTCGATAAATCATCGCTGCAAATCAGTATGAATGAACGACCTGGGCAGTGAGGGAGGCAGACAGACGGGAGGGAAAGAAGAGTGAAAGTGCAGATCTGTCGACAATGTGTCGGCATGTGAGATTATGCATGCGAGAGAGTGTCTGTGGATTGTTGGGCAGTCAATATTGGCACAAGACAAGGCACTGCAGCATTGCCACTGGACGGTTCAGTCGATGCAGTAGTGCAGACAGTGTTTGCCAAGTCCGCCTGTTTCTGTCTCTTTCTCTGGGAAGGATTGAATTAAAGAGAAGAAAACGAAGTGTATGCAGACTGTCAATTAATAAAGCTCCAAGGTAAACTGCATTGGATACATTGGAAACGGCAGCAACAGTCATTCCAAACTCCATTGCTTCGATTAGTTATCTTGCTCCACTACAGTTTGAGACTGCACTTTTTTCCAGTGAGCACAAAAACAGCGATAAAAGATAAGGAGAACAAAACATCACACAGCAGCAGAACAACATGGAGCAAGAACTAGAGGACTCCTGCGCTCCTCGATGATGGTCAGTGCAGAAGAACATCGTTTGAAAGAAAGAAAACTTGCAACAATGCCGAGGAAAAGTAAGGCAAAGAGAGCACAGTGAGCACTTGGCAAGAAGAAAGAACCAGTGCAAGTGGACACACACCGAGGTGTGCACAGACACACAAAGCGGGCGCAATCGACTTTGCCCAATTGACAGTTAGAAGTCCTAAGTGATCGAGTTATCATTGCGTGAGGATCGAGAAGGCGTTGAGTGGCGGTGATGGTGGTCGCAGTGGACGGCAGCCATTCAATTGCAATTCAGTAGCAGTGCACAGTAGCCGTGGTGTGACCAACTCAGACACAAGCACACATTTCATGACAGTTTCAAACCACACACACACAGCTCACACTGTCGGCCGTGACTGAATCCATTGAGATTATCCCACCGCGCGGCAAAAACAATGATCCATCGCCCTTGGAGTGCTTATCATCATCGCCCAGCACTGCCATGATATGCCCAGCGACCATCTCAATTTACTCGTTGAACGCTTTTCACTTCACCATTAGCGGTACCACACATTTTTCCTCTCCCTTTCATTCGTTCCGAACAGCCTGCTTTTTCTTACAGTAGCAGTGTGACAAGGCTAGTGTACTCGGTAAGATGATGTGTCAATCAGCAAGTTCACGATTAATTGTCAGCTGTCAGTGCGTGTGAGTGTAAGTGTGTCTGTGTGTGTTTGAAGAGTCGAGCAAACATTTCACTGTCACCTGCACTCACGTAGACTATTGCCGGCTCAACAGCAGCAGCAGCAACCGAAATCACCACCAGCACAAACACAAGACTGACAACTTCAGTGCAAGTCATTATCGGTGCAGGTATACTCCTAAATCACTTTCACTGAGCAAACAAACTTTAAGTGTTCTTTGATTGTTTTGTGCACAACTTCCTTATTGTTTTTGTGCTATTGAAACATTCTTTGGCTTGCTGCAGGTAACTGCGCACAATGATGCCGAATTTAGAATTAAATTAGCAGTAGTGGTTTTCGGTGATTTACTGAGCACTTTAAGACCTTGCCTGAAAATCACTTTTTAGCAGTGCATTTGGGAAAGCTGACGTGTATTTGGTAGTGCTTTATTTGCTTGGTCTTGTCAAAAAAATCAAAGTTTGTTCTACTGCCAGAAAGGTCATTTTTGAATCAAAAGTTCAAATGTTGCGTTTCTTCAAGAAAATGTCTCGAAGTAGCTCATCCCGAAACTTTGTAGACATTACCAAAAACCCCAACTACAGCCGTTTGTCACCGTTTCTGTGTGTCGTCAGCAACTCGAAAAACGACTTTGTCTGCCACCAGCTTTTTATCAAGGCGGCCAGCAGCTACTTTAGTGATTTGTTTATCTACCAGAAAGAGGACTACGAAATTGAGCCCGGAAAGGTTGTGCCACGGTTAGTTTTGGTCAGTGAGTTTTGGTTTGCACCAATGTTTTAAAATCTTTTTTTCTAAACAGAGTTCGCGTCGATTTCTCTGACGATCTCTTGGAGGAGTACTTTCGTTTTGCCTACTTTGATACTATCAAAATCACTCCGAAAAACGCAGAAAATCTTCTTATTTTTTCTTCGTTTATCAACTCGGCAGAAATGCTGTCGAAAGTGGAAGACTTCTTCTGCAATTTTGTTGACTCCCTGCCTAACAAGTTTGAGCAGCTCAGGGAATACTTTCAAGTTGCTGACGAGTACATGTTGGAGAAATTCAAGCAACAACTCACTGCTCGAGCCACCATTAACAATTCCGACTAGGACGCCCTCAATGGTTGTGGATGATTCACCACAATTATTCAAAGTTTTTCATTTATAATTGTTCAGTTATGTTATAGCACTGTAAAATGTTTACAATTTTTTTCATACATACTTTTAAGGTGATCAATTACCTATTAAACTAATTTATTAATTAAAAGTAACCCGTTATCTTGCTCGCTTGTTCTTTCTCCTTACAGTGTCGGAAATCTGATAATGCAAACACTGTAAGTGCAAGTGACAGCGTCGTGAAAGAAGCCTCGGAAGGAGATAGTAAAGAGAGTGAACTAGTGTTTGAAGAAAAAAGTTAGTGAGAGACTTGCCGACTTGCCCCTTTCACTGAATAGATAGCCCCACAATGGTGATAGACGTGCCTGTTAATTGAACCTTTCTCGCGGTCGGTCATTAATCACGTGCCACTGAATGGAACTGCCACTGTTTGCTCTCTGTTTGCTCTCTCACCTCGGTGCCACTACCGCTTAGAAGCTGAAACCAATTTTTTGGCTGAACAGAAGAAAAACAAGCTGAGGACCATCAGCATCGGCACACCATCATCATCTCCACGCCATCATCATCGCCACTAGTCATCATCATCATCATCATCGACAGTGCCACTAATCAACTGCCATTGCTTCTGTGCTACTGTGGGCTATTACCAAATGAATGTGCACACACTTGCAATGAAAATGGAAACAACTGTATGCTGTTTGTTTGTTTGTTTGCCAAACGATGGATGAAGGAGGCTTAGCAAAGAGACTAGCAAAGAAGGATGCAGACCAAAGTGGAGAGTGAAGAAAGAGAGGAGGATGAGAGCGACCCGGGCAAATGTGGCAAATTGCAACTGTTGCAGGAGGCTTTAATTGAATTGCTCCACTTTATTGGATTACTTTGACTCGGACTGCGGCGCGCACGAGCTAGCTAATTGAAAGACACTGTACCACCTCAGCTTTGCTTTGCACAGGAGAGGGCGGATAATAAGCATTGTCCGAACGAGCTAGCCAGCCAGCACAGGGAAATGATCTATCGGCCAATAATCGATCGACAATGCAAAAACCAGTGCAAACGCACACGTTCGCAGTGCGGCGTTGGCCCGACGTTGTTGTGCAGCAGTTTCATTTTGCGCCACCTTTGCATCGCCATCTTTTTTACCGCCTTGCTCCTTTGAAGTGTCCGCCTAGAAATCGCTTTTTTCCGCCAAAAGAAAGCTTTTTACTGTGTGTGTTTCAGGTGTGCATAGACAGCCCGACAACAAGAGCAAAATCTGTTTGTGCTCGTGTGCCTTGTATCTCTTGGCGCAATCATTAATTTAACTTTCTCTGCTGCCTCTTCTCTATTAATATTAATAACATTATGAAAACAGACAGACAAACGGACAGCGCACTTGCTCTCTATACAGTGACTAGTGCTTCAATTAGACTAATTAAACGAAGAAACCAAATCAATTAAGAGAGGAGAAGGAGCAAGAGTAGCGCCCAACGGCTGCAGCAACAGGTTACCTTGCACTTGTTGTTCAACACTTGCACTGTTGATGCTGTTGTTATTTCCACTTGTTGCTGCACTACTTTGATAATGGCTGCCAAAAAACAATTGCGAAACGGAGCAAAATTAGAAGGTAATAAAAAATAAAAGTCAGCATGTGATTGCTCAAATAAATCCATTGTTAATTGCCGATTAACGCAATGTGTTATGTATGTGGTAATGTGTGAGAGTACTGTTATGTAGCTCAAAACAGAAAGTAGTGCAAAAAACTCGTGAAAAGAAAAGCAGATCATTAAAAGCAGTTTTATCATTCAGAGTAAAAATCTAATTAATTAAAGACCATTGTGAGTCTTTGGGTGCTTTCAATTGAATTGAATTGAAAGATTTCTAAAACTGCTGACCAAAACTTAGTGAACCAATTGTTGAGTAAAGAGAGCAAAAAATACAAACTACTACAAAACTGAACACCAAATTCGCCTTGTGAAAAACACATGTGACACTTAAATATAACCTGCCGTTAGTAGAAGACACCAAAAGTGGTGGTTGTTCAGCTGTGGTGAAAACCACATTTTCCCACCGAAACGTCGTCGTGAGCTCATCAGCAAATCTGCTACAGCCTCAATGTGCAAACTCCTGTTGGCTGAGAAGAAAAGTAAAGCTGAAACACATACTCACACTGCGGTGTGAACGTATAATACGACTTGGGCGCTGGAAACAGTGGTGTTCACACTGAAGACACTAACTTAGCTTACATGGCAATTAATCAGTGTGTTCTACGATAGGCTAATTGAGAACACTTTTTTTCTTTTACGTAACAGTTCATGGCAGCTTTTCTTAGTGTTTAGTGCCTCTGTTTAGTGATTGGTCAATTGGGTTGTACCGTTGCAAAAAACGCTAAAGATTGCCAACTGTTTAAGGTGATTTCAGGTAAACAACAACAACAACAGTTTGGGAATGGTCAGCTGAGTAGAAAAAGTCAGTGTTGCTATGTGCAAATACTTCCTGCCACTTAGGAGAGAAAAAAGAGAGGTGAGGAAGACACGCACAGGTGCACCAGAAGTCGTCAGTGTCCACTGCGGTAGGAAGGTGTCATTCAGTGCCACCATTAGCGTGTGTTGTGTTGTCCTACCCAAAGCAAAAAGAAGTGACTTTCTCTATCTTCTTTTCCCCAGTCACACACACACACACAAACCATTAGACAGGTGAGGATTGACAAATGTCCTCAACACTACGGAGGCCGCAGTTCTCTCGTTAGCATTTAAATAGACAGAACGGCGGACTTTACCGGCGGTTCGTGGGCTAAGCTCTACTACGCTGGCTGAGAGATTCGCCTCTTTTCACTAGATTGTTGACAGCAACAGCAGCAGAATGGTACACGACGCGTGTACCATCACATCAAGCGGTGGTGGTCAAGCGGTGGAAAGCGACCTAAAATTAGATATTGTCGGCAGGCAGACAATTTACATAGATTTAAAGTGCTGCTGCTGTTGCTGCTGCTGTTGGGGAGCACACAAAGCACAAAACTGTGAGTGTAAGCGAGAGGGGCAGGTAGTACGTGAAACATTAAGCATACACACACACTGACACCATCTCTCGAATGGATTCACTTGATCGACATAGAAAAAAAGAGAGGAAGAGGATGGGGGCAGCGAAAGAGGAATTATCGTTCACGAAATAGGCCAGCACTGACACCAGAAAGAGCAGCACTCTGTTTGTCTGACTTTGTTTGTCTCCTTTCTGTCTCTGTCTCTCTGTCATCGTCAGTAGACATAAACGCACAGTTTGTGGTTAGTGGGCAGCAGCAGCAGCAGCAATTGGTGACTGCGACCATAACTAATTGCATCACGACTAAATGAATTGGATAATCGAGACCAGATGCTGTTGCTGGTCACTGAGAGAAGTCATTGAGCAGCAAACACGATGCCCAAAAAAGGAAAAGAGACAAACGGTGTCGATGACAGTTGGGCAGTTTTGAATTAAAGGGTGATCGTGCTCAAAATATGATTGCACTATTGCATTCTCTGTCTTTCTGCTCAACTTTGCCTGAACTAAACTGACCAACCTGCCCAAACTTGAGCCTGAAACCAATGAGCTCATGAGCAAACTTCCAATGTGGTTGTTGCTTCTTCAGTAGCTTTAGTTTGACGACTACTGCACTTGACTGCTGCTGCTGCTGTGTTGCTGAAATTATATAATCATAATAATGGAAAGGAGATTATATCGATTGCTGAACAGACGTGCAGATTTATGGCATGGTTGAAGGTAGACAGTGGTAGAGCCAGTCAGAGACCGTCAGTCAGACGCGTGGACTGGGCTATTTTTAGTGGACATGAAGTTGCTCAGTCTCTGGCTGTGTTGACGGCAAATTGGCGAGCGAAAGAGAAAGAGAAAGAGAAAAAGCTGCCAACACGACCCTAGTGTACACTGTACAGTGTAGAGTGACACATGCGGAACAAAGAACAGAGCCCACTGATTGTGGAGAAGAAGAAAAAGAACTTCTCTATTGAGCACTAACTTGCACAAAAAGAAAGCACTGTGTCGCCTATCTGCTATCTTCACTAGCGGGCAATTGCTCAGAAGATAAGACACAAGCACACAAATACCGTTTACCGTTGATGTTGCCCAGTCAGGCAGTGGTTGCCGTCAGGATGATTGCCGCTGCTGCTGCTGCCGCTGATGCCCGGTCTGAAACAATGGTGCTCACTCAGTGCACCAGCAATGCGACAGGTTGACAATTAAAGCACACTGCTGCTGTTGATGTCGGCAGCATCTGCTTAATTGATTCTCCCGATTGTCAGTCAGTGAGCACGATCAAGCGATTGCTCTAAATTGTTTTACGAGCATTTTTTGCCCAGACTGAAGCCACAGAGCGCCACACCTAATCAATAAAGTGGCACGTGCTTTTGTGCCAATTTTTTCCTCAGCCACCACCACCTCCTCCTCCTCTTCAGAAATCTTCTGCTGTAAAGCCATTGTTGTCGTCATTTTGGTCTAACACGGGCACCGAACATTTACATCAGAACAGCAGTGGTACGCAGTCTGTCGATTGAGGCGATCGACGAGTCTGACAAGTGCAAGGCGAACATCGTGCAAAACGTGTTGCTGTCTGTCTGTCTGCCTGTCGCTCGTTGGCGTCAGATTAGAGCTGCATCAATTGACGCACTGCTCTGCCCTGTATAGTTGCCAGATATTCTACACCACTTGAGCAAACACTTTCCCTTGATAAATCGATGATTGAACTACAAAATGCTTCAATTGTCTAAACTACTAGAAAGAGGAAAACGCTAGTAGAGCAAATAAATTGTGATTTGAAGTGCGTCTGTAGAGTAAAACTGTTTGACTGCTTGGAGAGGAAATTGGCGCAAAAACAGCGGTCTTCAAACGATTCAAAAATTGAGCAAAGTGTGTGTGTGGTGAAATTGATCGCCCAATCGGCCACAAAAAACTCATGTCTCACCTGTTTGGCAATTGATTGACCGAATTGGTTGGCAGCCAAAACGAGCATACCATAGCTGCTGCCGCTGGGGAAAGTGATCAGAAGGGGGAAAACGAAAGGAGAGGATAGAGTGCCAGTGATAGTCACAATGACCGATCAATTAGGCTGCTGCTGTTGCTGCCAGTGCCAAAGACTTTTACACCCGAGCACTACTGCACTGAAGAGAGAGTGGCTAAAGTGAGTAGTAGTGGCTTGCCTGCTTAGTTGTAAAGTGCCATTGTCTGCTCACTTAACTGTAACGAAATTTTTCTCATTGCAAATAAAAAGTGCAAAAGTAGCTGCCTTTTTGCAAGCAAATACAATCTCATTCTTTTTCTTTTTTCGACAATTAACACTTTTGCCTGTCCATCTTCATCCATCGGACTGCTGTTGTTGATAAAAGGCGTATATGCGTGTGTGTGTGCGTTCTCAGTTTCGTTGATGGGTCAACTAGTAAAGTGTGTGAGTAGAGTAGAGAAAGCATCAGTCAAGTTGGCAAAAAATCACTCAGAGCCCTTTCACATAAATCGATCTCAATTAGATTGGCGCTGTCTGCTGAGTGAGAGTTACTTTCTGTGTGTGAGTGAGTGTATGAATCGATGTGAACTATCTTCAGACAAAGGGCTCACTGTACACACACAACGACACTGAATGGGTTAGAGGTGAAATGAGCTGTGACAGAGATTAATGGCACCACTGCTGAAGACTTGTGAGTGAAGACAATGTCGACGCTGATGCGCTAGCAGGCGCACTCTCAGGTACGAGATGCAGTTATAATTTAGATTAATGGTGATCATTACCAAGTAATGCTGCTGCGGTTGCAACCACTGGCCACAAAATTATTAACCGGTCGCCAGACAAGACACTGACAGGACAATGCACCGCATATGGCGCCCACAATTGCCTTATTTATTCTCTCCATTCAATCGGAATTGTATCGCAGTTTCTCAGCTCACCTCCTCAATGCCTTTTTGAGTAGCCACTGCTCAGCTGACTGACTCATCTCGCACAATGACTGTCACTATCTGAATCCAGTTATCGGCCAAGTGAAGATGGTCACTGGTGATGCTGGTGGTGGCGGTGGCAATGGCCATCATCATCATCAGCAGCATCAACAGCCACTGTGTTTGCACGCAAGGGGCCACGATGTAAAAAGGTGCACAGTGGGCACTGAAACAGGACATGAAGGAGCTCATGATTTGGTGGTGATTTGAGATAGATTAACAATAGCAATAGAGAGTGAGTTGTGAGAAGAGAAACGCATGCAAACATCACCGTTTGATTTGCATAGCACCTCTCAATTCGCCGAAAATGGTGGCGGCTCACCAGAAGATGCGGACGATTTTGCTTTGCACGAGCAGTGGTGGTAGTTAAAAGTGCAGCCAGGTAGATTGAACGGCTGGAAAATTGCAGTGATGAGGCAGCATCTTCTCTATAGCATCCCCCTAGTGTGTGTGTGTGTTCGTTCGTTTCCATTGTCATCAATTTCGCCTGCTATATTTACCTTTTTTACTGACCTGGCAAATGGTCAGCAGCGACAGCATCACCGCAGTGGCCAAAAGTTTGTTTCACAGTGACCATAAATTATAGCGCATGCCAGACACTGTATCAATAGGCAGTAAAAATTGGTTGTAAAGCGGAAAATCAAACAGGGAAGAGAAGAGAAGAAATTTGTAGTGGTAGCAATTGCAGCCGTAAAGTTGCTGCCAAATTAAGAATGCGCCGAGAGTGCCTCGTCGTTGTCCAGCATAATACCGATGAATTGTTTGCTTTAGCGGCTCATTTCTATTCAGGTTCATCTCTCTGCCAACAGGCTATCGATGGCCTTTCTCAGCTCATCTCTTTTCTTTACCGGAGCACACGCACACTTGAGACACCGGTAGAGCACCTGAACAAGTGCGAAGTTTAAAAGCGTGCACAGCAAAACCAGCACCAACAATAGAGATGGTGCTAAGTGGCCATCAGACATGTAACAAAAGGAAAACACTAACACCTTTTTCTGTTTCTTCTTTTTTATTGCAGGGTCGGTGAAGTGTCAGACAAATGGCGGCAGCGGCAGTGGTGGTCGAGTGGCTCATCACTTCATTCGTCCTTCGCAAGATCAGCTGACGCTCTCGGAGAGCATTGCACGTGGTGCCGCAGTTCACCAGCAACAGCAACCGAATGGCCTGCTAAAAGTAGCATCAGGTGATCACCAGAAGGCTGGAAACACTGGAAACAGTGGCAGCCTTGACTTTAGCTGTCCAACCCAGTTTGGGCACTACCGTGACACGGGCAACTGTGCAGCCTACTACATCTGCACCTTCGGCCAGTCACTGCACAAAAATTGCTCCACCGGACTGTACTTTTCCGAGCGCCTGCAAACCTGTGATTGGCCCACTAATGTGCCCTGTGAACGAGGTAAGTATTCCCTTTTCTTTGTTTTCTTTCCTTTACTCTCAGAACAGTACTACTTCTCATTCATTCCTCTGAAATAAGTTCGCATGCTAACGATGCAGCGCAGCCGGAGCAATTCTCACATCCACTTTGCCACTGACCCAATTAGTTCTGCATGCGAGTAATAAGCTACCGACATTGCATCCCAGCATTGCACACACACACACTTGCATCAAACCAATTGACCACTAGGCTGTCAGGGTAAATTAGTTGACGATGATCAATTTCTGAGTAAATTCCCTTGCACTCCTTGTGCTCTGCACTTGTCACTACGCCTTGACGCTAACTGCCGTCTCCAGTTGCTACCACCACCTGTTTTAGTGTTCCCATGTGTGTGTCCTCGTCCTGATGATGATGCTTGACCTAGAATTTCCTTTTTAAATTCACTTCGCCACAGTGTTGATTCACTGTTGTTGTCTTTTTGCCACAAAAAATTTGCCGTGATTTACAATGCTATTCAGAGTAACAAAAAAAGAGCACTTGCTTAAATGTAAGTGCTGTCTGTTTGACAAGACGGCACTGAACATCACTGGGGTAAACTCTGTGGTGCATGATGGCGCTCATTCATGCAGTGTTGTTGTTCTGGAGGTAATCATAATTGATGGGCAACTAGCGAGATGACGACGGCTAGCAGGACAAACAACCTTTTTTCTTCTTTTCTTCTAATGCCAACTTGTCAAAACGCACTTGTTTTCTGGCTAAACAAAAAAGAAAGAAAGAGATTGGCAGCAAAAGGCAACAACGATGTAGAGCAGTCTGGAGGCTAGCAATCGATTAGTGATAGAGATCACTCTGGAAATAACAACATCACTACCAGTGGGATCATCACTGGCTGAAAAGTGGGGGAGAAAATGCTCTGTATGTCAGCCAATCGACAGTTTAGTTTGCCTACTTGCCTGTTTAAATTTGAAGAGCTGAGTGCTCTGATCATCATCATCACTGACTCGAGTGAAAAGGGGGGAAAACTGCCCGACAACAACAACAATGAACAAGAAGAGCTAGTCAGCGTTCAGCTCAACGGCGAAGGTACTCGGCGGTGAAGCAAAGTAAAGCAAGTATTAGACTATCAATGGGCAGCCATTAGCTAATGGAGGGATGCCAAAGTTGGCGGTGCACTGCACTGCGCTCCATGATGATGATGCGACCAACAGCGACAAAGAGGTGGTGGTGGGCAGCTCACTCACACAGTCGAGGAGTATTAATCGGTGCCTAAGCCTAATCACCGACAGAGGACTGGATGACTGACAGAGGATGACCGGCTGACTGGTGTGACTGACCACTGGCTGCCACTGCTACCAAGCATCCGGCATTTCTGATGCCGGCTGAAAACTTGCTCTCACTCTCACTCTCACTCTCACTGCCCTATTGGCGTTTCATCTCATTTTCCTTTCTTCTTCTTACACTTTTCCTTCCTTCACTCAAATCTAATAAAGTAGATCGCGTAATAGGCAAACGAAGAAGAAGAAGAAGAAGACTAGCTGAATGGCGTGCATGCATTTGTGTGTTAGCAGCTTTTGGCTGCTATCGATCTGCTATTGACAGTAATGCCATTGGCGGCGCATTGGAGGATGCAAAAATAGACCGAGACGGCGGCGTACAAAGTGAATAAAAAGTGAAACTAGTCAGCGAGGGGAGCAGGGCAATTATCGACTGGATGGGGCTGACACTCACACAGTGAGCACATTCTCAGTGCTCATTGGCCGCTAACTAGACCAGTGGCCAGTGTGTGGCCATCAGCGAAAGTAGAAGGAGATATAATTGCGCCCATACATACAAATCGACCGACGTGAGCAGATTACTACTACTGTTGCTGTAGCTGCCGATCACACAGTGAAAAATGGCTGCAGGGCGCCTTCATTAGGGCTGGGTGTGTTACTGCTGCCGTCATCGGCTGCTTCTGATGCTGATGCTAAGCAAAAGCAAAAACAGCAGTCGTTTCGGATTACAAGGATACAGACAAGGCGATTTTTGCTTGTTTTGCTGCCTGCACACTGCTGAAACACACTGTCAAAAAGAAGAAGGGCGACACTAGGCGTACAAACGACTGTTTTTTGTGTTTACTCTTAAAAGAAGTATTTTCGATTTTAATTGAGTGCACATTCTGAATCATCTTCGTATTACTCGACTAACCTGTGAAAAGAGGTGGTTCACTACAATAGAAACCGTAGACTAGCTAAGTTATTTACATTACATTGAGCTTTGAACGTTGAAAACTGTTGTGAAATTAACCTTAACAAGGTGACAGGAGTGCTTAGTAAAAATATTAAAAACTGACAGCATCACCATTGTCATCCCCAGTGAAAACCAGAGCTATCGGTAATTTTAGAATCAACTAAAACGCTTCTGTATAGATGCACTTCTAAGTTAATGTCACCTGTGCACTTTTAGTGCTCTCCTCCACTGGTACTTCCTATTACTATTTCCAATTCCATTCATCGTCTGTCTGAAAGCGATGGACATCAATGCAGTCTATTTTGGAATCGGCAATGTGTGTTGGTGATGCTCCTGCCGCATTCGCTCACAAATCGATCGATTATAATTTCACCGTCCGCATCTTTGCTTTTATTGTCGTTGCTGCTGCTGCTATCACCTTTCACTTTGGCACTAACTTCACTGCAGCTTTAGTGCCCCTTTTTATTTATTTTATGTGTTCTTTTTTCTGCCTTGCTGAATCGCCGCATTTCCGATGTTAAAAGTAGGTGCCAAATAGTGCACTTGATTGAGGTGAGATTAGCCGCGGCATCAGCAGCTTCAACGAGGGCAAAAGTGTGTTTTTTTGCTATAAATAAAAAGATTATACCTGTGCAGCTCGTCGCCTGCAGGCAGTCTCAGCAGAGAGTGCTGTTCTATTCCGCATCACACTGCCGCACATCGTCTGTCGGTGTGCGGCCAGCCAATCGATCAAACTAATTTGTCTCAAATATCGCTAAGGCAGCGGCGGCAGTCTCAATCAGTTTCAGATTTAGAAATTTCCAAGCCTCCAATCGATTGATCCATCATCTATCTCTCTCTTTTGCTAGATCTACCACAAAGAAAAATGAAATGCAAAATAACATCGACAATCACAGTTTTTACCAGCAATTGTAATTCCTAAATTGTATTTCCTTCTTTCTATTTTCTGCAGATTTTGCCTCACTTGCGGAAACCTCGGTGTACAATCTGGTAGATGAGCCCTCCTCAACTGCGGCGCCCAGATTTGCAAACTACCAGAACCCGAATTTGGCCAGCACTGCTAGTTTGGACCAGAATCCATCATCACCATCATCATCCTCATCTACTGCAGCAGCCCAAACCGAGACTACAGCGCCAGTTCCGGTGAACCACCGAGCCGAGTCCCTACCGGCGACCGATAGTTCTTCTTCATTTTTGTCCTATTCAGGAGAAGATCGAACAGCAACAACGATAACAATAACACCACCGCCACCATCACCGACCACAATCGCAAACACAAACACCGCTGGTCTGCGATGTAAGTACAAACTCAAACACCTTTGCCCAAGTCACACCACTAACCCGTTAAACTGTGTGCTCTACAGATTCCGAACACCTCACCACACCTGCTGCACACCAGCTGACCTCTCTGGAGAGTGGTGTGTCCAGCAGCGCTGATAAAGTGTCACCAGCCAGTCTCTTTGCCGCTGAAGAGTCCTCCAAGTACACATCGTCCAAGTACGTGGTGGACGGTTTTGAGGTTCCCGCCACTGAGAACACTCGAGACGACGACGGCAACCTGTACGCGGAGTCTAAGCATGATGCTTCACACAAACAACAGCTGTACCTGGCGCCGCCCGAGGATAAACAACAACAGAAACAACAACAACAAAATCGGCCTTCAGGCGGCAGCAGCCGCGGTAACTCGACGTTTCGCGAAGTTAGCAATCTCACCGGCAACGCTGCATCCGCTTCAAGCACAGTAGCAGCTTCCACTTCAAGCTCGGAAAAGACTGACAAGAATGCGTTTCAGAAGCGGAACGACTACGACCCCTACTGGGCGATAGGCTACAGCAGCAATCAGCAGAACAGCCACAACAATCACAACAATCCCTTTATGATTGAGCCAGTTGAGCAGCAGCCCAAGTCGTACATTCGCCACCGTCCTCAGAGTGAGCCCAGTGGCCTATTGATAGCCACTAATGTGAATCCGTATCTGAACAACAAACAACAGCCGAACAGTCAGTCTGAGTCGTACTACGTCTACGACAGCTCTCCGCCGGAATCATCGTCGCCCTACCGATCCCGGTACCAGCATCGCTACCATCACAACCAGCACCCGAGCCACCAGAACTCAAGGCGACCAGAGCCCGATCTGGGCAGTCTGCAGCTGACGGCAGCCTTCAGTCCACAGTCTCGCCCATCCCCACAACAGCAGTCCTCAGTCAATGATGGGACATCTCTTCTTCTGGGCACTCTGCGAACGGCCTCTCCAGGTCTGCTGTCGGAGCATCAGTCCATCAAGCCAGGTGAGTGTTTGTGTGGCTATTTTGCTATCATTGTTCAATGATTGATCGGCGTATTTGTTTTCTGTTTTTCCTTTCCCCTCCCCTTCTTTTCCACAGACGTTCTCCTGTCCTCTGTTAACTATGGCTCCCCCTCCTCTTCATCTTCATCTTCATCAAGCAATCGACCAATTGAACTGGCTAAGCCACATCGCCGCAAAGTACCTGAAGTGTACATCGAGGTGATCTCAGCCGATAATTTGACTGCACCATACTCGATACTGACAGATGGTGGCAGTGGTAATGGCGGTGGTGGTCTCCGATCTTCTGCCGATCAATCACTGTACATGGTCGATTCGAGGCCAATGAAGCGACTTAACTATGAAATCAATGAACGACTGCTGGCGCCGTTTAAACAGCGAGAGCTCGGCAGTGATGGAGGACAGATGGTGAATTGGCTGGAGAAGCCAGTCCTCTCCAGCGTCGCCGGCGTCAATCGGTACAGTCACCAGCCGATGTACCACACTGTTTCACCCTCTTCTTCAGGTAGTGGTAGCTATCGAAAGAAGGTCGTTCGCAAGAAGAAGGTCAGCCGCGGGCCATCGACGGGCATGGCCGTCAGCTCGTCTACAACCTCTACGGCCACAGCTCCACTCAGCTGCTCACCGGGGCCATGGTGACGAAGCCAGGCGGCAGACAGCGACAGCAGAACAGTCGATCACAATCAGCAGCTTCCTTTGTGCCACCGAAGATGGTACAGCAGCCAAAGGCAGTCGTCACCTCACCTCCGCCGACGTACACGCCGGAGCACAACAGCGCCGGGCACAATGTCGAGCTGAGCGGATGGAGACCGGTCACTCCGCCGCCGTCCATCTTTGGCACTCCAACGACTCCCTCTCCACTGTTCAGCTACCACACAAGTGGTGGCCAGAAATTGACATCCTCAGTAGAGTACTACATTGAGCCGGCCACCAGTCCAGCACCACCGCTGTTTTCCGCATCGCCACCACCAAAGACCACTTCCCGATCGCCTGAGCAAATGAGCACTGTGGAGATCGGCCCCAAAACGGTGACCTTTGACTTTAAGGACGCCCTCAAGGCGACCTATGATTCACTGGCAAAGCCGGAGAAGCCGCCGGTGTCCCATGGGCGAGTGCACAAGAAGCCGAAGCACGGCATTTTCCCATCTAGTGCCTCCTCGCCCTATCGAGTGAAGTACAGCACCTCAAAGCCGAAACAGCAGCCGCACCACCCATCTTCATCAAACTCCGTCGCCGCCCACTACAATCGCTACGTGGTCATTCCGCAGAACAACCAGAGCGCCCTAACGGTCATGATTGAGTACCAGAACGTCTCAACGCCCTCCGTTGTTGAGCGGTCTCGCTTTGGTCTGGGCGACGCCATTGTCAACAAACTGATCGACAGCTCCAATACTGGGCGCAACAAGTTCTCCTATGACATATCTCGAATTGTGACCACTGAGTCACCTCCTTTCCACCACCACCACCACCTCCATCATCCCCACTCTCTTCTGCGCCCATTCGCGACACCCTGGAGGACTTTATCAAGAGGGCAATCGATCCAAAGATCAGCAGTTACAGCACTTCACATCAGCAGCCCAACTACACACAAGGTCGATCTTTTCCTCAAATGTGCCCAACTACATTGACACTCAGGTGATCACACTGGACGACGTGGCCAGGGCACCGCCCCCACAACGACCACCACGGATCAATAATGGACAGCGAAGAGCAAGAAAGTACCGTCCACTGATCAGTCTGAACCAGACAACGCCTGCTGCTGCTAACATTCCTTCTTCACCCTCTTCACCCACGCAATCCACTTCATCAAACCAGCACGGAGGAGCAGCATTCACCTCCCAGCGACTAGCTACCGTCAGTCCACTGGAGACGTACCACTACTCTGAGCACAGTCAGAAGGGCTCAATCAACCTGAATGAGCCCAACACCATTTACGTGTACCAGTCGCCGAAGACGAATGAAGTGAACGAGCAGAACACCGGAAGGACCGTCCTTCCCAACAACAACATCTTCACGACTACCTCAGTTGGCGACAGTGGTCAGCCACAGTCTCGAGGAGTGTACAATTTTGGAGCGAATGGCAACAACAACAACAATGGAAACAACCCGGCAACACAGGCCCCGCCACCTTTTCCCACCCGGCCGATGACCACTCCTCGAGGGATCAGTGAGGTGGAGTACGAGATGGTGCACGACTTTGTGCAGACGCTTCCGGTCACATCAACAACCACCAGCAGACCGCCATCATCTCGCACCTTTGCCACTGTACAGCCTCGGTTCAAAATTTCCAGAGCCGAAACGACTGTTGCACCAACTACTACGACCTCGACGAGCACTACCACTTCTACGACAACTTCGACAACGACCACCACTTCGACGACCACTCCTGCGCCATCCTCCACAACAGACTCCTACGGCTACTACGAGGACTACGATAAAGACTACGGCGACTACGACTACAAGCTGATGGGCAACAAAACTAGCGTTCTTTCCTCGCCTAGCTCTACGACAACGACCACGACAACCACAACGCCTGCACCGTCAACGATTGCACCGTACAATTACAGACGCTTCAATGTTACAAGGTAGCAACTTTGATGTTTGACTATTTGAAAACTGGCTAATCCCTTGCTTTTTCTTCCGTTAAGCAAACCACTGCTGTACCTTTCCAACCGACCACGGCCAACGAATCGCCGTCTGGTGATCAAGGACTCAAGCGCCAATCAGCAGGTAGTGCTCGCCTCTCGGCCGAAGGCCATGTACCAGCAGCCAAAGCGCTAGTGATGGCGAGCAAGTGTGAAAAACGAAAGTGCCGCCTGCCTGACTGTCGCTGCGGTGGCTCGGACATTCCGGGCGATCTGCCCAACAAGCAGATTCCACAGCTGGTCATGCTCACCTTTGACGACGGCGTGAACGACCTCAATTGGGATCTCTACGAGGAGCTGCTCAATTCAGGTCGCAAGAATCCGAATGGCTGCCCTCTAAAGGTCAGTTGAAGTTTGGTAAAGTAGTATCTGCAATAACAATTCTGTGCTCAATTCTAGGCAACCTTTTACGTCAGCCATGAATGGACTGATTACGGCCAGGTTCAGACGCTCTACTCTCGAGGTCATGAAATTGCATCGCATACCATTTCGTAAGAATTTTTTGTGATTGATTGGTTTTTGAGATAAACGAGCTTCTTTTTATTCACTAGCCATCGATTTGGAGAAAAGTTCACCAAGGACGAGTGGATCAAAGAGGTCAACGGCCAACGAGAGATTCTGAATCTCTACGGTGGCGTCAAGTTTGAGGATATACGAGGTAAAAAATGACAATACTTTTAATTTGCATATCTAATAAGTGAACTTCTTTTGCTTTTTTCAGGCCTCCGAGCTCCATTTTTGCAAACCGGCGGGAACAACATGTTTGAAATGCTCTACCAGATGAATTTTACCTACGACTCTTCGTTGCCAGTTCAGGAGAACAGCCCACCCTACTGGCCGTACACACTGGACTACGCATTGTCGCACAGCTGCAACATTCCGCCCTGTCCTACGCGCAGCTTTCCAGGTGAGACATTTCCATTATTTGTCAGAGCTTGAACTTGTGTTTACCATTTACCTGTTGTAGGCATCTGGGAGATTGGCATGGTCATGTGGTCTGACCTGCGCGGTGGTCGTTGTTCAATGGGCGACGCCTGCACTAATCCCTCCGACGAGGCGGGCGTCTATGAGATGCTGCTGAAGAACTTCAACCGGCACTACAAGTCCAATCGGGCGCCCTTCTCCCTCTACTACCACTCTGCCTGGTTCAACACATTGCACCACAAGAAAGGCTTCATCAAATTTCTCGACGAGATACTGCAGAACGAGGACGTGTACCTGGTGACCGCCTGGCAGGCCTTGCAGTGGGTCCGCGAGCCAACGCCCCTCTCCAAGCTGTCCTCCTTTGAGCCGATGCAGTGCAAAAAACCGAAACCGGTGGCCGAGTGCACCCGACCGAAGGTGTGCAATGTCAGCTCAAAACAGGGCTCCCGGACGCTGCGCACCTGTCAGGAGTGTCCCTCTACTTATCCGTGGATCGGCTCCACTGGTTTCTCTAAGGCCAAGTACGGCTAGACAACCCGTTGCTGCTTCTGCCGCTTCAACTGCTAAATTGTGATCAAGTGGTCAAATAGCAAAGCATTTGGCTGATTCTAGTCAGTCCCAGTCAGAGTGAGCAGTTCACTGCTCATTCTCGCTGGGAGCCATTGATTTTCTGATGTGTGTGTCTGTGTAGTTAGTTGCCCATATTTGATACTGCCATTTTCTTTGTACGAAAGCTTTATAATTCACACAACGTGTTTCAGTCGGAGCGGTGTCTCAACAAGCACAATAAAGCCATGTTTATTTAATTTAATAATGATGACGATATGGACAGTTAAGTTATATTAAATACAACATGTGGTGAGTTCCTTTGTTTGCCTGTCTGTTTTTGTTTGCAGTGTTGTACTTTACAGAGAAGGAAGAGGATGAGTTTGTTTATTACAAAAGGCAGAAGATAGAAGTTGATGGTAAAAGCAAAAAAGAAAGAAAGAAAGAAAGAAGATAATTAAAAGAGAAAATAAAATACATAAAACTTGAGAATATAGTGGCGATAGTAGTGTCGCGAATGGGGTGAACAGAGAATAAAGGTACTCTAACGGTAGTAATAGCAATAAAAAGTGCAAATGACTAAAGTTATCAAATTATCACAAAAACTCGATTTGTTTTGGTCTTGTCCGAGAGTTTTGGTTTGCATCGTCAGTTGCTTGCAGCGTTGGTCTGAGCACCAAAGTGAGACATCAATTGGGTACTTGGATCACCCACATAGCACAATCAACTGTGGAGTGTGTGTGAGCACTCAGAGAACTTAATACTTGAAGAAACAAATGCAAAACAGCAGCAACAGTCATCAGATAGAGAAGGAAAAAGAAGAAGAAAGCGAGCAAAGAACAAAAACAAATCTATAAAGTGGGGGCAGAGTATTGCCAGAGTTGTAGAGTCAATAACAACACACCACCAACATCATCATCGTCGTCGTCTTCATTTGAAGCATCGGTAAGTGGTGAGAGGATGAGGTGAATGACGTGCCAAACGATTGATGAGATAACTGGTAGATAGAAGTCTCAAAATGTATGTGATTGGATGATTGTGATTGCAATGTTGAAGAGAAGTAAGAAGAAGGATGGTCAGAGGGTGAGCAGAGGTTCTGTTCCAGGACAGCACTGGAGCATTGCCATTAACCAGCAGCTCAAGACTGAATTCATTTGCACACTGTTGCAGGTGTCCAGATAGCTGAAGCCCGTGGTAAGTCAACGCCAAGTATCAAAGCTCAGATGTCGCTGCCATTCTGCAGGTGCATCGTATGCAGCTTCTTATTGTTCACGTCTAATCTGAACATCTCCGTCTGCAGCTCGGCCATTCGGTCCTGTAGTTCGCCGTTCGTCTGCGGCTCTAGGGCACTTTCACTCAGCTTCAGCTTGGTCACGTGCTCCTCAATCTGCAATGCCAAGTTTCCTTGGTTAGTCTCAAAAAGGCAAAAACAAACAAAACAGCTTACCTTTGTCTCCAGATGACTGATCTTCTGGCGCAGCTCAGCCACCAGCTGCGTCTGCTCCAGCTCGACAATGCGTTTCATCATCTGCTGCTCCTTCATCTGAAAGTCCAGGTCGGAGTACTTGCTCTTCTCCTGGTTGAGCGCCGTCTGTGCGCCGCGCTCCTTCTCCTGCACCTCCTCCACCGTCTCCTGTAGGCGTTTCATCTCCTCCGCCTGACGCCTGATCTGGTTCATCGTCACGTTGTTCTGCGTCTCCAGCTCCATCACTTTCTGGCGGAGGTCCTTCAGGTCGGAGAAAGCCTCCGCTTCGCGCAGTTTCGCCGACATCAGCTCCGTCTTCAGCTTGTTGATCTCCACCGCCTGGTCTGAGCTGCGTTTTACCGCGTTCAGTATCTTTAGCGGGCTGGAGGTGACGGAGAGGGAGGGCAAGGGAGTGGTCGTGCTGACGCCATTGTTCAGACTGTTGCTGTTCAGTGAGCTGTTGTTGGAACCGTTTCCACCATTCTCCAGACTGTTCGGCTGCGATGACTCTGGTGCTGTCGGGGTGCATGCTGCTCATGTGTTCATTCCACATCGTCCTCAGCTCGGCGATCTTCTCCTTCAGCTCGCGAATGCCATTGTTCGCCTCCGCCTCACGCAGCTTTACCGCCAGCAGCTCGTCCTGCAACTTTGCGGTGGCGTGGTCATCGGGAAGCGCTCGCAGGTGAGCGATTTCCTCCTCGAGCTGGCGGATCCGCTCCCGCAGCCCCTTCATCTCCTCGTTGTTCTCCGCGTCGCGCAGCTTCACCGCGATCAGCTCCTCCTGCAGACTCTCCACCAGCGCCCGGTGCTCCTGGCACTCCAGCGAGGCCGTCTGCTCCCGCTTCTCCTGCAGCTCGCTGATCGTCGCCGCCGACTTCTCCAGCTCGGCGCGCAGATCCACCTCTGTCTGCTTGGCCGCCGCCAGCTCTCGCTTGATGACAAAGTTGTCCTCCGCCTCCTGCGCCCGACAGACCTGCCCCTGAATCAGCTTGTCCGCCAGCTCGCCGCTCTCCGCCTCGAGGACGTCAATCTTCTGACGCAGCAGTCGGTTTTCAGTGCGTAGTCTCTGCGGAAGGAAAAAAACAAAAAATGATCGATAAGAACGTGTGAAACAGGTTGATTTTTTAAGTGATTTTCAATTACCCTCAATTCCACCAGCTCCTCCTGCTCCTTCGCCTTGATGGTAGAGTAGTCCTTTGCAAGCTTCTTCATCTTCTTCTGATCGAGCTTGACGTTGATTGCCAGATTGACCAGGTAGTCAGGGTCGATCTCACACGGCCGGGCATCTCCTTCTGAAAGTACCTGAGCAGGCCCTCCATGTCGAGCTTCAGCAAGTCATCACGGCACATCTGGAGAATAGCAATCGAAAGGCGAAAGATGATCTCGATGCCCTCGGAGAGGAAGAGGTCCATCACCCGATTGGCGATATGCAGCGGCAGGTTCGAGGTGAAAAGCGTCAGAAACCAGGAGCTGGCGTACATTGACGTGTGGTAATTTTGCTGCTGAAAGTGATTGTATAGCTCGGGCAGTAGTTCCTGTAGACAGGAAAAGTGAAGGATTTAGAAATTGAAAATCAAACTCATTTTTATTTCCCAAACCTGAACCATGCACTCGAGTTGGTAGATGCACAAGCCGAGCTCTGCCATGGTCGGCTTGAACATCTCCCTCAGTCGGTAGTCGTACATGAGCGCCTGGAAAACGGTGAAAGCGTCCTCCTCGGGCATGTTCAATAGCAGTAGGCCGACAAGGAAGGCGCTGCCCTGGCAGTAGCCCACCTCCGAGTCGAAGAGCGAGTACGCCTTCATGACGTTGAAAAGGCCCTCCTGCCCGGGGCTGCCCTTCTCCCTGAAGTAGTCGTGCTCTGGAAAGGTTCGTGGAATGTCTCGCTTGATAACCTTCTCGCAAGGCGAGGGCAGCCGTAGGAACTGCACGTACTTTTCGCGCACCGCCGTTCGGTTGTTGTGCACATTGCACAGCAGCTGCCAGACGAGGCCGCGTAAATTTTGTGGAATGCCTTTGCGGACGAGGTCCTGTGGGTCCGGAAAAGAAATCTGATTAGTAAAGCGAGCAGAATTATTTGCGACAGAGGCAAACTAAATACCTGAATAAAGCTTTTCTGCTTCTTGTAGAAGTTGGGCCAGTCGTTGATGATCTGCCCCCAGACGGCAAACAGATCATCGGCGCTGCCCTCGCTGGCAGTGTAGCCATTGCAGATCTGATTGAGCTGATCAATGGACACGCTGACGATGGAGTTCTCAGAGGTGTCCGAAGAGCGTCGCGAGTGGGTGGACGCCGTCGTCGACTGAATGGAGTTCAGCGACTTTTGATCCGTTTCCAGGAGTCTAGTTCGTGGGGAAGGAAAGAGAAGGAGAGTTTAGCGATCATTCCTCGGGACTGAAAATGTTGACTATTGCGGTGGCGCGCGCGCGTTGAAGCTGATGATGATGGTGATTACGACACACGAGAAATGCATTGGCGGTGCTAATGAACTGGAAACAGCACCAGCACTAGCGGCAGCATAATGGATTGCCGAATTTGCTTAGGGTAAATGAAGCAGTGGTGTTGCTGGCTGTTTCGGCAGCTGCACATGCTTCAAAGTTTGCTGCCACTGAAGAGAAAGAAAGTTTACAGTACCACCACCACCAGCACCAGCAGCACTAGTTTGCAGACCTCCAGTGACCGAGACCAATAAACAATATGAAAAGGGGGGACTGCCTGCCTGGCTGCTCTGCTTTCTAAACATGTTAGAAACTGAAGCAAGTGAGTGAACGAGAGAAAGAGGCGATCGCCAGTGGGAGCAATAGACTGTCGAATCGGCTGTCATCGAGTGACTGAGAGCAAATGGAGGAGGGAGCCGGTGAAGCCCACTGAGCACCCATCCTGTGTTCCCCCTTTCTGCTAAGGGAAATCACTTTGGCAGGCAGCACTGAATACAGAAGCAGCAGCCCAGTGTTGTTGCTCTTGTTTTGCCCTCGACATCTGCTAACAGCACCAGAAGCAGCAAGAAGAGTACGGATAGAGCCTCGCCAACTGCTTCTTCTTCTTTTTGTGGCACACGTCAGTGGAAAGTTGCCCTTCCAAAGTTGCTTCTAATGTCGCTGTAACGCTAAGCATGTCTAATATGCCTAAACATGGCTACTCAAACTTCTTTTCTTTTAGAAGAGAACGACGGCATCAACACAAAGTGCCCTCAACTGTCGGTTCTGCATCACTATCATCTAACGAGGGAAAAAAGATGAAAAGGATAGAAAAGGGAAAAGCAAGTCTAAAGTGCCAGTGCCCTAGAAGCCTCAGCATCGTTAGCCTCCGTCGACGTCGTCGCCATCTCAGCGGCAACCGCCGCCGCCAGTCTAAGATCAATCGATCATAATTATAATTCGATAGTCGACGGCGATTTAATTAGTGCCTTATCCATTCCAAGTTTCTATTTTTTACACACAAGCAGACCCATTCAATTGAGATGATATAAGAACTACTGCACTACTATAAATAGCTAAATGGACTGCTGCTGTGGTGTTCAATCAATTAATAATATGGCGCCTTCGATTACTATTTTCTTGACTAGGCTCAGTGTGTCAGTGTATGTGTGCGTTTGTACTTTTGTTTTTTGTTTGTTGACTGTGTAGTACCACCAAGCGGGCACACAGCAGCCGTTGATCGGAGTAATTACCAGTGCCTAGTACCTAGTGTTGCCATTAGTGGTCTGGCAAGGCATAAGGCAATGTGTTATGTACAGCACTTTCTGTCTGTCAGTCGATCGATAGTCAGTGGTCGATGTGGTCGCAGTGACACACTGATGATTTTTCCCTCTCACTCAATTTAGCATATCACTTTGGCTAATGGGCTAACGGGCGCCATGGACTCTCCTCGTGGTCAACAACAACAAGTCAGAAAGGGTGGAGGCGGAGGCCCGATTGTTGATGATGATCAGCATCGGCATCAGCTAGTCACTCGTCAGGATAGTCACGGTACTAGCCAATCAATCAAGCAGTACTTGCTCTAATGTGAGGTGCCACTGTTGCTGTTTTCTGCTGCTGCTGATCATCGGTTGTCGTCAAAGGGAGAAGAAGGTGGTAAAAGAGAAAGAGGAAGAGGGGGCAAGTAAGCAGACAGACAGGCAAGGAGGTCAACTGCCCACTCACGAAGGCGCCAGTCACTCAGTCCGCTCGTCAGCCAATGCCTGTTCTGATGATGATGATGATGATGGCGGTGGTGATGGCGGTGGTGGTGGTGGTAGTGATGGTGGTAGTGGTGATGGTGGCGACATGCGATCGCCTGATTGCTCTTCTTGTTGTTTCTATCATCCTCACAGACACAAACACACACAATCCTCAATAAAATCAATGGCTATACCTGTTTTGCTCCTCTAACTTGGCCAGCAGCTCCAGGTCGGCGTTGCTCAATTTGGTAGATGGCTGCTGCTGAAGGTTGCTGCCAACGCCGGTTGATCCACCATTTACCGTTGCTTTCTCACCGACATCAGAGGCTGCTGCTGTTTTTGCTGCTTTAGGCGGGTCGTCCGTTTTGGCTGCCAAACAATGTAATAACAAAATGAGTGAGTGAGAGAGGTCATCATCAGTTCGGTGGACAGTGGTCGGTCATCAGACAGACCAGCTCTGTCTGGCCGTGATGTCTGCCGTGAGGTTGTTAAAGGTTTGAGTGACAAAGTAACTGCACTTACCGTCTGAGCCTTTCAGCAGGTCAGGCAGACCATTGGTGGTGGTGGTGGTAGTTGGGGGTGAACAAGGCGGGGTAGCTGCTACAGTGGCCATTGCAATGGCTTATGTCAGGTGGTTGCCCAGTTCAGACTGTACAGGCAGTGTAAACTACCGCAGAGCAGCCTTCTTGAAAGTAGAATGATGCCGATTTGGAAGTTTGGAAAAGGGATGAGACGTGGATGATGAGGATGAGCACTTTTAAAATGCCCAATTTTCAGGTGTTCATTCTGTTGCGGAAGCAACAGTAGCAGAGCAGTGAGCAGCTATTGAGAAAGCAATTGAGAAGTGACTTGAGAACGGATAATGTACGACAGTTGAACTGAGAGAAAAAGTAAGTGACCGCAAAAGCACGTGCTGAAGAGAGTGAATGAGAAAGGTGAGGAGTGGTGAGCAGCTGACGAGCTGAAGAGTAAGAAGAAAGGAACGAAGAAAGAGAGAGAGAGAAAGATAGAGAAGACAGTGGCAATAAATCGCCACCGGGAAATCGGTGAAATCACAGATGATTGCACTCAGCGAAGCGAGTCGAGATTGGAATTAGCCTAAATAAGAAAAAGTAAAGACCAATTAATATACGTTGAATGAAGGGGCAGAAAACTGCAACTGGCAAAGGAGGCAGTGCTTATGAAAAGGAAAGAAAAGTTGTGCAACGGTATAATAATAAAGAGGGGCAATCAGACAATCACTTAGAAGTGATGGGGCCCAGTCTTTGTCTCTCTGTGCGTGTGTGTGTATGTGGTGACAGTGCGTTCAGAAACCAACTCAATAAAGGCAGCTCAGTTAAAAGGGAGAAAGGAGGAAAGGAAAACATCCGAATGTATCTATCTGTCAACTGACACAGCCTAAGATGGCCGTACAGTACTGTACAACAGCAGCGGCAGTTAGTTAGTTTGTGCTAATCAATCAGCTTGAGCAAAGGACAGTTTGCGTTTGGCAACATTGCACACAGACAAATGACAGGCCAAGAGAAAGAGAAAGAGAGAGAATGAAAGTGGTTCATTGGCGGTGGCAGTGGCATTCACTGATAATCAGTTCAGCGGCTGTAAGAGGACTGAGCATGAGAGAAAGCTGACTGACTCTGAAGCTGAAACTTAAACTAAAAAGGCTGATGCATTGAGGCAATGACTGAACCAGCCATCGTCTTCGTCTTCTGGTGACATCACTACATCGGATATCAAATGCGCCCAAAAACGAGAGTGACAGACAGAAAGGAGGAAGGAAGGGTGCCATCAACCACCACCAGCACTTTGATTGCAATCAATCTTTACTTGTTTACAGTGAGACATTGGTCTGTATCAAAGAGAAAAAGAAAACGAAAAACGGAAAGAGAAAAGAACTAGATTTAGGCGGCAAAGTTCAACTGACTGCAACTCATCAACTGCAGGCACACTCCTAGAGGGCACGTTTCATGATGCAGCTGCTGAACTTTATGATACTATTTCACTTTTACACTGACTGACAGTTCTGATTCAGTGACATCCATTGCAGCAGCAACAACAGCAGAAACTGAAATGAATTACTTTGGCTGTTGGTGCTAGTCGTGATGATAGATGGACGATCAGACCGAATTGGATAGCAAAACAGATACTCAAAGTGAAAAAGAGAAATAGAAGGAATCAGAGAAAGGGGCAGAAAATTGAATCCGCAGCAAAAGATAAATGATCAGACATTAATAACGCCGACGATGTTGAGAATGGAATAGCAAAATCGATGCCGATCAGGACAATTGGTGGTGCCAATGCTGTTGCCAATTGACGAAGCACTGCAACAGCAGCAGCAATGACAAACAACATGAGATTGTGATGATAACAAACATGGAGGAAAAGGCGCAAGAGTTATAAAAGTGTACAACTGTCAGATGTGGGCCAGTGGTGGCACATTCTCGGTCGACTGCCTGCTGCTGCTGTCTTCATGAATGCCCAAAGCAGCATTCTCTCTGTTTGTTTGCGTAGTCTGTATTATTCAATTCGGCGTAATCAATGGCGCCATATGCAAGAAAGTGTGCTGGGCAGTGTGTGTGCCCTGCAGATGTGCCAGTGCGACAACAACTGACACAACAACAACAGCAACGGCAACTGCAGGCCAACACCGAAGAAGTAACGTCTGTCTGTGTGTGTATACGCTTCATTGCACCATCATCATCTTCGCCGACATCACCACCATCATCAGAAACAACAACTAAGTTCAGACACCTTAGCAGTAGGCAAATAAGGACCGCGGTGCTGCTACAAGTGGTGATCATGATCATGGCGGCAGTAGTGTTAGTGGGTGTTTAGTTGGCGGTGGTAATTAGACAGTTCACTTGTGTTCAGACTTTGCTATTCGGTGCGATGGTGCTGATGGTGGTGGTGGCAGTGGTCATTAGTGATGCGCGCCACTGTTGCGTGTGCCGCAAAGTGATAATTAGAAAAATCAATGCTCAGCACACTGTGATGACCACACACTGTTGTTGATTATGATGATGAACGTGCACATTGCCTGGTCACAGAGCGATGATTCGTGATCGACTTGCAACTTTGGAGCGTGTTCAAGTCGCTGAATGTGTCTGAGGCGGTGAAACGGAAAAATATGTGCTGGTGCTGATGGATTGGCACTGTGTGTGTGCTTCAAAGAAAGCAAAGTCACAAATTGCACACAGTGGTGCTCAGTGACTACATTGACTGGCGCCAAATGCTGTTTGCCAATTGACAGGGCAGCATCAGCAGAAGCATCAGCATCGGCAACAGACGATCATTCAGCACTGAAAGCACAGAGTGCTGCTTGGAGAAGAGGAGAAAAAAAGCGACCACCAGTGCATCTAAACAACACAGCTTGATGATGTAAACATTGACACCGAAAGGACCGTTCGATTCAGTCGTTCGACTTTCCTGCAGTTGTTCAAATGACTGAACCACCACCGCCACAGATCATCATCATCATCTTTTTCAACACGACTGTTTCTTCTCTGCCGACGACTGTCTGCCTGACTGCCAAAACAAGCACCGGCAAAACGAGTTCGGCAGAAGTGCTAAATAGATAAATTTCCGGCTGCACAAATCATTAAGAGAGTTGCGACTTTGAGCTGGCAAGAGTCTACACTGAAAGCAGCTGGGTGATTAGCACTGTCGCACTGTGACACTAGTGTACCGTACAGTTCGGTGAACTAAAAGACAAAGCTGTGTGTACACAGTCAAAAGTAGAGCAAAGCAAATGAAAACACCAAAGTACAATCAGATACACAGTAGAAGAAGAACTAACTGCTGAATGTGACCAATCGGTAATTGACGGCAACTGACTTCAATTCAATTGACTGACAGTCAGAGCTGGAGCCGATTGGAGCAGCAGCAGCCGGCTCTTTCAGAAGTTCGCGCCCAGCGTTTGTCGTACGACAAACTGAGCGCCGGCAAAGTACGGTGCAGCTGTTGTACAAAAGACGGCGAACGACAAGTCAAAATGACACAAAGGCACTGAATAAAGAGAGTGCAGAGTGCACGATGACACATGAGCAGCATGAAGCAGAGTGCATGCCTGGCTATTGTAGTAGTAGCCTGGCCAAAGTGGACAGTTGTTTAAATAAATGAGCACAAGAGAGAGTGAAGAGTGAAGAGTGGAGCACAAAGGGCAATACCGCTGGGAAGACACATTGTGTTTCGCTGCCATCTCCCCACTTCAAAGGCATCTGCACTGAATGAATGAGACAAGGAAAGTGTGTGATGCGAATGGGCAATTGCGGCTAGCCAATGGTGGTGGCAACAGAAAAGGGCTCTGTCAGCCACACTGACACATTGTGATTGCCCCCTTCCTCACTGGACACACTTTTCCTGCGTCATTTTGGGAGCCGGTGAGTGCTGCTGCTCAACAGCAGTCGGTCTCATTCATTGAGAGAAAGTCAAAAAGGCGCTCCGATGAGCGTTAGCAGTATTTTCCTGATGATGAAAGCAGCAGTTGGCGAGTTTCACTTCAGAAATAGTCCCAGTGATAATAGCGGCTGAAAGAATAAAGGGACGCAGCAGCAGCAGCCTGTCTGAAAGATGCCAATAATCTGCTCCTCACCGAGGATGATGACTGTTGTCGTTGTGGTGGTGGTGGTGGTGGGACGTGTGTGTGTGGCCTGGTGGTGGCTGTCCCATTTTAGAAGTGGATTATAGAGAGTGAATGAGTGTACAAAAAGGAAAAGAAAGGAAAAGAAAGAAACAAGAGAGTCGACCGGTGTGCACAGACAGACACTCTCGGAAATGGGTAAGAGTCTCAGTCTGTCAGCAAGAAAGTATGCCTGTCTGCGACGATGACACCCGACGCTGCTGCAATTGCGGTAAGTGACGGTGGTGGTGGTAAGAAAAGATCTCACCGAGTGTAGTGAAACACATCCACCGACGGTCCTGCTGGCGGCCAGTTTTGCCAGTTATATTTAGACTACGACTACGACAGCAGTGCTTAGGTGACAAAGTGCCTCCGTCAAGAAGTGAGCACAGTGGGCACAGGCAATCGGTAAAGGAGCTGCTTGTGAAGGAGGTCACTGCAGCAGAGTGTCGTCTGGAAGAAGTTAGACAGTGGTGACAGTCCAGGACTTCAGTGAGTCAGTGAGCCAGTCAGCAAATGCAAGACGTAGTTAGTTGCTCATTGCTGCCCATTTCTCCATTCCTCTTACAGTCTGCTCGGAGGTGACAATATCACAGCAGGCAGCAGGTGACACTGTCTCTTTCTGTTTCTCTCCGCTTCTGGTTGCTTCGGATTCAGCCAAACACTGCTCTCTTTGTTGCCACTCTTTGACGACACTCGCTGACTAGACTGGTGCTACAGCAGGGAAACAACAACAACATGACCAAAGAAACTGCTGCTGCTGCTGCTTCTGTTGCCGACATGACCAAGCACTCTGCGCTGAGGATGTGTTCTAAATGTGTTCATGTAACGACCAGTCAGACTGACAGCGGCAAAAGTGTTGTCTGCGTTGCATGTACAAGTCTGGCTCGGTTGGAATGTTTTGTTCACTGTGTTGCCTTTTGAATGATTTTTAGGAACTCAGGCACTTGGAAGAGCACAGTTAGTCTGGTAGTTGTTGTATCGCAGTGCAAGTTGTATCGAATTGGCTCAAGTGCTAGGCGGGGACGGTGATTTGAATAAATCAATGATTTGCTTACTGTCTAAGTTTCTTGCGGTTGCCTGCCTAATGGAATAAGAAAGTGTTTGTGTTTCCGAGCGAGCATTTGCTGTTGCTACACTACTTCCAACACCAAACAAACGCGCGCAGTAGTAGCCAAATGTTGGCCAAGCTGAATTACCATTTCAATGTAAATATTTCTTCTCTTGTTTGCCTTTAAAGTTTTGCTGCTGCTGCAGAAGCAACAGAATTAACTTTACTGAATTAGACTTAGTAAATTAAGTGAAGTGTAAAGTCTGCAGAATTGAAGTCTTGAAGTGAGAGGGAAAAAGTCAGTTTGTATGTGTGTGCGTTTTGGCGCCACTGCAGAACTGGCACTTCCACTTTATGAAGACCATATATAGCATTGCGGCAACTTGGTGCCCACCAACCAGACCTTTTTTCTCAGGCCCACCGGCAACGGCCTGACCGGGTCTGGCATGGCCTATATACAACAAAAAGTAGTACTCAAGCACTGGAGATTGTATCACCGGGGGATGAGTTGCACAAGCAGCAAAGACAATTAACACAGTTTCGGGTACCACATTAAATGTGTGAGTGTGTGGTGTAGCTGTACATGATGACACAAAAGTGGTGGGTCACAGCAACAGCAACAGCACCACCACCAAAGAATGGATGCATTTCATTAGCCGCCGATTAAGCCATTCAACTGCCACTGCAGTGAAAAGAAAGAAAAAGAAAGAAAGCAAAAAAGTTTGCCGCTCAACAGACACTGACTGACACTGTTATTATTATACAGGAAGTAGGCCAGTGAACGGTGAACTGAGGAAGCACGCGATCGTACACTTTCTGCTCTGTGCTTAGAATCGATCTCGCCAATTATCTCTGTCTGTGCAGCTAGAAACTCTTCGCTAAATGAGCGACTCCCTCATTGACGCCCTGTGGTTAATCACTAATCATCATCATCATCAGAAAAAGAAAACAGGAAAAGAAGGGTAGAGATTGGGAGATATAGAAAACCCTAATCAGGAAAAATATAATGCAGATACAGACAAAAAAGTATGACAACACAAAAATTACGACGACAATGTTGTAGTTTTTGGTCTAGTAGAAAGTCATTTGTTAGCCCTAATGTTGCCCGTGCCCGACTTTGACCGGTGTTCACACTGTGTGCCGATTATGTGTGCATTAGTACGGCAGCAGCGGGGCGTAGAAGTGGGAACTGGACAATGCACGTTAATGTAAGTTAATGTAATGAGAAAACAGCAACAACATGAGGACAGTGACACTGGACAGCTGGACGAAGCTGTGAAGTTAATTGGCTTCCGTCGAGTGGTCGTGCTGCTGCTGTTTCTGACTGGTTGATGGTAGTGGTAGTAGCAGTCCTTTGCTGGTAAATTAACTCTAATCAGGCGCACAGTTTGCTTGTGAGTGCCAGTGCCAGGGCACGTCGCTTGCTGTGAATAGTAATGCCTAGCAGGTCTTGCCTGATGACAAGAAAAGGCTGCTGTTGCCGACTTCAAGTGGAAGCAAAAAGAGATAAGGAGACGGGATAAATGGTCAACAGGAAAAAACGTTTCATTGCTTCAGTGAGTATTGTACAGGCTCTAAATGCGATTAATCGGCGGGCAAAACAAGCTCAGAATTAGCAATCGATAGGAACACGCGCCTGCTAATGTCAAATGCACAACAGTAAACTGCCACCACTGTACGACCACCACTGTACAGTAGGGTAATGCACTGAGGCGGCAATTATCGATTTCTCCGCGCTAAATGGATGTGCCGATGATGGTGGTGCTGGTGGATTAGATTGCCTAGATTCTCCCACAGCAGCAGACGCAGAAGAAGACGCTGATGTAAGCAGGGTTTCAAGGGAAAATGGTAATTGAAGTGGATCGATACACTGAACATAGCTGGTGTGGTTATGAATTGAGTGGGCTCAAATAGTGGAAAACGAAAAAGAATAAAACCCAAAGTAAAGTTAGAATATGAATGACTTTGTAAATGGTCAGTGGCAGGGCGCCATAAGTCAGTCTGTTTGTGTGTTCAGAGTTATTGCAGCTGTGAGGTGATAATAATCCAAATGCCAAATGCTGCTGCTACTGTTCGGCAAAACGACGACCGCGGCAAATAGATGACCGCATGTGGTTTGGCGGCCGACAACAGTAAAAGGCTAAATGGCGCCGTCGTTTGCTAAATTCACACACCAGTAGTGTAAGGAATACAGACAGATTATACGGTCATTACTGGGTGAAAGATTGCTCAGATAAAAAGAAAAAAGACAATGATCGAGGAGGACATTGAGTGCACTGGGCGACCCGAACCGAGCCGAGCCGACATTGCCCAGTCAAGTGTAATCTTCCTCTTCCGCGAAAAAAGAAGTGTGTGTGTTGACGGTAAATAAAAGTACACTTCTTTTACTCGGGCAGACAATGGCACTGTGGAGTGTGTGTGTGTGTGTGCAGTGACGAGTGGCAATGGAATTGGCGGCGGCGGCGGCGTCGGTGACTGGTAGACACAGTCAGACAGAGCTGTTGGCAGCAGCAGCAGCAGCACTTGAGTGGCCACCGCTCCAGGCACTGAGAAGACTACTGCCTGAGTGCCTGAGTGTCTGCCTCACTCTCTGTCGACCAGTGGCACTCACACTGCTGCTGATGATCAGAGAGGTAGTTGCCGAGGTGTGTGACTCATCGCACCGAAGCACCGATGATTGCCGACTGACTTCGAGGTCATTAGACGATGCAGTCGTAAAGAAAAAGATGCAAAAGAAGAAGGTAAAGAAGGAGTCAAAAGTAGGGAGGAGGCAGCTCAATTAAAGATCAATTTGTAAATGAAATGCCATTGCTGATGCTGCTGCTGCTGAAACTGACCAAAATGTGTTTTACGCCACTGTTTGGTGTGCTTACTTGAATTTGCAAAGGTGCAATTGTGGTAGTGTTGCTGCTGATGGTCGTAACAGTGATGCCCAGGCTGCTCAATGGTAATCGTCAAATTGAATGGTAGCCAGAGGGGACCAGTGAAGAGCTGTAAGTACCTTCAATTCAAAAAACACTACACAGGTAAAAAACACCTTTGATGTCAATTTGTAAATTGAAGCAAAGAAGCTTCAGTCAGTAGACAATGCCAGTGAGGTAAAATCTCTGTTGTCTGCTGTCTTTCTGTGACGGTGTGTGTGGAGTTGACAATGGGAACACCTAGGCAATGTTTGGTGTCATGGCAACGATAGACTAGTGATGGCCTTGTTCTTCATGACCACCACAACCGTTAGCGACAGTCTGACTGAATGTCTGTCTGCATTGGGCGCCCTAGATCGGCCTAAGGAAAATTCACCCATTCAAGAGCTCACACAACAATGCCTCTACTTGAGTGTCGCAAGAAAAGGGAGAGAAGGGAAACATTAAGGCGAAATTGTTATTAATGACAGCGGGATTGTTCAGCCTGAAAAAGTTCTAGTGCTGTTGTAATAAGCTAGCAGTAATGCCAGACGTATAATGTCGCCCTTGTAAAATTGGTAAAGCAGAAAAAACCAGCAGAATCAGCAGTAGTGTGACGACGGCGGATTCTGCTAGCTGAATTGGCTGTAAAACTGGGTGGTGCTGCACAAATACACCAATTGGCCAGTTTTGTTGTTAGTGGCGAGGCTGCACAACCCTGCCTGCCTGTCTGTTTAGAGGTGCAACTGTGCACAAAAACGTATTTGCTAAACAGCATAAAACTGCAGCCGCAACAGTGATTGCATGGCTTTGGAATGACAGGCAGCCTCACAAAAAACTGCTGCAGAGGATGAGAATGAGAAGGATGTTCAAGTATGTACAATGGAGTGAAACAGACACACACACCGAGTGCGTTGAGGTGGCCACTAATCAATGCTAATCGCAGTACAACAAGCGAGCAGGAGGGGAATGATGAACTAAACAGAAAAGAAAGACGGCTGAAAGAGTACGTGCTCGTGCTCTAAACATGATGAAGGCACACACTCAGTTTTCCCTGTGCAGTGCCGTGCATGTCCATTGTCGCATTGAAGCTTGCCTGGCAGATTGGCGGAGAAATTACTGTGAACGGCAATTTCAGGCACTGCGCACAGTGCACATTTTCGACTCACTGGTCAGTGGTGACCTTTGAATATGGAAGCAGCAGACAATTGAACCGACCGACAGGAGTTGGAAAGAGAAAAAAAGTGGACAGCTTCGAATTGCTCCGATGCAAGCAGCATGCCAATGCAGATTTGCTGGCAGAAAGGAAGAAAAAAGAAGAAGTACAGTTTGCGCTGAAACAATGCACGCATTTTCAAAAAAGGGCTGTGCAGCCAATCGAGTTAGCTGCGTGGTTGGCTCGGTAGCAGTGGGTCAGCACAAAAAGGGGAGAAAGAGAGAAAGAGAATAGACAGCCATCCGCATCATCAGGCACTTCATCTGCTTGGACAGGCCATCGATTGCGCCGCTAATGATGATCGATCAAGGGAGAAGGAGGTGATCAGCAGATCTGGTGGTGGTCTCACATCATCATCAAAGTAAAGTTGCAGAAGCACCGAGACTCAGTAGAATGGCTGTAGACAAATGGCGGACAGATTCAGTGTGTGCACTGCAGCCAGAGAGTTAGCAGCTTTGAGCTGATTGCCGACTAGATTGTTTGTGTAGCTAATTAACTACTTCTGCTGAAGTGGTAGTAGTGCAGGTGACCTTGCCATCATCAACCGAGTGGTAGTTGACGGTCGAGTTCACTACACTACTAGTGGATGGATTCACTGAGAAGATGAGCAAACTGCTGCTGCTGCTGCTGCAGCAACATGGCACTAGTGCATGCAAGCATAGCACATAAAGAGCAGTGGCACGAGACGATAATGAGGTGACACTGTGCCTGCCTGTCAGTGTCGAACTGGTGAGTGTGAGGGCAAACAGGTATTTTTTACCGCTGACGTGAGAAGGAGACACAGCTAACGGGTATACAGATAAACGGGCATGAGGATGAGGGTCACCAAATGAGGGGATCATTGTCAGGAATATATCATATGGGGAAAATGGCAGAGAATGGCTGGAGATATCATGAACCGCTGTCATGAGCAGTACAATGGATACCGGCTAGCGTCGGCGTCATTTTCGCATCGCAGATTGATGGAAGATAGATAGCAGCGTGTTTTTAACTGAGTAGTGACCAGTGTACACCTGAAACTACCACCGACCAATTACCAGTGTTAGTAGTTGTCTTTTGCGGGTCATTACCTGCAGTTGGGTGAACATTTCCTGGTTGCTGTGGTAGAATAAGCGAAGGAAGTGAAGGCAATATTTACCTCCGTCTCTCTCATAAGTTGTCAGCTGACGACGGCGTTCAGAAAGTGCTTTGTTGAAAGCAATGCTGTCAATGGAAGAATTTCCGCCGGTAGTATAATTGCACTCTGACTGAGACTAATAACTCAGCACTCAGCAGTCCCTCGGGTCTTCGTGACCAGTTGACCAAACACAATAGCACAGTGGTTGAGAAGAGAAAGAAAAAGAAGAGAGTATAAATAGAGTTTACAGACACTGGCACACACACAGTCAGACAGGCAGCAGAAAAATGTAAACTTGTCGAATGAGATGAGTTGAAGATAAACAATTTGACAGGAGTAGGGGAATAGACAGCCAGAGACTGCTGGCTGGCAACATCAGTGCACCACCACTACCATCATCATCATCATTGACTTTGCATCCAAACACAAACAGACGATGGGCACAGGCGTCACACTCTGAGGCAGGATGAGGCAAGTGTCGGTGACTGGTCTGCCGCCGCAGCTTCTAAGCATCATCATCATCATCCCCATCCTCATCCTAGCCATTCTCTCTCCATTGACACCCTTATCGCACCACTTATCACTGCATGCCGTATTCTAAACTAACTGTAGGCAAAACTATGGATGTGCTGGTGGGGAAAGGGGCTAATAAAAAGCTGAACGCCATTGTGCGCCGTAGCATCGGCCAAATTAGTAACTAGCTGTACAGCAGCACACGTGTGTTTAGTACGACAATTTTGGAAGTGGTGCTAGTGGTGAGCAATGGAACAGCAGTAGAGGTAGTGTTTGTATAACCTGATTGAGAGAGATTGAGATTGAGAAAACAAGAGAACTAAAGTGGACTAAGGTGCGACAGAGTGGTCGCACGGGAAGGCGTGCAATGCTGTTAATTACGGCAGCTGTCTTGCCAAATGAGCTTAGGTAATGCAATCGCAGTGTGTGCTGGTAGTGGTGCTACCAGTGATTGCCCAAGTGGTAAATGTACAAGTGTGCATACTGAAAGTAGATGTAGACAGCAGGACCACCAGTCACTGGTGCCCACCACAAACACATGAAAACAACTAACCTTTGAGTTGACATTTTTTGCTGCTGCTTGGCCGACGACGACAGCTGTACAACGACGGAAGGACGATGACGCACTGTGGTGGAGAGAAAGAGGGGGAAACACGTACAATGTGCCCAACGAAAAGAGAGAATCAATCGACGAATCGATTGACAAGCGACTGAAAACAGTCACCACACGAACTGCGGCGATCAACAAATGGTGGTAATCGATTTGCCAGACGGTGATGGGGATTATCACTGATCACATGATGGCGGTGCTGAGGTGACATGCCATTGTTGACATTTCTATTTTTGCCTGTTAATGATCGGCAGATAATGAAGCTGCCAGATGAAGATGCAGAATCGGCGGAGCTTTTGTTGAAGAGTAAACTGTAGTTGCCGTTGCTGCTATGTCGCAATGATCGTCGACGATGATGAACTGGTTGGTAGTGCAGGAGTGCTGCAGTGTTGGTGACACCGATTCACCACCTTCAGCCGTGTGTTACACTGTGAAGTGCCACTGTGCACTTGTAAGCTTCACTGCGGCTGCTGTTGGAAGTCTGCTGTTTGTTGTTGATCGTAGTGTTTGTTGGTGCAGTAGACTCACTGAATGTCTGCCTGACTAGTGCTGCAGTGCACCACAAACGCTGTCTACCTGTGCTCAGGTGTGCTACTGACGCTGCTGCTGTTGTTGGCTGACTGTGTGAGCAGGACAACGAGTGAAGACTGGAGTTGCTGCGACTCACCGCCAAACTTTGAATCGGCACTCTGAATCTGCGCTCGTTTGTCCGAGATAATAGATCAAGCTGAGCGAAACGTAGTGCAGAGTGCTGAGAAGGAGGGGAGTGGAAGAGAGAAAGAGGGAGAAAGAGAGTCAGGCACAGAAATACACTTTAGCAAATGCTTCGTGTACGAGCAGAGAAGGGAGAGAAGGAGCTTGATGCTTGAGTGCGGCTTGATTGTCCTGTCTTCAAGACTGCTTCCACTGCTGCTGCTACTGGCCTAATGAGAGAGGGATAGAGTTGGAGTGCGAAAGAGAGAGAGAGCAGGAGCAAATCCAGAACCTGTCTGTCGAGGTTACTCAGCCACGCCGAGGTAGGCGACAACCACGACGACAGTGTAAGGGGAAGCTGCTGCTGCTGCTGACACTGGAAACTGCGATGCTGCTGCTTCAAAGTGCAGGTAGCTAGCGTAGCGGGCAGGAGATGTTGCTGCTGCTAAAGAAGAGAGAAGAAGGCGCTCTTGAAACGGCGCCCCATTCACCAGTCACTATCATTCCTCTCATCTGAAGAACAACTTTGCAGGAGACAACAATAAAACAACGTGTCTTTTTACTGACACACCGTTTGACATACGTCAGTGTTTTTCACCTTCTTAAAAAGAAGTTCTATTTAGACGATGGTGATGGTGCAGAAAAAGTGTTTGAAAAGAGTGCTCATTCAAAGAAATTCAAAGAGTTGAGAAAGAAAAAAAAGAACAAGGGTTACTATTTTCGAGGCTTCTTTCTCACCTAGCCAGTGACCTGGACCGATTGAAGAGGAGACAGTGATCATCGGATATCACAACGGTCATGAGGAGTGGACAGTGCGCAGTGCACCGGTGTCAGTGTCAGTGACAAGTGCATCCGGCGGCGGTGGTGGTGACGGCGACGAAGAAGTGTCACACACGACAAGAACAGCAGCTAATCTGATTTGTTGTTGTTGTTGTTGCTTCTGTCTGTCTGCTACCCGAAGACGCTCGGGTAACTTGCTGACTGCAGGCTGCAGACTGCTTACTCGAGCCTTCACTTGAGCAGACTGAAGACGCAGACTGGCTGCAGTGCTCTGACTGGCCGGCACTTCTCAGAGCAGCCAGTGCACTGTTTTTTCACACGACACAATTTCTATATAGCAAGCAGATCAGCAGTAAATGCTCACTTTTGAAGGCAAATAGTAGTGGTGGTAGTGGGCCAAAAGTGAACAAAACAGAGGCAAAAATAGGAACCAGAGCAGACTGTGGTCGCCAATCAAGTTGTCCGTTGCGAAATCAGAGGTACTTCAAGTGTCAAAACGCCTACGCTTTTTTGTTGTACATTTTTCGTTTTGGTGTACCGGAAAAATTCTAAAAAATAAAAAAATGGTAAAAAAATTATGTAGAACTGCTGACCGGAAAGTTTGATGAGCATGCATTAAAATATTACAAAAAATGATAAAAATTTAAATTGTTACCCAATGAAAATAAAATTGCTAATGCTAATGTACAATTTGATTCTGCCTCACTAGATGTCGATACAATAAAGTTAAAAATTAGAAGTTTGTGTTATTTTTAAAAATAGAAAAGGTAATCAAAAGTCAAAATAATTACAGGCAAAATTCACACTGTTGAAACGCCAGCAACTGTTGACGCCGACAGCGCCACCATGCACAACAGTGAGCGTTTTTGCGGCTCGTTCGCATCTGTTGAAAAACACCGCAAGACAGTTTTTATAAACAGTGTGAGTTTTGCCTGTACGACAATTTTTTTCAGTTTTAAGCAAATCAACTCATCGCTTTTATTTCATAAAACTAATACAAACTCTTTTTTTAATAATTTGTTTTATCATTTGTACATGCACAATCTTTAAAAACAAAAAACTTATTTTTAATTATACATATTTTTTCAATCAAATTGAATCCGGAAGTAAAAAGTTCTAAAAAGAAGTTCTACTTCCGGATTAACTAAAACTTTTTAATTGTTAAAAATAAACACTCAGTATGCAAAAATTATTTACTAGATGTTAAACTTAAATAAAAACATTTTTTATAAAAATTTTAAAGCAATGTTATAATAAACAAATTTAATTAATTAAAATTTTAATCAGTTTTAATTAATTATATTTGTAATTATTATCAAAATTTAGCAAATTTATTTTTATTAGATAAAAACATCTTTTTAGTTAATTTTGCCAGTTACACTTTGCTTAAAAATATTCGAAAAAATTTTTGTATGATTTTTGTACAAATAAACTTTTTTTGACCGGAACCGGAAACTCTGGGACAGGAAAAAATAAACAAAAATAGCCATTTTACTCAGCTTAGCTTTACCTTTCTAACGATACTAAATTTGGCAATATGTTGAGCAAAAATGTGAGAAAAAAAATTGAAAAAAATTGAAAAAAAATTGATTTTTTAAGTCTTATGGTTCCGGGATGGACTAAAAAGAGTTCCGGTGGACCTGGAACACCTGGAAATGGCCAAAAAACCCAAAAAGGGGCGGGGATAGAGGAGAATCGAACTCCTGGCCTCTCGCACTTTCAGAAGTACTCCCAAAGCGAGAATCATACCACTAGACCACTATCCCGCACTCATTGAAGACAACTGATGGCACAAACACTTTAAACGTGCAAACTTTGCATTGCAGAAAAGTAGTCATATATAGCAAAACTAAGGATTTTTCATTTATCACTACTCCAATTTTAATTTATTTAAATTAAAAACAAAAAAATTAAAAAAATTAATTGAATTAATAATTACATTTTAAAACGTATTGTTTTTAAAAAAATTATTTTTTAAATGATATTATTAAACTTAAATTTTCTTTTGATTAAAATAAAGACCACATTCTTGCCTTCATTTTGTTTTTTACAAAATTTAAATCCGATGTATGGTTGCTGAGAAAAGTGTACTGAAAAAAATGATCTTTTGTGTATACCCAAGCATTGCGCAGGGATGCCCACTTTCCCTTAAAAATGACTCCCCTTAAAGCACTCTAACCATTTTCTGATCCCCTAGATGACGCATTGGTTGCAGTCCTGGTTAGTGGTCACGTGCGCCTCTGTTACCCTTGAAGCACTAAAGATGACAGCACCGTCTCCGTAAAGCAAAATAATTTAAACACCGGTCTAATACTCACACAAACACACACATCAGGTGTGCGCTACACCTGTTCACTAAAACATGCGGCAGTAAACTGCGTGGCTCATTAGAAATTGTAGGCAAGCAAACAGGTGGCAGGCTGTCTGCTGCTGGCTCACTAAACATAAGAAGGGGTTAACTGTGTGAGTTCTGTTAGAAGGGGGCGTTTTCGCACGTTGGTCCCCTTCGTGCGAACTTGATTTTATAGCAAAGGTAACTCCTTTTCTGGTCTCTTTAATCGCACGTGTCTTTTCTTAGAACTTTTTTCACCACGGCTTGCTGATCATCATCAACAGCAGCTGATGATGTTGTGATTCAGTTGCTAGTGGTGCACTGCACAGCGGCTGCTGCTGCTGCTGCAGAGACCGTTGCCTGAGGAGAAGCAGCCGAAGACACAGTAGTGGTTGCAGGCAACGAACTACCACTCTGACTGCTGTCGCAGCTGATGGTGTTGGTGGTGGTGGTGGTGGTCTCCTCTTCTACTTCTTCTTTAGTGTGTCTTCAGGAGCTGCTCTGATGGTCGTCGGCGGCACTTGGCGCCTGTACTCGTGGTTGCTCAGTGCGCGCAATCGGCACTAGGATTCATCTTGTGCACACAAAGTGTGCGCCAGTGCTCTCTCTCACTCTTTGCATTTGTCTCTTTCTCTCAGTGTTTGGTGCTGCTGCTGCTTCAGAAGCACACTCCTCTCTTTCTCTTTTGCTTTCCTGTTGCTTACGACGTCTGACGCTCTGTGTCTTCTTCTTTGCAGTTGCAGTACTTACACACGGTGTGTGTGTTGTCGTCTTCGGCCACTTTTTTGCTTCTCCTTTGCCTCCTCGTGTTCTCCTCGTCTTCTATCTCCTTCTGAGGTCGCAGCCGAAGCTAAAGCCGCGGCCACCGCAACAAACGCAGAAGAAGAAGGTGAAACATTGCTAGGACGACGTCGACAGTGGCGCACACGTACGATTTGCCTACTGAAGCAGAGACATCATCTGTTCTTTGCCTTCTCCCTTTCTTCTGCATTACTTCACTTCTTCTGTTCCTGCCACTGTGACAGTGGTTGCGTGCACCTCTATCTCCCTTCTTCTAAGAGTACTGTTTGTCTCACTGTTCTTTTCACAGCCTCGCTTCAGCAACAGTAGAAACTGCAGCACTGTTCGCCGAGTGTTCACTGCTGGTGACGCCGAACTGACTACCACTCGAATTCAGTGCACACTACCACACACACACACACACACTTCATCGAGCCCCTCTCTATTTTTTTTGTCGGCGCTGGGCAGTCTGCAAAGACCTCTCTCACTTCAGTTGGCGCGCGGTTGAGGCGAAAGGGAAACGAACATTACAGCGGAGCTGATTGAAGCAGCAGCGACAACGGCAACAACAGCAACGCCGACATCACTACCATCACGACCAGCAGCATCATTATCACCAAAAGCACCAGTGCGACGATGATGGTGTTGGTAGTAGAAGGATCTGCGAGTGCGTGTCCGCTGAAAATCAGGCACTTGATGCGGCTTGATCAGTCACTGATGCTCTCTCAACCGCCTAACTGTCACTCCCAATGACCGGCAGTTTGCCGTGTGCAGACCCACACTTTTAAACACAACAATTTTACTTGTGTTTAGTGATTACTTTCTAAAAAGTTGTTTGCACTTTGACCATCTTTTAATTTTCGGTAAAGAATTTCTGGCTTACCCATCACATCAGCAGCATCAGCAGCACTGGTCATCATTCCATCGAGCGGTGGAGTCACCCTCTGCAGCCGCTGCTGCTTCCTATTCAGTCAGCATCGATACGGACCAGCAAAGCACAGACACGGCACATTCTGCACTGCATTTCATCGATAGACCTGTCCATCGATTGGTCTAATCTGCAAAAACCGACATTCGCAACTGACTGTTGCTGCTGCTGTACTCCCACTGGACCATAGTGGCTAGTGTCTCGCACTCCTCAACTTTCCCAACTGCTTTGCTCGGTTTTCCCCGAATTGCCCAACGATTCGCCAAGTATGTTAGGCAGGTTTACCAGGCAGTCAGCAGACTGCGCCACATAAAAGACCACCGTTTTCACCGGGACCTACTCAATCTCGCCGACCAGTGCACGGGGAAGTCGCATTTGTTGCTGATGCAGTCGCACCAACTTATTTTGTGGTTTGCCGAACTGAAAAAGACCGTCTTTGGGTGAATCAGACTTTGGCGAACCAGCATCAGCAGCAGCCGCAGCCAAGTCAGACATCATCAGCCACAGCAGTTTGTATCGAGTTATCTCCAGTTGGCGCTTTCTGAAAATGTTCTCTCGCTCTCTTGTTCTACGAGCCTGGCACGCTGAGCCTGGCATCGATCGGCCAATCTGCAATCACCATCACCATCAACTGGCACTCTTCTACTTTGGCCAGCACCATCAGCAACAGCAGCAGCAATTAGTACTGTAGCACACAAAGCGTGTGTCTTGTCTCTCTTTCTTTCTGTTTGGAGGGGCTTACTTGCTTGTTCGGAAGGTTCGTCAAGTGCCGCCGCCGTCGTTGTTGTCGCAGTGTCGCACCCGACAACACTACCACCACCACCAGCAAAGACTACTACGACGACAACGACTACAACGACCAGCAGCTTCAGCCATAGCAGCAGCATCAGCAACAACAGCAGCAGCAATACGACCTCATCTTTGTGTCGAAACACACACACTCTGGTAGATCAGCGGCGAAGAAATCACAGTGCGAAGCATGATTTGACAATCGCCATTTGGCACCAGTGCTACTTCTACTGCTTCCACTGAGCACACCAGCTAACCAGCCGACGACGACGGCGACAACGGCACTCACAACCGACACATCGCACTGAGCACTCACACAGAGACAACATGCTACTTCAGCAACATACTACTCTGCACTCACCGACTGCCTCTTCACTGGAAGTTTAGCTGAACAAGAGCACTGCAGCAACAATTGAATGATCATCGGGTCCCGGCATTCAGAGTGAGTCATCTCACTTCAAAAAAAATGGTCGTCGCAGGCAACCCATTGAATACTAATTCTGCTTTGTGTTTGGTCTACTCAGCGACAAGCACCACCCCCACTACCGCCATCACCACCACGATTACCAGCACCACTACCAGCGACATTGCTAGCAGCATCTTTATCACTGGCTCAGTATTATCAGGAAGAGCAGTGTCCGTCGCGACAAAACAGTGGTGATTGGCAGTGAATAGTGGCAAGTGCATAGTACCAGCTCACTCTCGTCTCGGCACTCTAGCTCTTCAATGTGTGACCCACTGCTCTTTTTTTCCTCACTTCTTGCTGCTTTCCGGCCTCTATCTCTTCAGCGACATTTTGTTGCTCACCTTTTCCCTTTTCTCCACATCTGGAGTGCACATCTGCTTCGGTTTCTGTCACCACCAGCCACCAGCACCGCCATCGCCTCCGTAATTCTCGAGAATGACAGCAGTGCTGTGCGGCAGCATCAGCAACACCAACAGACAATGGACAGCACCTGTGACCTGTGCAAAAGGCACGCAGTGCAGCCCACATTACCGCCTAAAAAGTGAGAGCTCAAACCTGGAAGGCCATTGCACTTTGTTTTCCTTTGAAGTGCATCTCATTATCACTACTACAGCCTCATTTACCCTTATAATGAGAGTGCAACTCTATTCAATGCACTAATTTTCTTCTTTTTCCTTAACCTTTTTTCACTTTACCGCGTTCAACACTATATTTTAGTTGCCGGTTGGCTACTAGTTTCCTTGATCACCGGCTAACTCCTCCACTCTAAAACCAGTCATTACAGTTGTAGACGGCGAGCCGTATTTTCCTCACTACAACTGTCTGGCCTTAATGTACAAATCACCACCATTCTTCGTTCATTGATAAAATATCATCACCCTTTTCATC
Source organism: Tyrophagus putrescentiae (assembly GCA_024499935.1). NCBI lineage: Eukaryota > Metazoa > Arthropoda > Arachnida > Sarcoptiformes > Acaridae > Tyrophagus > Tyrophagus putrescentiae. The sequence continues at coordinate 4,745,082 of JAMZRA010000008.1, forward strand.
ATCATCATCAGCATCATCATTGTCACCATCACCGTCGTCATCATCACCAGGACGACGACGCAGAGGGTTGCAAGAACCACCACCACCGACATCTTCCATCCTCATTCCTCATCACCCTTTCCGTCACCAGTTGACCTCCTTTTGAGCTTACGCAACAAGTCATATTGGACACCGATGAAGACCATTGTGTGGTAAGAACAATAAATAACGCTGACTAGCTTAAAACCAATTGCAACCAGAAAGAGACTGCCTGTACACTTTTGTTGAGCCCTAGGTTGCTGAGAAATTTAAAATCAGCGTTTTTATTGAAAAGGACTGTGCGGCGGCAACTGAAAACACTTGACACTTGCGTCTTCAATTTGTTAACTTACGAAAAAAAATTACAACTAGCCCGAGGAGTTGAATTGTCAGGAGGCGCCTTTTTCCAGTGTGTTGCAGTTTTGCTCAGCACAACAGTCGCTGCCAGTCGTTTGCTTCAACGACTGCCGCTTGCCGAAAAAAGCTCATTTCAGCTCAGTTCGGATGGTGCAGCCAGGCAGCCAACAACTTGCCAGCTAACAAAAAACACAGACAGAGTTAGCAGTTAGCAGCTAGTGAGCAAGAAGGAAGGAAGGGAAGCGAATAAATCAGCCATTACTACTGCATTTGCTGGCACTTGTTAGCTGCTGCTGCTGGAAGCACATCTTTGCTGCTGCAGTAGCTTCAGTACAGTCCTCTGTGCTCACAGCTTTTTGGTGATAATGAGTGTACGATATATGGTGGTGGCGGCGGCGACGATGGTGCGCTCAAAGTGTTTCTGTGTTCCTCATCCTCATCGTCGTCGCCTGAGCCCTCTCTCCTGCCTGCTGTCTTCTTCAGCACAGCAAGAACAGCAGGAGCGGCAGCGGTGGGAGCCATCGTCGTCGCTTGGCGTCATCGTCGCATGTAGTGTTCACTCAGTGACAGCGTGCGCGACGCCACTGTGCCGCCGTTCATCGGTGGTCGCTGTCACCTCGCTCATGCAGCTGCAGCAGCCATCTACAGCGACCACGACCACCATCACCCGGATCGAGTTCAACACGTACACGCCTGATCTTAAACACTTCCCTTCCCTTTCTCTCTTTCTCTTGTACTACTGCTAAGTACAAACACACCATGACTCGAGAGAAGGTGCCAGACAGACAGACAGACAGACAAACAGTCAGAGACACTTTGGCGGCCAGTTTTCTGCTCAGTGGCAACACTTGCACTTGTACTTGGCCTTGTCTCCTTGCTCCCCCGCTGTTTACTGCTCTACAGCAGCAGCAGCCTAGGCAAAGGCGAAAGTGTGAAATACTGCTTTTCAACTGCAGCGTCTGCAAAAATCGCCTTAATCTTGACTGACTAACTGTCTTTTTCTTTCTGTCATGTAATTTGCCAGTTGTTTACCAACAGCAGTTGCCTCCGTCACAGCAGGCAGCCTTTGGTACCCTTTTCTCCCGGGAGCAAATGGACCGACGTCCAACGGTGAGGCGATGTACCGTTGCTGGACACAGTTTCAATAGCGGTCAGAAGACTGCTTCTTCTTCTTCTTACGGTTACGTTTGTCGCCAAAATAGCTGGTTTTCTTGTCGATGACCAGACAAACGTAGAGCAAATCAGTGCTGGTGTCAGCTGGCTAGTGCTGACTGCTTTGCATGCACTTTGTTCACGCACCAGTACTCTAGTACTCCTCTATCCTGCTGTAGTGCTGCTGCCGTCAGTGATGTACAGTGCTGTGCTGATGCATCACATGACACTGACACTGTTCTTTTTCCCCCAGCCAACCGTCAGCGGCCAATGTCTCCTCTCTTGCTTTCACTATTTGTTTGAACATTTTTGTTTGCTTCTTCCACAACTATTGGTTTGGCAGTAAAGGGAAAAGGAGCTAGTGCTACTCTCCGACTGCCATCCTAATTGCTCTCGATTGACACATTGTCTCGGTAATTGTCAGGCGGGCAAATTTAATTTGCCAAGTCATAAATCGATGCGTATGCGATATCCCCCTGCAGCCTGTGTTTCAGTTTTTCTCTCACTCTGATTCATTCTCCTCGTGTCGATGACATTTCCTCGTCGTCTGTAGGGCGGCAACATCGGCGGCGGCAACGGCGCTGTCGTTCGTCATCGAAGTGTTCACCCCAGTGTCAAATGAATAGTCACCACGCTTCTCTCTCTCTTTTCCAGGCGAGTTGTTGTCGTGATTATCTATCTCACTTCATTTCTCTCTGCGCACTTTTAGCCACTTTTTGCCACTAGTGCTAATGCTGGTGCATGTTAGCAACTCGCTAGCTATCGTCCATCCATTATCGCCTGTCATCGTTCTCTCTTTCTCTCATTTGCGCTTTCAATTCGCTGGTGGCCATGACTGCTGACACATTGCTCAACACTGGTGACCACCACCACCAGCACTTAGATGTCACTAACATCTCATTGATCAAGCATCCTACCAACACTCTGCAACTCGTGTCAGTGTTGATCTTGTTGACGACGTCGTCGTCGACGTTGTCCTCCTCCTCTTTCTCCCTTTTTCTTCTGCTCTCCTGCTGCCTGGCACATGGCCCACTCCTGCTGGTGAGTCCCTTTCTTTCTTCTCTTCCCTGTTCTCCTTGCTCATTTGAGCACTGATTTGGATTGCTTCCTAGCTGTGTTATCCCTGCTCCCGTTGAATGCTCATCTCATCTCGAGCACTGATGATAGGCAATGGCGTGTGTGTGTGTGTTGATTGCTGATTGCCATTTGCCAGATCATATTGCGCCAATCTATCCATCTGTCCCACTCTTCCTTTGGCTTTCCTATTTACCACAAATATTTTTATCCTGTGCCCATTCAGCATCGTCTTTTTTATTTGTCAGAGAGCAGCGGCGGTAGCAGTGCTGAAATGTTCGAACTTTGTTGATGTTTTTGCCTGTTAGTGCGCCTACCTCTTCCGATCGGAACCTAGCACCGCCGACCTGCACCAGACTTTGTTGTGTTTGCCGAGTAGCAGCAGCAACTGCAAACGGAGGAAATGAGTTTGTGTCTGATGTTGGGGTTGTTGTTATTGGGTGCAGTCGATCATCATCAGCCATCACTGATCACTGGCGTCGATTGATAACTTTTAATGAGCAGTAATGGCAGGAGTGTGTGTGTGCGTAGAACCAGTGTCCTCTGGCAGTAACTTGACCAATTGATTGGTAGCTCATCTCATTAGCTGCTAAGCTGCCGCCGTTCTGCCCAACAACAATTGGCGCGAACAAGTTTTGCCTAGTATCTCATACTGATACCTAGGTGCTCCTGCTTTTTCTGCTGCTACTGCTGATGATGACCGGCTACCGGGCAAAGCAGCTTCATCTTCATCACCCCATCTTCCTTCAGGACATCAACCAGTGTAAGAATACGGCTGTCCGTGCTTTGGATTAGCATTCCAGACATTCTTCACTCTAATTACTCATGTCAGCCATAGCTCAAGTGTTGCTGTTGCTGCTTCTGCTGACGTTAGCTGACGCTCATTTGCTAGCACTAATCGCCGGTCTTCATGTGCATCATGAACTATCTCTCTCTGCTTGCCTATCAGATTGCCACTCAGTCAGCCAGTAACTTACCCGTCAGACTTTTTGATGGCATTGAATTACCAGCGCCTTTCGAAAACCCCCTGAGCTGCCACAATACCCTTTTTCTCTTTCTCTCTGACTTGTTAGATAATTAAATTATCTTGCCAAAATCATCATCACTTTCACAATCACTTCTGAGGTGTGTACCCTACACTCTAGATGCACACAACAGGCGCCCAAATAACAAAGCTTGAGAAGTTCTCTCTCACAGTATGGTGTCCGCGCCACCACCGGCACTGTTGTGATTGATGGATTGTTAATTATAATTAGATCTTTTTCTCTGGCACTGGTGTGAACACTAAATACCAGACGGACCAGGCTGGCTGGCAGCACTCTTCGCTTCAGTGCCCTTCACCACCAGGAGCAACTTCAGTGCACTTTTTCTGCTAATTTACTGCTGTTGCTGATGCTATTGCTTAGCACACTTTTCTTCCTTCTTCCCTTCTCTCTTTCTTTCTCTTTCCACTTTCAGTGTCATCATCAGCAAGTGGCCAAGTGGCTCAATGGGCAATGCGATATCGTTCCTGTTTACTACTGCCACTACTGTTGCTGCTACTGCCTACTGACGCAATTGACTGCCTGAGAGAGAGTAGTCGCTGAGTGGTGGCAACAATAATCAACAATAATCACCGTTGCCGCATAAAGCAGAGTGAGAACGAAAGAAGAAGGAGCTCCATTTTCTGCCATTTGTGCTGCTCAGTGGTTACCAGCACTGAAAGGCACTGCACCGGCGGCACCAGCACCAGCAGAAGCAGTAGCAATTGCGCTGCAGAGTACACATTTGAAAGTTTGCCGCGGCGGCGGCATTAATTTTTAATGATCTGCTTTTAATTAGCTGCCGCAGTAATTAGACTAGGGTGGTGCAAGCAGTGGCAACAGCAGTGGTGGTGAAGCGTTTTGTTCTTCAATTTCTCAAGTGTACACCTTGCCCGTGTTGAAATGTCACCGGTGCTTCCATTGTACTAACTGCTCTGTGACAGTGTGCACTGTGCTGTGCAGTGTTCGACCCTCTGCAGAACGTCCTCGCCATGGCAACGCCTCTCACTAACCACCTCTTCCTCTCATTCTTTCCCCTGTCTTGCAGCTCAAGAAGTCACCAGTCAGCAGCAGTGAGCAGTGGTCGTCACGACGTCTCAATGATCACACTTTCACCTTCTTCTTCTTCTTCAGCCGCCACCGCCTCCTTTTCCTCCTCTTCCTCTTCCTTCTCGTCATCAGCTCTTCGACAGCGACAGCATACTCATCATTTCCGTGGTCTCCTCTGCAATGTCTTCGTCAGCCTTTCCTTCTCTGCCTTGCCATATCTGTGATTACCGACCTCCAGTCATTACTCATCAGCAGTGGTGAGCCCTATCACTATCATCATCACCATTACCATGAGCATTCACTGGTCAGCCTGTTGCCAGTTGCCACTGCACTGCCCATACCCAAAGAGTCCCTTCAAAGGAGGTTATTTCACAGCACTCGGGAGCTGGTACCTGTCAGCAGGACTAACAGACAGACTCCGGCAGAAGCAGTTGATTCCTCCAGTCAGCAAAAGAATGGTGGTGGCAAGCAGCAACCCCAATCCCCGTCACTGTGCAGCAGTGTCAGTCAACAACAAAGTCAGTCCCCGCTGTTGCAGTCCACATCAGATAGCAACCAAACGGGCGTCAGCCTTAGAGTGGGCAGCAGCAGTGACGCCCCTCCGCCCATCATCATCGGCTACCTGACGAACCTCTACGGACGGCAGTCCTCCAATCGTCAGGGCCTGGTCATCAGCGGCGCCATCTCCTACGCCATTGACCACATCAACAATGAGCGACCGGAACTGCTCGGCGGCCGCCGTCTGGAGCTGCTCTTCAACGACACTTCTGCCACGCCGGTGAACAGCACGGCGGCGGTCATCTGGCAGTGGCGCCACCAGGCGGTGGCCTTCTTCGGTCCCGAGGACACCTGCGAGGTGGAGGCGACGGTGGCCGCCGCCCTCAACCTGCCGATGATCTCCTACAAGTGCGCCAACAGCGCCGTCTCCAACAAGGAGGCCTTTCCCACCTTTGTGCGCACCCACCCCGCCGACGTGAATGTGGTCCGCTCGGTGCTCGCCCTCCTGCGCTACTTTCAGTGGAACAAGTTTGCGCTGCTGTGGTTCAAGCGCTCCTCGGAGCTCGCCTCGGTGGTGGCCAACCTGAAGGCGAGGGCCATTGCCGGCGGCGCCTCCATCACCGTCGACTACCCCTTTGACGATGACTACAAGTGCTGCATGGCGAAGGAGTCCTGCTGTGGCCGCACCTGGTCGGAGATGGTCGAGAAGACGTACAAGCTGACGCGGGTGTACGTCTTCTTTGGAGGGGGCTCAAAGCTGTCCTACTTTCTGCTGGCACTGAAGGCGAGAGGACTGCTGGAGCAGGGCGAGTACGTGATTATCTCCGTCGACCTGAATGAGGACTTCAAGGACACGACGGACGAGGGTCAGCTGGAGAGCCAGAAGGCGAATCTGTTTCTCAACCACCGCAATGACTGGTCACAGCACGAGAAGGAGGCGATCAACGAGGCGATGAAGTCGCTGCTGGTGGTGGCCAGACGGCCCGCCGAGTCGCCCAACTACAAGGTCTTTGAGGAGAAGGTCCGCCAGTACAACAAGGCGCCGCCCTTCTGTCTGAAGGACCTGAAGAGCCTGAAGAGGCAACGGTCACTGCCGTCCTCGTCCTCGTCATCGTCGGGCACTGAGGAGAAGGTGAACATGCAGCGGTACATTACCCCCTACGCGGCCAATCTCTACGATGCCGTCATTCTCTACGCGGAGATACTCTCTGAGGTAGGTTTTGATGATGATCTTTTTCAATGAGAATCAATTTCAAAACATTGTTCGGCCAACCTTTTTCTCTTTTTAGATGTTTCGCGACGGCTTGAACGAGCACGACGGTCGCGAGATCACCCGACGCATCATTCGCCGAGGCAAGTACCAGTCGGTGACCGGAGCTCTAATGCACATTGACCAGAATGGTGACGTCCACGGGAACTACACTGTCCTGCAGCCGGCCGGCTTCTACCAGCCGTCATCACAGCTGGTAGCTGGCAACTCCAACAGCAGCAGTCACGACCTTATCGGCTCACCGCCTCCTGACAGCCGCAAGGAGATCATCAAAATGAACCGCGTGGGCACCTTCTTCTTTGACGAGAAGACGGACCGCAACATCTACCAGCCCATTCGGGAAATTGAGTGGGTGAAGCCGACGCACGTGCCGCTGGACGAGCCGCCCTGCGGCTTTGACGGCAAGGGCTGCGACAAGGGCAACGTGGTGAAGCTGCGGGAGTATGTCACCGTCGTGCTCGGCATCATCTTTGTCGTCATTTGCATCGTTGTCTACTTCATGTACCACAACTGGAAGTACGAACAGGAGATTGACGGTCTGACGTGGAAGCTCCCCAGCAAGGAGATCACCTTTGGCGACGTGGACTGCCGCCGGGACCTGAGCGCCAGCAGGGCCAGCCTGATCAGCACCGGGTCGATGGCGCAGGCTCGGCTGAGCGACCACGGGCTGACCAACCTCGCCATCTACAAGAACGCCCACGTCTCTGTGAAGAGCCTCAACTTAAGTTCGAAGACGAAGAAGAGCAGCAATGTCTTTGAGTGCCTGAGCAGGGAGGACAAGAAGGAGATCAAGTGCATCAAGGAGATGCACCACAAGAACATCAACCCCTTCATCGGCGCCTGCCCCAACATCGAGTGTCCGGGGGCGCTGTGCATCATTTCGGAGTACTGCACCAAGGGCTCGCTGAGGGACATTCTCGACGATGAGAAGATGATGCGCCTCGATGAGCTCTTCTTCGCCTCACTCATCTACGGCATCATGTCGGGTAAGTACGCTATTGAGAAGGACAGCGAGGGGAGGGTGTGTGTGACGCCTGTCTGCCATTTGGCTGCCATTATCAGCACTATCAGCACTGAAAGGCTTCTAGGTGGCTGCAGAGGTACCACTGCCGCATTTTGACGCCATCTTATCAGCAGCATGTGAGACTTTCATTCTTTGTCGAGGTGCTATTTTTAGGCGTTTAGCATTTTGCTGGGTGATGGCGATAATTTGCCGTGCTTTTCCACCGCAATGGCTTCATCGCATCTTTGATTGTGGGCAGTCAGTCAGTTGGCGGCTGTTGCTGCTATCAGGCAGAGAACATTAAGAGTACTTGAGTGGGGGAGAGAAGATGAAGACTATCATGTATAGCAGCACTTCGACCAAGTGATTTCGATCAACTCTGTTGGTGGTGGTGGCCACTGCCGACAACTGCAGACAGACGGAAAGTCAAAGGCAAAGTGAGACACTGGCACACAAAGCCGACACTGTGTGCGTTTGCTGCCTTTTTCTTTTTCAATCATTGACTTTCTTAGTAGCCTTTTCTTTTTCCTTTCATGATCCTCTTCACTGGTCGACACTGTTGACACGCCGTAGACAGCTTTAATTTCATTATAGGCTGCCATCGATGTCTCCTGTGTGCCTAGATACGAGGACAGCTTTTGAGAGACAGTGAGAGGGAGAGAAAGTGTCTTCCCAAAGATTGCCATATTATTGCCTCTCTTCATTAGTGAAAAGTGCCCTTCTCAATCTGTGCGGCAGTGGCTGTCTGTCGGTCTGTTTGTCAGTGAGAGTGTGTGAGCAAACACTAATCGATTACACTTCTTCACTTCATTTTCTTGGCTATATAGTCACCGGCAATCTGCTCGATCAAATTCTCTGGCTGCTTTTTTGCTTTTAATTCCAATTGAAAATTCTCAGTCTTTGGTAATTTGAGCTAGTCGACAAATTGGGCACAGTTTTTTTCCTTTCCCCGGTTACATTGGTTTTTGTTTAAAAAAGTGCAAGAAAACAATATTGTTGATTGCACAATGAGTTGTTAGCAAAAAAGTACAACCAAGAAGAGCTTAGTCCCCGTTTTCATTGTTGCATGCCAGCGTTGTTTTCGTCGGTCGCACAAATGTATGAGCACTTGCTCGACTTATTAAGATAATTATTATTTATTGTTACTTATGATGTAAGGAGTAGGCAGAAAGACACATTCTCTTCACTCGTACACGAAGAAATATGTGCACTCATCTAGGCTCGTTTCCGCCTTTTGTAAAAAGGAAAGGGAACCCACATTGGTGCAGACAAAATGCAGCTGAACCAAATACCAAAGCTCATAAAAGAATAAATAGTAGGCATTACTTTTGCCTCGAGCTCGTGGCTCTGACATTGCCATTTGCATTTGCATTTTCAGGCAAATGGGGTAATCTTGTTCTTTTGAATTCTCGTTCTTTTTGGAACACCTGAGGTGAACTCTTGCTCTCTTTACATTCGACAGAAATCATAACAATTGATTTGTGCGCCACTTTCTTATTAGGCAACTTACTGCTGCTACTACTAAATATAAAGGCTAGTAAGGCGATTGTAGGGAATCACTGTGTATGTGACCTAAATGTTCTGTTGCCACTGCAGCTGCTGAATGTTTGTCCCGCTGCACTTTTGATCGGCACATTCCTCCCTCCCTGTTTCCCTTCCCCTCAACTGCTTTTCGCCGCTAATGAGCTTCTGAACTGGGGGCAACTGCGTTTCCTACTTCTTATTTTCTTTATTTTCACTCTCTCACTTTTGCTCTCACTTTTTCGCCTTCCAGGAATCGCGTATTTACACAAGAGCGAAATAAAGTGCCACGGCAATCTGAAGACGACTAACTGCCTGGTAACCAGCCGCTGGGAAATAAAGCTAGCGGACTTTGGCTTTCACAAGCTGCGTGAGATAGCCGAGGTGGATGCCAAGCACGTCAACTACAAACGCCTGTGGAAGGCGCCCGAGCTGCTGCGAAACATGGCCGAGTTTGCCGCTGCTGGTGGATCGAGCACCAGCAACAGCATTGCCACCACGACAAACACCGTCGCCGTGGCGCTGCTGGCCGCCACCACCAGCCACCTGCCAAAGGAGACCCCCGAGGCGGACATTTACGCCTTTGGCATCATCTTCCACGAGATGCTCGCCAGACGGGGGCCCTTCTGCATGAAGGACCACGACCTGGCCACGGAGGAGCAGGAGGAGGAGTGGGCCGGGGAGGTGCTGCGGAAGGTGGTCGCATATCAGCCCGGTGGAAGTGGAGAGGCAGGCGCTGTTCGCCCCTTTCGGCCCTCGGTGGCGGAGATGCAGGTCAACAATGACATCATCGACATCATCGAGGAGTGCTGGCACGAGCAGCCCTCTGAGCGGCCCAAGATTGAGCCCCTGCGGAACAAGGTTCGTTCCTGCCCCAAGTTTAAGCCGCCGCCGGGCAATCTGATGGACAACATGATGAAGATGATGGAGAAGTACCAGTACCAGCTGGAGGACCTGGTCGATGAGCGCACCGAGCAGCTGATTGACGAGAAGAAGAAGACGGAGATTCTCTTGCACCGAATGCTGCCGGAGAGCGTGGCGAAGCAGTTGCTCGTCGGGAACAATGTCGTCCCGGAAACCTTCAGCGAGGTGACCATCTTCTTCAGCGACATTGTCGGCTTCACCTCGATGTCCGCCAGCAGCGAGCCCATAGAGGTTGTCGAGTTTCTCAATGACCTCTACACGCTCTTTGACAATATCATCTCCAATTATGATGTCTACAAGGGTGAGAACTGACTGCTCAGGCAGAACACATTTCTTTTTCAGTAACATTTCTTAATCTCCTTACTTATCACATTAAACATTTGTATTCATTCGTTTAGTGGAGACAATTGGCGATGCGTACATGGTAAGGAATGAAATGATGGCAGTGTGTGTTGACTGCTTTTGAAAATATCAGTGTTGACTAACGTAACTAAATCACTGTCACGCACAGGTGGTCTCTGGTCTGCCGATACGCAATGGAAAGAAGCACTGTACGGAGATTGCCTCGATGGCCTTGGAGATGCTCGACGCTGTCAAGTCCTTTAGGATTCACCACCGACCCGATGAGGTGCTGCAGCTTCGAATTGGCATGCACACAGGTGAGTGCCAAAAGTGAAGCAGAAGGTGTTTATTTAGAATCGGGACATTTTTTCCCATTTGTTTTCTCAGTTGCTCTCAATTGATTTCCACTTTTGGTACGGAGGATGAACTTGAACTAGAGAAGGGAACAAAAATAGTACATTGACTCAATTTAGTCTATAGAAGTGTGTCGTTATTATGTTAGCAACAGCAGCAGCGAGAGTGGGAAACACGGCAATACATTAATCTCTTCTACTCTACACGCACACTTAGCCAAATTGATAGCTAGTTGTAGTGAAGTGCACTGTTTCTACTTTACTTTTTGTGTGCGCGTATTTACATTGCGGAAAGCACTGAAAGAAAGTACTGTTCATTTTCATTAATTTATTAGAAGTAGATAACTTTTCTAACTAAAGACATCTGTTCTTTGATTAGGGCCCGTCGTTGCGGGTGTAGTTGGTCTGAAAATGCCTAGATACTGTCTTTTCGGTGATACCGTCAATACGGCATCGCGCATGGAGAGTAATGGTAAGTGATGATGATGATGATTAGGTTTTCTGATGCTGACATAATTTTTGTTTTAATTCAAAGGTGAGGCGCTGAAGATCCACCTGAGTCCGGAGTGCCGTGACTACCTGGAGCCAACGGGGCAGTACATCATCGAGGAGCGAGGTTTGGTGCGGATGAAGGGAAAGGGCGACATCAGGACATACTGGCTGCTGGGACACGTCGACGGAGAGCGGCACCGCCTGAAGAACTACTCCAACCTCAAGGTGGAGCCGCTGTTTGTCAACAAAACCGGCCTCAGAATTACTTTTGAGGATGACCAGGAGGGTGGCGGCGGGGCTGGCGGCAAAGACGGCGGTGGCGGTCTTGGTTCATCGCACGGTCGCAAGGGCTCACTCATTCACGGGCTGCATCGAAAGGGCGGCCGGCACGGCCTGGGCCCTCGAGCTCAGGCTAACTCCATTCTGCGACTAAAGAGTGGCTACAGCAACTCCTGCAGTACGGTGGCTCTCTCAAACGGGCCGTCTCATGATGCACTGAACAGTGGCTACAGCGACGCAGTGCCAGTGAGACCCAGTCCGAAGATGAGCCGTCTGAACATACTGAACATTGGCAAGCTCTTCAACGGGAAGATTCGCTCAATGTCCACCAATCACCCAGCGGCGGATGGAGCGACGATGCCGACGACGGGCAATGCCAGTGCTCTCGCCATGAGCGCCTCGAACAGCATTCCGATGAAGGAGACGGCCATCAGGCCACCGAAGGGCATCATCAAGTCGCCCAGCTACAACACCATTGAGATGCACAGCAAGCGAGCTGACCTGGATCTCTTTGACCACTCGGGTGAGGGAGGTGGTGATCATTATCCCCAGCACCAGCACTACCCTCCTCACGGCAGCCGAAGCAGTAGTCGAAAGGGAAGCGTCGAGAAACTGCACGGCTACCACCAGCATCATCAAAAGCTGCTTTCCCGATCTCAACTTGACGGCTCGATGATTGAGGAGTCATCGCTGAGTGGTACTGATGGCGGTGGCAGTGCCGGGGACCACCGTCAGCTGATGACCGACAGTCTGGAGACGGTGGCCGGCAAAAGTGGCACTGGCAACAGTAGCAACAACAACAACAACAATACCGGAAGCAGTTCCTTTGCCAGCTTCAAGGCGGGCGACGAGTCGGCGAGTGATGAGGAGAGTCAGCCACTGCTGGGACTGCACGTCGACACTGCCTCGAACACTGTCCTGCTACCCACTGTACACCGACTGCCGCCAGTGGCACCACTACAACCTCCGCATCAGCTCCAGCAGCCTCACCGGACGCCACCCAGTCGGGTCAATCGGCAAGTCAGTCTGGCGGAAGTGGACGAAGTGGAGCTCGAGGAGAACAGCAGCCTCAACAATAGCAGTCTCAACAATAGCAGCAGTGCTGGTCGGCAACCCTTTAAGCATGCACCCATCAACTGTGATACAACAATTACCCCAACCAATTCATCACCATCAGCTAACAATAAGGGCAGCAGCAACAGAACCGATGAACAGCCTATCTCTGCTATTTTAAATATTCTACCCGAGAGAGGGGAAACTTCGGCGCAGTTTTCTGAGCCCAATCGAAGGCCAACTGTAAACGGGCAGCACTCTTCTCAATCGAATGCCCATGCAGAGAGCAAGCGCACATCAAATAAAGCCATTGAGGACCAGCATCATCAGCCAGCAGCAGCCTTTAGCACTACCATAGAGATGGCACCAGCACCATCATCCTCTGAACATCAACACCATCACCTCCCCAGTCCCTACTTCTTTGAGAGCAGTGTTGGCACTGGCAATGGTGGCAGCAGCAGTGTTGGCTGTAGTACTCCCGGATCCAATGGCACCACTGTCAAAATCAAGAGCACCGTGTGAAATACTATTGACGAGCAAAAATAGTGCAAAGATGTGCTGCTGCTGCTTTCCTACTCAATACTCGATCTTATTCTCACGCTGCTTCTTTCTTCTTCTCTTTCTCACTGTGAATGTGTTTGCAGAAGCACCTCCACTGTTTTTTTATTTTCAATCATTTTCCCTCTCTCTTTCTCTCTCACTCTCCACATAGTCCTCACAAGTCGTTGCCCGTCGGTCTTTCTTTTGCATTTTCATATACATTTTCACTCTTTCTCTTTTACCTCCTCATCTACACACACACAGACAAACAGCTGACACAGCTAGCAGATTGTTCCACAGAATTGTCTTCCCTTTTTCTTTCTCTCCGATTCTCGCCATTCAGCCAATTCTTTTTACTTTATTTTATTCTCTGGCCACACTCACTCACTCACTCCCATTGACACAGTCGAAGAGTTCCCACTTGTTTGCAGTAGGCAGCCCCATCACATCATCACCGCCCTGGTCTCTGGTGCAGTCCACTCTAGTCATATTGCTATTGCAAATATTTATTTTGCGGATTCTTTTTGTCCACAAATAAACTACTAGTTACTTACTAAACACACTCTCTCTCACTCGGTACTCCACTGATTGACAATTGCTCTCAGAAGAGAGGACACTGTTGCGGTTCGGTTCTCCGGAAAATTGGTGGCAAATTCGGGAGTGATGTGTTCTACTGCACTGCTGCATCGGTGCAATCAGAGTGCAACACATACGATGCCCTTCAAAAGCCGTCACAGCCTAATTAGAATCATCAAAACGTAATCACCGCCACTCGTCGTCCAGTAAACATTCGAATATTCTCTATAAAAGGATTGAGAGTGCTTCGTAGAAGTACTCTGAACACTGGTGCACTGCTGTTGAGCAAACAGCACTCCTACCACCACCAATGCATTGAATGTGTGCTTTTTGATTAACTGCTCTCCGACAGATGATGAAGATGATGATGAGCAATTCTGAATGAGAGAGAAAATCGTCTTCATTAGTTTTGCTTTCGGTAATTAAAAATTTGCCTACGGTGAAATGCGGGCAGAGAAAGAAGCAGAACACTTCCCATGTATTGACAGGGAAGTGGTGGTAAAGGAACCGACAGCTGAGAATCGCCACATATGGCGTGCGGCGCGCATCGAAATGCTTTGCAGCATGAAAAAAAGTGGGGTGGTAAATATTGCAATATATGGACGGCACACAGACGCACAGCATGGATTAGCATCAGATGCTGTCGGGGGAATGATAGATTTAATAGAAGAGTGGCTCAGCTGTGGCAGAGCTGATGATACCAAGCTGATGGTACCAGTAATGAGAAACAGGGCAGAAGATTCATCAAAGAGGCAGCAGCAGATTCCGCTGGCAGTAATTAATCTCGCTCCTTTTTGTTCCGTCGCCAGAACCGTCGCACTTCTTCGTGGCCCGACGTGGTAACCACCAGCAATCGACGCGACGTATTCTCAAAGATGATTACACCCAAATCCTGGGGAAAGGAGAAACAAAATATCAATTTAGCGTGAATAATGGAATATTCTTCCTTATTAAAAATGAAAAAGAGAAACAGTAGTGCCGCACTCAATTAAAAAACACTTACATTGGCGTACTTTCTCAGCAGTTCGTAGTCTGGCTGTGAGTTGAATTGCGAGTAGAGGACGCCATCATTGAAGGTGAGTCGATTCCGCTCCTGCTCCCAGAGAAATATCTGGTCAATGATGGTGCTGGGAATGACCGTGGCTCGACCCCCTATCTGCATATTCGGATGGGCGTGCATCGTCAGGTAGTGGGTGATCTGCTTGGCGGTGATGCCGAATTTGAATGCCGCTCGCACTGACTCACGCGTAATAAAGCCGGCAATAAACTTTGGAAAGCGGTAATTCAGCTCAATGAAAAGGGTAAGTAGGGCAATTTGAAGTGGTGATTCTATCAGTAGAAGCAATTGGTCAAATCAATAAAATCAATCGTGATGACAGAGGTGTTTATCCTTACCGGTGTATGCGTATATTCGGTAGTTTGTTTCAATGACAATGAAGCCCTGTCGTTTGGCAGTTGCCGTCACAGCCAAAGTGGGCTTTGATAGGGTATTTTGGCGAACACAGTCAAATAATTGAATCACAAGTCTGGTGGGATAAAATCGGCCGTCTTTGCGCTAAACAAAAAGAAAAAATGATAGTTAGCCATTTTAGTAGTTTATACACTCACAAGTTCTAGTTACCTTTCGTTGGTAATGAGACCCATTTCGCGCAAATGCTGCAGAAATGTTTGCAAAGAATCAGTCATTCCATCAGTGGAGTAGCTCTAAAAAGTTAAATTAATTCAAGTACAAAACAAAAAAAATGGTTTACCTTTCCAAGAGTTAAAAAGTTTAGCTCAAACAGAAAACTTAAACATTCAATAAAGCTAAGTCCTAAGCCTTCGACCAGGTCAAGGTACTTTCGAAGGAAAAACCAAATTTGAGAAGAAATATCCATAAGTAGAAACTGAAATCCCGAAGCTGTGATGCTAATGTCTTGAAGGTCATTTTCAATAAGTCTAGCTCGAAGAATGACTTGTTTGGTGATTTCGCCAATGTTGTCATTGTAATCCTTCAACTTGACACTGGCCATAAAATTGAGAATAGAATCCCATCTTTTGGTCACCGCATAGCTGTCCAACGTTTCAATATCGGGCTTGTGCTTGTCTGCACTCAAATTGTTAAATAAAGGTCTCGGCTGCCCACTGAAAAAGCAAAAATTAACAGCTGCTCATTCAATTTACTGAAATTCAAAATTACCCTCCAAGCCAAGCGGCCTTCAGATTCTCCCGAAACGTTGAATTGAGCACCCAAGCTGGTAGGCCGTTTAGCATGTGCTGCTTCCAAATGTGCAGCTTATTCAGGGCTTCTGAAGCTTCGGTGTAATCACTAACGAAAACAAAATATTAGTCAGTAAGGTAACACAACTAATTAGCTCTACAAACCTTGAAGTCTTGACCCAAGATGAAATGACTGCCTGCGGAATTGGCTGCTCGATGAACATAAGGCGGAGGACAAAGTTCTGTGAAAGGGAGGGCAGTTCGCGAAAGACCACCAAGCAGGCGGCGGATGAGGCGTACAGCTGATGGAGAAATGCAGGCTGAAACTTGCTGAGGTAGTCAATCAGACTGATGTTCATCTCATCGTACTCCTTCCCGCCGCTGTTCATGTCCACCAGAGCATTGTTGCCAAAGGTGGAGCCCATACTTTGCAGGTTACCGGCGAATGCATTCATCTTTGCAGCGGAGTGAGTAGGGTGAGAGATTTGAAGAGATTCGGATGTTGATCAAAGATGAGGAACTTTCACTTAATAAATCTGCTGCAGATGATACTGTGCAGCCACTTATGCTGCATGTCAACAAGCAAACAGCATCAAAAGAAAGATAAACGTTGGTTCTGATCCTGGACCACAAAGTGCAAGTTGTTTTGACAAGAAAATGAAAACAATGCCCGTTTAGCGCACTTTTACGGCGTTTATGAAGGGGCACTTGTTCAGACTTTTTTTGCAAAGCGTGTTTTGTTTTTCAGCTCCATGTGACTTTGCCGCAAAGACTTTATCTGAAGATTCACCGGTTTTTCCTTCCCCCAAATGGGTTCCACCGCCTCCAAGGAAGTCTCCGGACCGCTGGGCAATGTGTCCATTGAGAAGAAGCACCCGGAGGCCTACGCTGGCATGGAAATTCCGCCAGAATGTCCGATGCACGCAAAAGCAGCAGCCGCCGCTTCAAGCAAAGCCGCCTCCGACTGTCCAATCAATCCGGATAACTTGATGCCCCTCGAACCTCGTCAACAGCCGTCGGAAGGACAGCCTTTTGATCTGAGCAAGAATCGGCAGACGTCCACCATCCCGAAGGCCGATCCAAAGGATGAGAATGACAAGTACTGGGTGTACCCGTCGGAGCAGATGTTCTGGAATGCCATGATTCGCAAGGGCTGGAAGTGGAACGACGCCGTAGAGGGCAAGGACGATTCTTCGGGAGAAAAGTTTGCCGCAAAGGACATGAACGATATCATCCGCATCCACAACTTCAACAATGAGCTCGCCTGGAGAGAGGTGCTCAAGTGGGAGCTTGCTTTTCACCGAGAGGAGTGTCCCTGTGGGCCAAAGTTGAGACGTTTTGGTGGTCGTGCCCAGGACTACTCGCCGCGAGCTCGAATTCGAAGTTGGATGGGCTACGAGTTGCCCTTTGACCGCCACGACTGGGTGGTTGATCGCTGTGGAAAGGAGGTCCGCTACGTCATTGACTACTACGACAGCAATCACCTGGACGATCAGACGGGCAAGTTTGCGCTGCTCGACGTTCGCCCGGCTTATGATTCATTCGGGGCGGTCTGGGACCGAATGCGAGCTTGCTACTGGCGCTGGACACACGAGTACTTTCCGCAAGCGGAGCCATCAAAGCCATCTACTTAGAGCGTAGAAGCTCTTTTCATCTCGTTTCACCTGTTTATATAACGCCTCCTAATCCCCACACAAATAGTCATGTAAGATACAACAAAAATTATTGTTAGATTAAATTATTGCTCAAGCTGGTACTACAACTCCGATAACCGAAGCACACCCCGCTAGATAAATGTTCACTTTTTAATGGCACCTTAGAGCTATGATAGGAAAAGCCTGTCTGTGTTATGTTGGGTCTGCGCTTCAAGGTCAGACAGAAGGCGGCGGCCGGCGGTTTCCTGGCGGAGCTCCTGGAGGCTGTTTCTTTTGAGGAGGGGGCGGTGGCGGTGGTGGCTGATCACGGAGCGACTGCTCACTGGGCTCCTGCGTCATGAGCGCCCGTGAGGGCGAATTGAAGCTTTGCATTGAGGCGGCGGGCGTGGCTCCAAACTGAGATGTCTGGCTCACTGACTGCTGCGAGGCCTGAGACTGCATGCTTTGCTGCTGCTGAAGTTGCAGTGAGGGGGCGTTCTCAACCGGGCCAGGAGGTGGAGGAGGTGGCGGTGGCGGCGGATTTTCCTTTTGCACCTGTCCGGTGTTTACCTTCTGCAGGACTGGCTGCTGCTGTTGCTGCTGCTGTACTGCTGCCACAACCCCTCCCGCCCCCTCTGTCCGCTGGAACCACTGATCGCGAGCAATCGCCTCAAAGGGCGTCCGTTCCTGCGGACTGGCCTTGAGAATGCCCGCCAGCCAGCTTTTGGCGGCCGGCGTCAGATTGCGCGCCCCCGCCAGTGCCTGCTCAATTCTCGGGCCGGCCAGCTCCACCGCCTGTTCATTGCGCGCCGCCTCGCCCATCGTCCCGTACCGGACCGGGTAGGTGCGGGTGTTGGCGAAGAAGAGCGTCGCCCCGTAGGACCACACGTCTGCGGCCACCGGGTTGAAGGTGCGCCCCTCCTCGAAGGTCTCCGGCGCCTGAAAGTGCGCCCCGGTGTTCAGCGCCCGCCCGCCGCCGCCGATTAGGGCCTTGACCGTGCCGATGATGTGGTCGTAGTAGAGGACACTGTCGCGGAATGAGCTCAGCTTGACGATGGTCCGCTCGGCGTCGGCGGCCGCCGTGGTGAGGAGGACGTGCTTCGGACTGATGGACCGGTGGGCGATTCCACAGCCGCCCAAATAGTCCATGCCCAAGTACAGCTGCACCGCCCACTGGCCCATCTGCGTCTCGGGCACGTACACGCGGTTCACCTTGAGGAAATCGCGCAGGTTGCCGTAGATGCTATCAATTAAAAGAGATAAGACTTAATCTCTAGAACTAAACCTTCTCCTCTTCCTACCAGTACTCCTGAAAGATGACCACTCGACCGGCGTCATCGAAGAAGATGTCCCAGGTGGAGATGCACCATTGGGAGTTCTTTCCTGTGTTAGCAAAGACAAATGTGTAAATAGCTTTAGGTAATCCCCTTTTCTCCTCAACAACTTACCAATGTGCTTGAGCACCTTCATGTAGATGCTGCGTCGGGCGTCGATGCGCGCCGTCGGCTCGTACACCCGCGCCACCAGTGGCTGCTCCGGACTGGCCCGGTGGTGGGCGAGGTAGATGTTGCTGAATGAGCCACTGAAGAGGCTGTTCTCCACGTCTATGACGTACTCGAAGAAGTCCGGCGTCTCGGTGTTGCGCGCCGGCGTCGAGCGAACCAGCGTCTCCACCTGGCGTTTCACACTGCTCGCCAGCGTTCGGTCCACCTGGTTCACGTTGATGTACGGCATTATCTTTGGAAAAATGAGATTTGTTGAGAAAGTGTTGTCGCGGACAAGTGACACGTAAGCACAAAGTGAAATAGACAAAAGTTCTGACGACGCTTTTCAAAGAGGTGCGATGATTTAGAATTGTTTACGTGTAACAATGGGCTGAACTGTTTTCACTGCTATAAAGGAACACTTGCCGCTTTGTTGTCAGGTTTAGTCGAGTTTGTGCTTGAAAGAGTTATTTTTCATAGATTTTTTTGCACTTTTTTCTTCTCTATCAGCATGGCTTCAAAGAACCCCGGCGACAAGAAGGAAGAAAAAAAGAAAGAAGCCGGCAAGTCACCGACCAAAAGCCAAAAGCCAAAGGAAGCCAAGGAAGCAGCCGGCAAGAGCATCCAGAAGAAGGTCGAAAAGGTCGAGAAAAAGATGGAAAAGATCGAAAAGAAGGCTGAAAAGGCCGAGAAAAAGGAGAAAGCCGAAAAGGCTGAAAAGACCGGCGGCGGACCGTCTGAGGGAAAGGAGTCCAAGGCGGAGGGCAAAGGTCAGCAGCCGGGAGGAAAGAGCACCAAAGAGCCTTTCGCCGCCGGTGGCGCCCCGCCCAAGTCCACGGAGAAGTCTTCGAAGAAGAAGAATAAGTGCTCCGACAAGCCGACGCCCACTCCGCAGACGGTGCACATTGTCAATCCGCAGGGACCGATCCCGCTGACACCGGCCGACCAGAAAACACTGAGCGACATGGGCTTCGCCATTGGCCAGCCGATGCGCTCCGGTGGCTTCGGCATGATCTACACGGCCACCCAAGGCGGCCCTGGCCCCAGTGCCAAGCCGCTAGGTGGCCAAAGTGATTGAGCTCGCCGGCCTTGGCGACCACATACGTGAAGGAGGTGAGCAACTGGCGCGATGTGTGGCGCAACTCGCCCAACATCAACCCGGCGCTTGAAATCTTCGAGCTGCATGAGCCCGATCGCATGATGGTGATCATGGAGCCGGCGGACTTTGACCTGCAGGACCTGGTCCTCAAGCAGCCGGGCTGGGTGAGCAAGAAGCTGGCCGCGCAGTATTACTGGCAGATGAATCGCGGCCTCAGCTTTATGCACCTCAAGAACTTTGCCCACCGCAATCTGAAGCCCCGCAACCTGCTGATCAGCAAGGCCCGCGGCATGGAGCTCCGTCTCTCCGACTGCGGCATGTCACGCGTCAGCTTCGCCGCCACTCACCCGGAAACAACCTCCAACTTCGCCGCCTGGCACGAGACCTTTGGCTACCTCGCTCCAGAGGTCTTTAGCGGCAACAATGCCTTCTGTCCGATGGAGGCGGACCTGTGGTCGGTCGGGGCCGTCCTCTTCTTCTCCTCTACAAGGTGGTGCCCTTTCAGACGCTGAAGATGGACATCGCAGAGCTGTCGGAGAAACAGAAGCGCCTCGAGGTGAGCAAGACCGGCCGCCTGGAGCCGCCCGAAGACGGACCCCAGTGCCGCATCGAGGACGCCCTCATTCAGATTAGTCTGCACTTCAAGGTGGAGCCCGGGGAACGACCCACGGCGAAGGCGGTCGTCGACAACCCCGCCCACTACGGAAAGTGGTCCAACTGGTTGCCCTCGCAGGCACCCGGCGTCAACTGGGTCATTCCGCCCAACCACTGAGCAGCCACTGGGCGACTGCAGCTACTGTTGCTCATCAGCAGGGGCATCTTTGTCCTCTGCCTTTTTAAATTTTTAAATTTTGTTACATTAGTAAAATGTTTTTTTTCTTTTTATTATTCTTGATTGGCGTGAGCATTGTCGAAGCATTGGTGAACTGTAAAAGGTCATGTATGTTTGCAGTTTGAAGTGCTCCTCTTCTTACTGCGTGTTCTAAGCTTTCCAGCATTTTCAGATAAAAAATAAAAATGTTTTAATAAAAATAAATTGAAAATTTTAGAATAAAGGCATTGGGTCGCCTGAGATGCTCAAATGAAGGAGAGCACTGGGGGCATGAAAGTGGCCCAATGAGGCGACCCGGCCAATGTGTCAAGAGCAGTGCTCCTCATCCGTGTTGGGCACGGTATCGCTCGTACTGCTCATTGACGTCGTGAGCGGCCTTCTGCGCGGCTTCCTTCACCTTGTCGCCGTACTGGTAGCCGATGGCGACGAAAACGACCACCACGACGAGCAGGGCGATCAGCAGAAAGCGCAGACAGCGGCTGAGCGGGCAGTGGGCCATGGCACCGCCTGACTGGTCACTGGACGACTGGAAGGGGGCCACGCCCTCTTCGGCAGCTCCCCCGGGAGTGCCAGTGCTCACACCGCCGCCAGCCTGCTCCGCAGTGCTCTTGAAGGCGGCAGTGTCAAAGTCGTAGCGACACTCGATCTTCTTCTCCACCATCGGCTCTCCACCAGGCTTCGCCATCTGTCCAGGGAGGGAGAAGAGTAAGAGGAGGAATATATTCGACTCCTCTTCTTACCAGAGTGGCGGCAGTGTCATTGGCCTCCGGAGCGCCATCCACAGTGCGGTACTGCACCATGAACTTCTGCTTGGACTTGGCGAAGGCGGCCACCAGCTCGGCACTGGCCAGAGCCTGGAAGGTCACCTTCACAGTGGCCTTCTGACTGGGGGCGATGATGCCCGAGGTGGGCTTGACGATGTAGCTGGCAAAGGAGGGAAACCAGGTTAGTAATGTAGACCTCCTCATCACTGGACTTACCGCTTCGGGTCAATGGTCTTGACCTTGAAGGCGACGTAGTGGTCGGCCGAGGGGTTTGTCAGCTCTAGGCTCATCTCGCTGCTGTTGGTGTACGGAGCTGAAAAAAAGAAGAAAAAGAAAGTGGTGGATGATTTCATTCAGTGAATGCGGTGGAAACCTACCAGGGAAGTGGAACTCCTCCGGCGAGATGGTCAGAGTGTTGGGCATTTTGCTGCTTTGAGCAAAGAATCACTGGCAAAAAGTTGCGAAAAGTCCTCGAGTCAGGTGCTTAGACAAACAACTTGCAAAAAACCTTGCTAAAAACAAACACTAAATGAGCCTGCTGAAGGCAACGTAGTTTTATTTCATATCGTACGGCAACAATGAAAATTCGACTTTTTCTTTCCAAAATGTTCGAAAACTGTCAGAGCGCATGTGTTTGCTTTAGTGATGACGGTGCGTCTAATACCACTTCATTATCACTCGCTCGCTCGCAAACTTATTGAGACAATTGGACCATTTTCAGCGTTGTCTGTTCCTGAAACTATCCACAAACTAATTTGCACAAATGAAGCTTCACACCGCTCTGGCCGGGAGCAATGAGGCTCCGACAAAGACCGCCGATGACTGGACCAGTGCTCTGCACATGGAGGACTTTCGCCTGAAGTACTTCTCCCGAATCTACGGCTTCCTGGCCGCTCAGTTTGCCATCATCTTCGGCGTGAACATGCTCTTTGCCACGTACGCACATCTCTTCAGTTTCCAATCAACTAATCGTGTTCTTTCCTTGACTCTCCAGTGAGGCCATCAAAAAGAGCTTCCAGGGAAAGCCGGTCATTTGCTACGCCTCTATGTAAGTTCGAATGCTCTCAGGTATTTCACTGTCCACTGAAACATCTTCCGACCATTCCAGTGCCGTTGCTCTTCTTTCCTACGGCGCACTGTACGTCAAAAAGTTGAACAGTCCGGAGAAGAAGATGGCGTGCGTTCTCATGCAGGTCCAGTTTGTAAGTGTGTACTTGGGACACTTCTGCACTACTAACTTTCTTTCCTCTCTAGACCCTCATCCTCGCCTTTGCGCTGGCCTTTGTGAAGCCCTCCTTCAACTGGGGCAGTTTCTCCTGGGCCTCACTGCTCATCTGCATTTGCTGCATCGTCATCTTCATCGCCTACCGCTACTTTTCGGTAATGTCAGCTGAACCAGCCTGTCAAGAAAGCACAAACTAACTTTGCAATTGTTCTTTAGTTTGAGTTTCACACCTATCACGGCATCAAGTTCATCTTCCGAGGCATTCTCTGCTTCCTCGCTGGCCTTCTCATGCTGTGGAAAGTGTGGAACTTGGAGAAAGAGGCTCCGCAGGAAGCTCTCAATCTGTACATTCAGGACAACCTCGATGGATTTCACATTGCTGCCATAGTTCTCTTGGTGAGTATCTCTTACTGAAAAAAGTGCTATACCTAATGTTTTTACTTCCAAGTTCTTTGCCTGGAGCACCCGTCGAATTGTCAACTCCAACGCCGTCATTCGCTACCACCTGGACAACTTTATCTTCGGCGTGACGCTCATCTACACTTCGCCCGCTCTAAACATCCTCTACAAGCCGAAACAGGGTTGAGGGGATCTTCAATTAAATTTTTGTTTTTAATAATATGAATACATTTAAAAACTCGGCAGAGCCCGAGTGAAGGAAAATGAAGACAACTCTGCCTCTTTCAGTCCTGGTCCTGGGCGAACCAGGCGTGGGCGAGTATCTCCTCCATGTTGCTGCGCGAGGCGGGGTCCGGGTTGAGGTGGACGTCGATGAGGTCCTTCAGCTCCTTGGAGATGCTCTTCACGAACTTGTAGTTCTTCTCCAGCTGACTCACCAGCAGCTTTTTGGTGTCTCGCTCGCCGAAGGGCAGGCGGTTCTGGGTGAGCACGTAGAGGACGACTCCGTTGGACCAGACGTCGCTGACCAGGGCGTTGTAGGGCTGCGCCTTGAGCACCTCGGGGGCGACGTAGGCAGCACTGCCGCAGTACGTGTCAGACATTACCTGCTGACCGGTCGACTTCTCGTTCACCGAACGGGTGAAGCCAAAGTCGGTCTAGGGGTGGGAGGGGATTAGAACTGGTCAGTACAATATCACACTCACCAGTTTCGCCTCGGTGCGCGCCTTGTTCAGGAGAATGTTCTCGCACTTGATGTCTCGGTGGGCAAACCCCTATTTATTGGAAAAAGATGTTTAGAAGTGTTGAGGAGCTATTGAACTGGTCACCTACCACGGAGTGCATGTAGCGAAGAGCATCGCCGAACTGACGGTAGAAGAAGCGGGCCTTCTTCTCCGACAACTCCTTTGTCTCCTTGAGCATATCCAGAAAGTCGCCGCCCTCGGCCA
This sequence comes from Tyrophagus putrescentiae, assembly GCA_024499935.1. Classification (NCBI taxonomy): domain Eukaryota; kingdom Metazoa; phylum Arthropoda; class Arachnida; order Sarcoptiformes; family Acaridae; genus Tyrophagus; species Tyrophagus putrescentiae. Next base: position 4,769,189 of record JAMZRA010000008.1, read on the forward strand.
GCTGAAAAAAACGTTCAAATGTGTTTAATGCCTGACACGTCAGACTTACCTCCATAAATATGATGACTCGATTGCCCACGACAAAGATGTCCAGCACTTCAATGAGGTACTTGTGCTTTAGCTTCTTCATAGTGTACAGCTGCAAATGGAGAGTTAGTCACTGGGAACGTTCCCTTAGGCCGATGATTACCTCTCGAGGGAGGAACTTGATGCGATAGTCATCAGAGGTCTTCTCCAGGTCAATGACCTTGGCGGCGACCCCAGTGCCCTTGAAGGTGGCACGGCAGACGCAGGCAAATGAGCCACTGTTCAGTGGGTCGCCCAGTTTGAAGCCCTTCTTCTCCAGCAGACGGGCATCGTTTGCAGACAGCACAATCTTCTCCTTCTTCTGAGACATTTTGCTTGATAGAGGAAAATCAGAGAACAATGCCAGACTAAAAATCGGACTAGGCAGTTTAATGCAACTTTTATTATAGAAAATTTCGAATAATTGAACAGCAATGCACAAACAATGACACGTGCAATTCAAAGTTTTAGGCCCATATTTTTCAAAATAAAATAAACTTGTAACTTCAAATGTATAATTTACTCACTTTAGTCACACAACCTTTATTTTCACTAATTACAAAAAGTCTTAGTGGTAATGACCAACGTGTTATTAGCAAATTTGTTTTGTTTATGTTATTTAAATACACTTGGATGACAACAAAAAAGTGGTTATGGAGAAGTTTATAAGGTACTCTTACTGCGAATGCTGAATTTGAAAATGCCTTTTGAAACCTTTTTTCAATTTGAACGTTTGTTGACAAACGGAGCATTAAAATAGTTTAGAGTCGCTGTTAACTCGTTGGTAAAAGTTTGGAACAGTTTTTTGAGCAAATGATTTGGAGCAAATCGAGCACTTGCAAGCCCGAATGCCGTGTGAACCAGTTAGTGTTCATTGAGATTTGAGTATTTTGAAGGTGTAGCAGTTTTTAAGCAAGAGCATCTTACACATACTGATAGCACTGTAGACAATGAGTAGGGAGCAGTCGGTGCTGACTACACCAGTAAAAAAGACCGTCTCTAACAGGTCCTCGCTGAGCAGACGGTAGTCACGAGAGACGGGTCATCGAACTGGACGAACGTCAACAGGGCGCTGAAAAACGCAAAGATTACATGTAAACAAACTAAAAATAGAAACAGTCTCAAAATCGAACTTTTTTTCTGTAATGTAAACAATATTTGCATATAAAAGGGAGGCAGAATTGGCCGCTGTAGACATAAACCTTTTCAACGCCTTCCTTCAAGCAGCAATCTTCTCAACTGATCAACTATGAATACACATGTAAGTGAACCACGACTTATTTGTAATATTTTAACATTCTTTTTAGTAATTTGCTATTATTTTTTGAATTGCAAGTTAATCATTTTTAGTTGATGTTTATTTATAATTAAGTTTATGATCTAATTTATCCCGTTTAGAAAGAAAAAGAAAATGCAGAAAAATGGGACTACGAAATGCCAATAAAACCAACATGGAAATGTCCCGACCCTGCGTGTGACCAAAAATTATCAAATAAAAAAAGTTTAATGCATCCCGTCAATAAGACACATAAAAAAATATTGAATTATAAATTCACAATTCGTAATGAATTTAATTTTTATATAAAATCTGAAGATATTTTTAAAAAAACAGATGAAGAGATGAGTAGTGATGATGAAAATCACGAGGAGGACAATGAAGATGAAGATGATGAAAATGACGAGGAGGAAGATGATGACGATGACGATAAGAAAGATGAAGCGGATGAAGATGATGAAAATGACGAGAAGGAGGATGATGATGACGATGACGATGAGAAAGATGAAGAGGATGAAGATGATGAAAATGACGAGGAGGATGATGATGACGATGACGATGAGAAAGATGAAGCGGATGAAGATGATGAAAATGACGAGAAGGAGGATGATGATGACAATGACGATGAGAAAGATGAAGAGGATGAAGATGACGAGGAGGAGGAGAAGGAGGATGACGATGACAAGGAAAAGGATGAAGAGGATGAAAAGATGACGAGGAGAAAAATGAATATGAAAATTTATAAGGTTTGAAAACTATAAAAATGTTTTAAAATTTAACTATAATGTTTTTTTATTTTTTCATGATCCAGATTTTCAAAAACATCATTTGTTTTTAAAAAACCAATAACATTATATATTTCACATATTAATCACAGCACACAAAATTAATGCAACTCCATTTATGCAATTAACTTTTCTCTAACTTTTTTTTTATTTTACACTTTATATTATCTTTATCTTGTTTTATTCATTTAATATTATTAATGATTACTTACACTTGTGCACAAAAAAAATTAATTAATCATAGACCTTAACAAATAATCTTTTAGCTTAGTTAGTATACACTCTTTTTCAAAAACAAAAACCGCTACACAATGAGCAAACGTCTTTTACTCTTGTTTCAAAGAAATGCAGAACGAGCAAATGAAAAACAGTTTTTTACTAGAAAAAAACCCCATGCTATTGCCTTTACATAATTTTTAACAACGACAAACTGTGTATTTTATTAAAACTTATTGTAAAGCAACAAATAACAAAAAAAGTCTAATAAAATTTTCAAACGCCCAATTGTATGTTTCCTTTTACTATTTACAGGGTATCACGAGGCTATCTGTAAGGTCGTAAACTGAATATGCGTTTCGCAATTAAGTTTCGAGACACTCGCTTGAAGCAAAAACGATTACTTTGTAGAAGATAAAGTGATCCAATCCACGGTAAAATAATGATTAAAAAAGCATAAAGCAGATGAAAACTTATAAGGTTTGAAAACCAAAATCACAAAATTTCACTTTGTTTTTATTAAAATTAGTTTCAATCTGAGTGACAACGACGACTGCAATTTTGTTAAGCTTTGTGACTAGTGAAAAACCCGGCTAACCAAATCGGAACAAACCCAACCAGGGCCAACTTTAATTTTAGGTCAAGTGCCCGGATTGACTAGTTAGAACTAGAAACAACAAGTGGTGACCAACAGATGAGAGGTATATCAGGGTGGGAGTTCATGAGATAATCGGCAACTTGTCAGACAGAGGTGTGTAAGGTGGTGGAGGAGGGGGAGGAGGCGGAGGCGATGGTGGTGACTGATAGGCCATAGACATCAGTGGGTAGCTGTGCTCCCGGTGCACCAGATGAACAGCACCAGCATTGACTGAGGGGTGGTGGTGATTGCCCGGATCGTAGAAGCTCTGACCATTAGTTCCATTAGAGCCGCTGTACTGCTCTGCAACAGTAAAACAGCGGTGGTCCTCCTGGTGCCTCAGGGCACAGTGGGCGCAGACCATGGCCGCCGACAGGTGGTTGGCCACCGAGTGCGTCCTCCGGTAGACGGCATTGTCGATGATGATGGTGTCGCCGCCGTTGAAGGGAGTGTAGCTGGCCACTGACTGCACACCGCCATTTTCTCCACCAGCACTGGCCACACTCTGACTGATGGTAGGAATGTGATCAGTGGCCACGGTGTTCGACACCCTGAACAGCGGAAATTCGCCCTTGTGGAAGATGATGGTGGTGCCGTTGCCCCGCTCCTGGCGCCGCCGCCGACAGCAGAAGTACCAGACGGCAAGGAGGAGGATGAGGGCGGCGACGAAGCAGACAAAGGGCCCGTAGAAGTAGGGCTCCTTCATGGTGTTCATGAAGTGGTAGCGACAGGTCTGCGTCGCCTGGTCCACCTCAAAGTCGTCCTCGCAGACGCACTGGTGATTGGAGGTGCAACGGGAGTTTGGCCAGATGGAGAAGCAGCTGGTGGAGTCGTAGCAGATCTCAGCGCGACAGGCGCTGCTGTTCATGTTGAAGCCCATGACGCACTCGCAGAAACCGCCTAGGCACACCTCGTGCGGCGACCCGGAGCAGTCGTTCCAGTTGGTGCAGCTCCTCTTCTTTATTGGGCTCAGCGCCGGCGTCGGGTCATAGTGGTAAGGCAAGTTCATTGTTGAGGAACTGCTGTTGTCGTAGTGCTGATAGAGGAGCAAGGTCGATGTCGTTACAAGTGGTGGTGATGGTGGTGAAGGTGATGAGTTTTGATGACTAGAGAAGGTGGTGGCGAAGGCCAGCGGCAACATGCTCAACAGCAGCACCTGATGCAGCCTGAGGCAGCAGCTGAGAAGTGGGCATGAGTGAACACCTGTGCTGACCACCCCTGAACGGGTGCTCATTCTCTGGGAAGAGAAGGACAGAGGAAAAGAGAATACTGCCGGGGGTTCACATTCCAATTCTTCAGAAAGGTATTTGCCAAAATGTCTGTGGCTGAAAATAACTTTGGCTTGTTTGGGTTTGAGCTGTGTCTGTTCTCTCCAAAAATGTGGAGCCTCACCAACGGCGTGAAAGCTCTTCGATCAAACCAGACAGGACAGGTAAATAATAGCAAATAGGCAACGAAGACACAACGAAAGTAGTATTAAATATTTGTTGTGACCAGCCACTGCCACTCACTCAACTGCCTGTTGACTCATTAGCAGAGTGGAGCACTAGTACGGTGGATCACTGTACAGACCGCTGTACGGTGCACTATCGGTGACTCCAAGAATGCCTGTCCAGCAGACGCATTGCTGCCGCTGCAGCCGCTCACTTACCTGTCTCCCTTGACGCGCAGTCATAAGGATGCGGTGTGATAGTGAAAAGAGAGAAGTTGGGTGGCTGATAACGAGCGACTCGAGTGATTAGTAGTGTGGTGATGCCGCCGCTGCCGTAATTGCTATTTGCTAGCTTTGAGCTTTGATCCGTCCACGACAAGAGCAAGTGGCGGCCGGTGCTATCAACACCGTATGGTAGTCACTGAATGGCCTAGTGGAGGTACGCACAGACATTGGGGTAGTGTGCTCTCTCAAGTCAACACAGCAGAAAACACCTGATGCAACTGCGCCTTTGAGGTAGCTTTTAGAGGGCTAAACGATTAGCCAAAACATGCGGGAACAGTTGCTTACACAAAACCAACACCACCAACACCAACACTAACACCAATCACTTTTAGGCGATCGCTTGCACTGATTGAGGTGTCCATCATCATCATCATCATTACCAGTGAAGTGCCTCTCTGTGCAATGTGATTCAGCAGCGCTGACTCATCACCGACCAATCACAGTGTGGACCTTTTTGAGAAAAAATGGCCGATAAATTAGTGGCTAATTAGTCGGTGATAGCTGTAGGGGATTCTGGCAAACACTGAACACTGCTTCGAACAATGTGCAATTACATTGTTGGCTGAATGAAGTGCCGTACAGTGCGTGACGTGGGTGCGCGTAGAGTGAGTGAGAGTACTTGAGAAGACTACTTGAGGCATTCTAAGTAGTGAACCGATTTGCTTTACTTTACGTTGTTTGGTTCAGTAAGCAGTGCAACACAATCTAATGGGCTGGTTGCGCACTCAAAACAGCTGTAGAAGAAAGGATGCACCGAAGGATGCAATGACGACCAGCATCAGCACACCGTGGTTCGACTGAGCCGAACTGGGCGGACCCGGCTGACACGTCTGCGTCTTCTTGTCAACGTGGAACTTCTTATCGCAGACGCAAATTCCCGACTTGGCGTTGGAGCAAACTGAATGCGGCCACAGAAAGTGGCAGTCGTCGTCCTTCTGACAGTGTCGAACTAGTAGGAAAAAGGTGGAAACATTAGCTGATGATGATGATGAATGCTGGCAGTTATGCTCACTTACCAGTACAGGTGAATACGTCACCGTCCCAGGTGTACCCTATGATGCAGCCACAGGTCCCGTTGACGCAATCCTGGTGTGTGCTCGGTGATCCACAGTCGGAGGTCTTCGTACAGTAGGTTGGACGGGGAGTGCCTTCAGCGGCAGATGATAACTTCACTACGAACAGAAGCAGAACCGCAGTCAAAACTGCAGCCATCAATGCGCTAGTCTTTGAGAAGGCGATCATTTTGGAAAACGAAAACGCGAAAATAGCAGCAGCCAAACTGCTACCTGTCTTCCTGTTTTATATGCACCTAGGGGCGTTAGGTCAATGAGGAAGCAGCCTCAGTGTGTGCACTAAGCTAAATCAGATGACCAAACGCTATTGTCTCCAACTAGAAATAAACACAATAAATGCGCACTGAGTTTGTCGTTTGATTAGATTCATTGGTGCTGGTTACGCATTGTACAGTAATTTTGTTATTGGATAGCAGTAAATTAGCTGTGGAACCTCCACTTTTAGCAATAACGTATTTAAAATTAAAAATCGGTAGCTTTGATTTACAATCTCCCTAAATCATCTAAACAATTTGAACTCACTGAGCAGTGGTTTCAATATTTCGCGACTTCGTGGTGCCGTTGCCAGAGCTGAGATAATGTTTTCCGGCTGTTCTCGCCAGATGTAATGCTTTACACTGTTATCTTCAAGCGTCTTTGCGGCATTGACAATCTGCTCTTCGTTCTCTGCTTTGAGCACAACTTTGGTCATGTTATCAAGGTCCTTTAGGTAATCAGTAGTATCCTGGTCATTCATGTTGCTGAATATAGCTGCCACCGATGCGTGCGAACCATTGCCTAAAAGAGAAAAAAAGTGTTAGTTATAAAAAATCAACGGCATTCACATATCAGCTTTACCAATGAGTGCTCCTTTGGGCCATTTTAGGTCTCCCCTGACGATGATGTACTGGACCAGGTCTTTAGTTGTGGCAGCCATGAGGATTCGAGTGAGGAACATTCAAAGATGGATCCCCTTCTTCAGAACTTCCAACATTAGCAGCCGGCTTTTGTTTGGCACGTTCTATGTGAAAGGGCGCATTTGCCACAAATCAAAACAAACTGCATTTTTTTGTTGAAACGTTGGCGGCTTTTAAACTCTGTGGATTCTTTAAGGTTTCCGAAGAGTAAGAAGCAAACATGTCGGAACGAAAAGTGCTAAACGTAAGTAAACTCTTTAGTCGGTAAAAGTTTTGAAACTGACCTTTCATTTTCTGTCTTTAGAAATACTATCCGCCGGACTTTGATCCGTCTAAAATTCCTCGACTCCGTCTGCCAAGGAATCGGCAGTACACGGTCCGCATTATGGCGCCCACCAATATGCGCTGCAACACCTGTGGTGATTACATTGCACGAGGCAAAAAGTTTAACGCCCGCAAAGAGACCGTCGACCACGAGGAATACCTAGGTCTAAAAGTGTTTCGTTTTTACTTCAAATGCCCTCGGTGCATGCAGGAGATTACCTTTAAAACTGATCCTAAGAATTACGATTACGTTGTTGAACACGGGGCGACACCAAACTTCAAAGCACTCAAACTGGCCCATCAGCAAGAGGTGGAACAACAAAAGGAGAAGGAAGAAGAGGAGAGGCTTAATCCAATGAAACTTCTGGAGAACCGAACTAAAGCTTCTCGGCGAGAAATGGAAAACCTTGAGGCATTAGAGGATTTGAAGGAGATGAATCAACGTGAAGTGGTCGTCGACTACAATGATTTGCTGAAAAAGAAAAAGGATGAATTTGAAGCTGAGATGAAGCGCCAAGAGGAGGAAGACGAAGCCCTTGTACAGTCCATGTTCGGCAACAAAAAACAACTAGATTCCATTAATGAAGACGAGGAAGATGGCGATTACGATGATGAGGTGGTTGAGGAAATTGAGGACTTGTCAGATTTGTATCCATCATTGCCTAAATCGGCTTTTAGAAAGGACATTGACAAAAAGTCCAACGACGGAGAGGCATCCACAGACGCTAAGTCGACAGCAAATTGCACCGACTTGTTAAGTGATGAAACCGCCAGCAGCAGCAGCGGCAGCAGTTGCCTTCAGAAAGCATCAAGTTCAACGACGGCGACGACTACGACGGCGACCACAACGGCAAACAGCAACAATAAGCGCAAACTTCTCAAAGACATGATCGTCGTGAAGCGAAGGCCCGCCGAGGTTGTTGAGACTAAAGTGGCGGCAGTTTCCAAGCCAGCTGAAAAGCCCACAGGTGCCCTTTCCTCTCTCTGCTCATATTCTGACAGTGATTCAGAATGACCGCCACCACCAACATCAACATTCAAAGGTTCGTAGACCACTTTGAGTTAGGTATTTTTAGAAGTAAAGCGACATTTAAAAGTTCAAATTAAATGTTCACTTCAATTTAGTATACAGCTGCCATTATCGCGATCATGATCTCCTCATTACTCCTACGGAACTTTTTTTTCACAAACATAAAAAAATTGTTTTTTCAAACAAGTGGTGGTGACATAAATCGTGTTTACTTACCTAAACTCAGCTCTTTTTATAAATAGCACTTGACCATAAGGTAGTTTTTCGCGGGTAGATAAAGTTGCCACACGACGATAACGGTTTTTTCAATCGTAAACTTGTACACTTGACATTAGTTACGGTACAGTTAGTTTGCTTACTCCTTTACTTGCAATACTATTGCATTTTTTACTAACTATGTTTTTCTCTCGTTGCAGACTTCCACAGATGACTGTATCAAAGAATTTCCTCAATTAAAACTACTTTTTCCCTTTTTTCATTTTGGCACTCATCTCTTTCGTGTCGCTGGCTTGTCTGTTTCTTCAAAGCAAGTGCAGACAAACTCGTCTTGAGTGTCCACCTGATGAGAGGTGAGAGGTAAGCAGGCGAAAAGTGTATAATAAATTGACAAGACATTTTTATCTGCACTTTCTCTCTCTCTCTCTCTCTCTCTCTCTCTCTCATTTTTTTCTCCCTTCCGTTAGCCGTTGCCTGAACTAGGTGCGTAGTGTGTGTAATCTTGTCTCGTCAATGCTAATGCCATGCAGCAACAGGCAAACCAGAAAGACGCAGATGAAATGAATGCTACTCGCGTTTATCTTTCAGACAAGTCCGCTGGCGCGTGAGATGATCACCGAAGAGGACAGGCCAGTCCTGTCGTGTCTGTGCCAATGTTTGTCTTCCATAGTGACCACACTGTGACCACCGCGTAACCATCAAGAGTATAACCAGACAATCTGTTTGTCTGCGCATAACGAATCGCCGATGAACTGACAGACAGGCAATTCGACAAAAGGCTTGTGCTTGCTTTGTGTTACCTCTGCCTCTGGCTGCTAATCGGAATCACCAAGAAACTCTGCTAATTAGTCCATCAATTAACTGCACAGCACGGAACGGGGAGAGATTTACAGGTAAGGCTACGATGCTATGTGAGTGTGTGTCAAATCGAAGTGTGTTTGTCCACTGCAGCGCAGTGTCCAAGTCGTGGCCAAACAAAACGATGATGATGAACGAGCCACCACCACCACCACCACCATGCCAAGTGAATGGCACACCGTTGTTAATGGTATTAGCATCACGTAGTAATCAGTGCTGCTAATCGGCGTGTCATATAAACGGCGCTTCAACATTTACATATAAGCTTCACTTGTCGCCGACATGTTCTGCTTCACCGTCTCTGCCTGTGTTTTGTCTGTGGCAGTGTACTACTCTTTCATAATTGCTGCGCCACTACTGTCGCCCATTTATGGCGAACCTTGAGACGTGGCGATCTCGGGTCGATCTCGGTCGCCCCTTTGCTTTATATATGCGCATTTTTGTTGCAATTTGTTGCAGAAGCAGCAGCAGTGCCACGGCCAACTGGTACCGCATGTTACCGCAACGATTTCTCTCTCTCTGCGCGTTGTCTTGGAGTGCAAGTTTGCTCCAGCAACAACAGCGCACAGTGTTTGTCTTTGTTTCAGCACAACATATTGTTTTTGTCTGCAATCGTACCGCATTGTGACAGACTGATGTGGCCACTCGCCGACACATGTTCTTATTGGCAATTTCAGACACAGACATACTGTTTCAGCTGTGTCGATGACAATTCAATTAGTCAGACCGGTTGGTGGTGAAAATGGTAATGCTGATTGTATATTTAGCATAGGTAATCACTGCTGTAGCTTCTGTCCTGTCATCCTTCCACGACGACCGAAGAAGGTATGAGGCAGATGCGCTACCACCTTTGGATTTAGCTAGGATGAAAATATGCTTATAATTAGAACAGGTTGTACGATTTTCTCTTTCCCTCTCCCTCGTGTTCACTTTTCCCCAGCAGTTTATTGAGCGACCCAGTCTGAGGGGCCCACCCAGTTTCCATACCAATCGACTGACTTAGTACACTCTAACTTTCATTCTATCAGCCCCGCCAATCTGTGTCGCCTGAATTGATAGCATCACCGAAGCAGTGACACTGACTGACTGTCTGGCTGATTGGATGTCTCTGCATGTCGTGACACTTTTGACTTTCAGCACCTTATCCATTTATCATCACTTGCCTTCACCGCCCTCATCTGTCACGAATTTGTAAATTACAGCGATGAAGTCGCTTCTGCTCTGCTCATCTCGGTCGCTCAGTAATGTATGCAACGCTCTGTTGTTTAGCAGCATCAGCATCTGCTGCTCTGTAAGACTCATTCAGGCGATTGCCAACTAAATTAATCCTCATCTTCACTTTATCACTCATTTGTAGATGCTATCTTTGCTCGACTCCAGTTAATTGGAAGTGATGATTCTCAAAGGATGCGTTTGTGTGGTGGTGGTGGTGGCACACCGGTGGCACATGGTCTCACCGCTCTCAAGACAGTAGTCTCCCTCTGTAATAGGATTCAAATGGATACTGACTGAATACTGGAGCAGTCTGAATGGACAGCAAGGGAGAGACATTGTTTGATGAAACCTGTTCATTTGGAGGAGAGAAAGAGAAGAAAACAGAAATGGATCCACGAGAGTGAGAGTCATTGAGGCAGGCCGAGAAAGAGCATAGTGCAGCCAGGCAAGCAAGGCGTCTCAAGTCAGTTTGTTGAGGAGAGAGCAAGCGACTGAAGACGGCGTGTGCACCTTATCATCTAATTTAGCATTCAATCACACACACGCGGACAGACAGGCAAATGGACAAGACAAACAGAGCCGCAGAAACAGCAGAAACAGAAACAGCAGTGGCGCCAACAGCACCTGAGCAAGAGCATCACTGGGCGCCACTACTTCTACTTCCTCTGGGATTCATCGTCTGTTCCAGCGTCTGCTGAGCACTACTACTACTCCCGTCTACCATTACCTTTCTGCTCGGAGGTTTACTCAATTCATTCATTCATTCATTCATTCGAACACGCGCACGCTACCAGTGCTCACTATTTTTTTGGTGCTCTCTCCCTCACCTTTTTCTCCACGATTTGTTCTGTTCTGTTCTGTTCCTCGTCGCCATCGTCTGACAGAATGACAGGTATGTTGCTGGACTGGCAGTGGTGGTGGTGGTGGTAATGGGCAGGCAAGCAGGGCACTGGGAGATTGTGCTCAGTCTTCTCGTAGCCCCCGTTGACAGGCAACATGCACTGGCGCTCGTCCCCCGCACCACCTGTCAGAGGCAGACGTTGTTGGTAGTGTGCTCTGATGGTAATGGTGCTGGTGCTCCGTCTTCGTCTTCGGCTTCAACTTCGACGACCTGTGTGTTGTGTCTGGCCACTACTTTGCCACTCTTTGTCTTTCACTCCTGGACTTCAGTCCTGCACACTGTTCACCGGGCTAAGCGACCTGCACTTCACACTACTGACAGTTCACTACTGAGCTCAGTTCATCGTTCACTCCAATTGCCTGCCTCCCTTCACCGCTAATGACTCTATTGGCCATTTCAATTGCCTGGTACAATTATCTAATTTCACTTTCACTTTAGGTGCCGGGTGGCGGCTTTAGGCTGCTGTGCGTCGGCTGTAGTCAGCCACTGCTGTCGAAGCTACTGGCGGAGTCGTCGTCGTCGCGTGCACGCGCCCCCAAAGCCGAACGCCAATCAACGATCAACAGCAGCAAAAGACTATGACTTCGAAGCTTAGCACTTCACTCTACAACGGATACAACAACAGCAGAAGCAGTAGACTGCTAAATACTTTAAACTACCGCTTCGGAAGTTACTTCTGCTCAACTACTCTTTTCTCTTCTCCTTCTCCGTCCCCTCCTGACCGATTATTCGATTATTGAGAGCACACATACACACAGACGATTATCAACTACTTACTGCGGCGTCGATTGACTGTTTGGTCGGAGTAGTTTGCCGTGCTCTCTGGCTCCAAATCACTCAGTGCCTCGCAGTGTCTCATGCTGTACTTGAGCCTGCACACTGCACATTCTGCACATCTGCTTCCGTCGTTTACTTCTCCTTCTCCCCTTCTTCTTCGATCTCAATCAGCTGGAAAATGAGAAATCATCCGCCTGTGTGTTGTTGATTCGATCGCAGATCGAGTGATGAAATTTTGATTTGTATCACCGTGATCTACTACTTTTACTACTTCTACTTCTTCTTCGTTCCCCCACCACCTCGCCCGCTACTTATCACCAACATTCAGCAGCAGCAACACTGGCGCAGTAAAGCCAATCCTCTCTCTCGATTTGACTGCCCCTTCTTCTGCATCAATCGCTTCACTATCTCCTTCCAATGGCCGGCTGCTCCATCATCGGACTGATGCATCGGCCAGCGGTGTCGTTCATATCTCCCCTTTCAACTGGAGCATTTCTACTTCTTCTGACAGTGCTCGGTAAGTGTGTCCGTTATCGTATGGCCACAATCAGCTCACTGACCAACAGCAGCAGCTGTGCTGAGGACAAAGGACAATTTAGCGATTTGATGGCTATTTTTCTAGCGTTGCCTGTTGCACTTTAAAATCATTTGCATTTTGGGTGGAATCGCGCACTGAGCTAATGGCTCTCGTGTGCACACTGCCGACACTGACTGACTGGACACCAATTGAATTAGCAGTGGCAGATAAAACGGCTGCAAATTACTCCCGAACTCTGCCTGCCTGACTGAGCGTCTTTCTTTACGTCTGCATTTCTTCCCAGTCCTCCCTCCTTCCCTCCTCAAGGCCCATTGCTAGTCGATTATCGAATTTAAGCAGTCCCAAGACTGAAGACACACAGTTTGCATTGTTCTCAGAGAGCGCTTCGTTTCACCTTTTCTTGTTGCCTGTCACCAGGCACAATCTGCCGCTTGCATCGCTTCCACTGCAACACACCGACACACTGACTGTCTTTTTTGCTGTTTTGAAGGATATTAATGACTGCGATGCTCCTTTGGGCTGCGGTTGTTGCTGTTGCTGTTCTCTGAAACTTTCGTTTTCGATTTTATTTGTTTTCTTGTGTAGCTTCTTCCCCCTCTTTTTTTCTTGCCGCCGTCTCCGGTGTTTCAATTTCATGAGGACACTGCAAGTGAAAGTGTTCCATTTAGTGTATCACCAAGAAGAGCTTTGAGAAGTGGTGCTTTCTTCAGCAGCATTTGAAGTTTTACTTTTTTCCCAAAGTGGACTTTTGTCTGTCTTTCACTCTCGCTGTGTGTTTGTGATGCTAATCGTATGGCTCACATTTGCACACTGCGTTTGTTTTCTTCTCTGCAGCTTAGCAGTTGCTGTTGCTTTTCATAGCACCTTTAATGAGTTGACAGCAGAGTTGCACTTTTTCTCTCTGTTTTTAAATGCTTTAATTAATTAAGCTTTATCTCCTTTCTTGTCTGTCCTTTTTTGCTGCGCTATTATGTGACCACTATCTAGGCGCGTAAAGTCTGTAATTCTTAATTAGTTGAAAGAAAGCTTGCCTCTTTTAGGAGTTTCTGCGTTTTGGTGCATAATCAGCGACTGCCACTGCCACCGTCTAATAATCGTTATATTTAGTAATACAGTTGGCATTGGAATACTCCTTTTTTGAGTCCTCCTGTTAGTGCACTGGCCAATTATTGTGATTCATTACGAATTCATTGTCTGACTGTGGCTGGTGCTGCTGTAGTTGGTGATAATCGGCTGCTCAATTGGCAGTAGCTGTAGTAATCTGTCTGTATAGCTCACTCGATTACACTTGCCTTCTTTTGGCCGGTCGGGTGGCACCTCCTCAGGTGCGGCAGCCTTGGCGATAACATTCATTCAGTTTGTGGTCAGCAGCACTTCCCCACCGACTCTCAAATTACCTGTGCAGTGAAAGCGGTGCCTCACTTCAGACTTATCTTATTCTTCTTCTTCTTTGCTCATTTACTCATTTACTGACCAGTGAGCAGTGCGCCTAGCAACAGCCTCGGTCGATTGTTGTCCATTTTAGCCGCATTTAATTAATCGCCAGAATATGTGATGCCTGTCAGGGCACAGGCATCATTGATATGATATGTTGCCGGTGGTGGTGATGGTGGTCAGTGCTCGCCAGTGAAGTGGAGTGCCTCGCCAGTGGCCACACTTGCCAATGAGCGACGCTGTTTGAACTGAACTGCAGGAGTTTTGCGCTTTTTGTTTGTTGAATCGGCGCCTTTGTCAAGGATACAACGCCGACGGGCTGTCTGTTTTTGCCTGTCTTGTCTTGACTTGTCTTGGTCTGTCGTATCAGTAAGTCCGTATTTATAGACAGAGTAGATATCTCTTTCGTTTTCTCTCTGTGCAAGCGTCTCATTGCGATGTGTGGAACACTAATGAGCAGCAGTTGTGTGGTGGTGTGCAATGACTGACTTGCATTAACTCATCAGGCATTGGCTGGATAACTTGCACTGACTATTTTCGACCATGCTGTCTCAATCTCACCTTAGACATTGCACGCTGCTGTTGAGGTTTCTGAGGTGAGACAGTTTTAGTGCGGATGAGATTAGCTGTAAATGGCCTCGAAAATGAATTGACCAGCACTGAAAGAACACTGCTCTGATGAGGTGAAGATCAATCATCAGCTGTGTGCCCATAAAGCACACTTCATTTGTTTGAACAGTAGCTTCAATTAGTGCCCACCACCACCTACTACTGACCAATTCTCTTTGTCTGCAGAAGGCAGTTTCCAGTGTGTGTGGTAGCTCAGGCGCCTTATTACCCAAGTCAATGTCGAGTGCTTCTATTTTGGCGATATATCGACCAAGTAACGGTCACCCAGTGCTGCACAGTAGTAATTGTTTTTTTGTAGAGTAGAGCACAAAAGCCTTTTCAAGCGTGAATTAGTTCAACTTGAGCAGCTTCTGTATTTGTTCATCATTAGCAGGTGCACTCTTTGCCGTGCGGTGCTGTTTTCTGAGCAGTGTCACTAATTAAGCAGGGTCGCTGAAGGATGAGCTGAGTGAGACAAGACAATAAGGCACACTGTGTATGTTGTCACTGTTGCACACTCTGCAATGATCGCCCACTGCCACTTTGTCTCCCCTCGAGTGTGTCACTGTCACAATTACATCTCGTGCATCATTGAAGATTGCGGCGACGAAAACGAAGCGAAGTTAGCGAGCAGTTCCACTTGACATTGCGCCTGTCTTTTTGAAAGAAGTCAGTGTTGATGAAGTGGCAATGTGTCTTGTTGAATGATTTGCCTAAATAAGTCGCTTTCTTGAGGTAGAAGTTGGTGGTGGTGGCGGTAGCATCAGTAGGTGTCACTCGTATTGCACCTTTCCCTCCTCATCATCATTTTCAGCCCCCTCCATCTCCTCATCTCCTTTCCCTGTTTTCTCTCTTTCCGCACTCTTCTGCCCTAATATTTTCACCTGTTGAGCAGTCCTGATGACAAGGATGGCGGCGGCAACATGTGCACAGGCTGCATCAACTCTGCCGGCCGAACTCAAAGCAGAGCGATCGGTTGCGTGCTACGCTGCGAGCACTTGCTCACTCACTCAGTCTTTGGAGCTGATCTTGACACACTTCTGACGAGGTGACCACCATTCACTCAGTCAGCCACTCTGTCTGACTAACTTACTAGTTCGACTCACTAGCGACTGTCTGCTGTTGTTGACATCACCGCAATGGGTAAAGTTGTGCAGTGACACATGCAGTCGGTGTGCGTGCTTGCACTCCCCTTTGACCGCACACGTCTTCAATGGAAGCAGAAGTGATTGCCATCGCAGTGGTGGTCGCTTTATTGAGCCCGCCGGGCACCACAGGCTAAGGCTTACCATTACCAATGCAGGCAATTCGAGCATCAACAAAGATCCCATCACTGAACAGCTGACTGACTTTCACCACCACCACCAGCTACTCAGCGACCACAATCACGTATCCGCAGTCTAACGAGGGGGAAAGGGGAAAGGGAAGGCAGTTAATTGAGATTTGAATCGATGCCTTTGTGCTCCTATGAATTAATTAGCGTAAATATACATCAATGTCTTTGTGTGTGCCTACATTGCAAAGCAGGGGACAATTGATTGTAATCGCTATCACTGGCTATTATTTAAATGCGATCATCTGTACGACTGTGTGTGCGGACCATTTTAACGACGATCTTTTTTGTTTTTAAACGAGTGAGCCCATTCAGAGACCATATCAGGAAGCCTTCAAGAGGATTTGATTTATGTGACACATCGGCTAATGCTGCAACTGTGATGCACTCTCAGGTAGTTTATGCCTTTTGATTGACTTGGGGCAGACAAACAGAGTGTGGCAAAGACGTACTGCAAAGACGGCTGCGATTATTATCGACCACCTGGTGAACGGGAAAAAAAAGACGAGAAGTCTGAAAGTGTGAAGATACTAAATAACTGCACCATTTAACTGCTCGGTAGTGCCCGTAGTTATGGTTGTTTACCGCTTGTTGCAGTTTTTGGAGAAGCATGTAAATCAAAAGCAGTTTCCAGTGGTACTTGCTGCTGTTTTTGTTGTTGTAAAGTGCCACGAGCTTGCGCGAATCTAGTCTACCTTGATTGATTGATTGATTGCCCTGCATCGATTGGCAGCACGATGTTCAGATAGACAGTTGAGCAACTCGTACACGTCCTTTGACGTACTCAGACTGAGATCTTGTCTGCCTAGTTTTTGCATGTAACGTGTTCTCTTGTAATGTAACATGTAATACTTTGCATACATCAACAACTTGCTTTAAAATGCTGGCCAATTAATTAACCTTCTTTGCTTTTTTCATTTGTTTGTATTTACGTCCCTTCATCTGTCCGGCTACCGCTACCACCACCATCATCAGCGCTGACAGCCAATCAAGTGCATTCGATCGATTGGCCACAGTTGGACAACAGTAAGCGTCACTGCTGTTGATTGACTTTTTCCCTCTTTTCTTTGTTCCCTCTCTACCACCACTTCCGCCCTCATTCTTCTCCGTTTGAACTCATTTAAATGTTGACCTGTTTTTAATTCTTCCTTTTTCCGCAGATCAATCAGCGTACGCCAATGCCTCACTTCAGCTGCAGTCAGCACAACAACAGCAGCTGTTTCAGGATAATTCAGGCGCATTTTTCGTCGAGGATGAACTCCTGCCAAAGTCGCGCGTCAAGCGACAGCGCTCGGCTGACCACGACCTCCTACTCACCTCACACTCTACATCTTCATATAAAAAGATGAAATTGAAGAGCTTAAAGAATGAAACGAATAAGAAAAAGCGAAACCAACTGGCAGTTGCCAGTGCAAAGGAGAGCCTGGCGGCGAATCTGGTGCCTCGCATTTTAGTACCTGACCCGGCCGTCTACCTGCCCATCTACGGACCGTCACTGTACAACATTTACAAAATTCAGATATTGCCGCCCATTGGACCGATCAGGGGTGAAGAGGTGGATGATCTGGGTGTGGTGTCCCCCTCCATTCGATCCATCTCAAAGGTGGAAGGACCCTTTCTGGGCAATCAAATTTCGCCGAATGAGCCAATGAAGCCAATGAAAAATTCCTCAAACAATTCAAAGCGCGAACTGGTTTCCGAAAGTCGTTATGTTGCTCCGGAAATGCTTTTTGACGAGGAGTTTGATATTCTGCGAAAAGGTTAGATAACAATCAATTTATTGAGTGAATTGCACTGTTTTAAATGTCACTTGTCTTTTTCTAGTGAACCCCAAAACTTCGAACCGTCGAGCACTGCCTGCAGCTCCTCCCACTCGTTCATGGGATCGCCACCAACACAACCAGCAAACTCCCCGTCGAACTGAGCCTACAGTTTTGCCCAAACCTTCTCCTAAGCCGCTTTCACATCAGTACAGGGCTCCAATTCACGTGAGCAGACCACCACCACCACATCACCATCACAACCTCCATCCTTTCCTTATTCTGCCTCCCCCTACTCCTGGAGACCTAATCCGGTTACCAGTGCACCACCACCAGCACCAGCACCGTCGCCGAGACCGCAGCATCATCAGCAGCCGTTCACCCCTTACGGCACCATTCGACCGGCCACTCTTCAGGCAGTGACACGATCCTCCTTCTTCATCGGCCCTCGACCTGCAGGACCCTCTTTTGTACCGTTTGTTCCCACTACGCCAAAAACAACGACAACCACTACGACCACTACAACCACAACGACTACGACAACAACTACTCGAAGACCGACAATTCACTACCGAGGTAGTGGCAGTAGTAACAGTGCGACTCGTTCCCAGAGCGGTCGCAAGCCAAAGTCATCTTCATCCCGTAATAAAATAAAGCAGGCCGACCCACACGCCGCTGAACGGTGCTCTCCGAACAAGTGCACACTGCCGTACTGCAACTGCGCCAGTTCAGCCATTCCCGGCGGCCTAAAACGGCGGAGATACCGCAGCTGGTGATGATCACCTTTGACGACTCAATCAATGACCTCAACTGGGACCTCTACCGGGAGATATTCTCCAATCGAGTCAATCCCAATGGCTGCCCGGCACTGGGCACCTTCTACGTCTCACACGAGTGGACCGACTACAGTCAGGTGCAGACGCTCTACTCGGAAGGTCACGAAATGGCGTCCCACTCTATCACGTAAGTGTTTACTGAATCACTTTTGTTTCACCATTTTAACTGGTACCTTTCCAATTGCAGGCACAGTTTTGGGGAAAAGTTTTCTAAAGAGAAGTGGCTGAAGGAGATCAGCGGCCAACGGGAGATACTTCACTTGTACGGCGGTGTGAAGTACAATGACGTCCGCGGTATGAGGGCGCCCTTCCTGCAGCCAGGCGGCAACGCACAGTTTGAGATGCTCTACGAGGCCAACTTCACCTACGACTCCTCGCTGCCGGTGGGCGAGAACAATCCACCCTACTGGCCGTACACCTTTGACTACGCCATTGGCCACAACTGCGCCATTCCGCCCTGTCCAACGAGATCATTTCCAGGTACTGCTTTCGTTAACACTTTTTTTGTCACTTTATTGACTGATTTAATTCCCATTTTGCAGGTCTCTTTGAGGTGGGCATGATCATGCTGAACGACTACCGCGGTGGCCGCTGTTCAATGGTGGACGCCTGTCATCACCCCGGCACCGAGGATGAGGTGTACGACAATCTGCTGAAGAACTTCAACCGGCACTACCAGGCAAACCGAGCCCCCTTTGGCCTGTACTTTCACTCAGCCTGGTTCAACACTGCCCACTACAAGCGGGCCTTCCTCCGCTTCCTCGACACCATCAACGGCCAGAAGGACGTCTACTTTGTGACCACCTGGCAGATGTTGCAGTGGACCATGCAGCCGACGCCGCTCTCTAGGTTGCGCTCCTTCAGGCCCTTCCAGTGCAATTACGCCGACCGTGAGCCCTGTCCCAGGCCGACGGTTTGCAATGCACAGTTCGGGACGGGCCTCGCTACCTGAAGACCTGTCAGAAATGCCCCAAGACGTACCCTTGGGTGGGCAGCACCGGCTTTGAGCGGAAAAAGAAAAAATAAACAAAAATAATTTAAAAAAGAAAGAAATACTGATCTGATCTGAACTTGCTTAGTACTCATCACAATCTTTAGACTTTTCCACGGTTTTTCCTTATTTTCATACTCATACTGCCCCTCTCTTTTCTTGTTAATACTTTTTGTTAATAGTTGGTTATTAAGTTTCTTGCTAATTCTTTCGCTGTTAATTTATTTCTCACAAATAGGTAAAAATAAATGGCGACAGAAGGAAAAAGCCATCATTTCACACAAAGAGATTATTATGCAATGGAAAATTGTAGTTTTTAATAGGCGTTTTTTCTCTTTGTCTCATGATTAATCCTTCTTTTCGCCATTCAAATTAGTTGGAATTTTTCCATTTTTATCACAACATTTGTCGTCAGCTGATGAGCTGTAATCGTTTATCCCAGTACGAATAACCAACCGATTTGCCTTTCACCAGTTTTTTCTTTTCGGCAACAATATTTTTATTTTGTATTTACCTTTTTTCCCAGCAAAACTTTGTACTCAGATCTTTTCATTAGCTAGACGCCCGTAACTAAAAGAAAAACCCCAGCAGTGAAAGAACCCAATGGCAGTAATTAGCCAGCCAGGAGTATCTACTTCTGTATCGCTTTCCAGCCTGTCATCGTTGCAGACGTCACACACTGTGTGAAGGCAGGCAAAACTACTGCAAGAGTTCAGCGGTGGTTCTCAAGACACTGCAACTTTCCAGTTTGAGCAATAGTAACAAAAAAACAGGACAGAAAACGCACAGAAAAGTTGTCAAAATGGATATTCGGCCATTGGAAAGCAGCAACAGCAGCCACAAAGGTACATTGCTTCTAATGATGATGCTCTCAGATTTGATGGTGTTGTTATCGTTGACAGCTGCCTCACAGTGGTCAGGTATTAAATACACACACACGATTTGGAAGTGAAATAAAAAAGAAAAACATGCATTCCAATTGAATGGAAATTGTGCAGAGGTAAAAAGACTGTCACTCTACTGCACTCAACTAGTGAAAGAAGCAGCCACCAATAGTGATACCCCACCTTTGTTAGCCATTGATGTACGACTAAGATTATATTGCTGATGATGATGATGGAACTGACCTTGAGTTTACTGAGGCAGCATTTCATTATACTTGATAGAGGCACCAACTACCATCTTGCAGGTGAAAGGCAGGTAAAGCAGGAACTGCATAAATGCATTAGTTGAGAACTAATGTATTTTAGTAGGGAAGTATGATCATCACCACCACCAGCAGCAGCATGGCAATCTTCAGCATGGCTGTCCTTGAAAGCGTTCACTGGCGCTAGGCGTCCACAATCTAAATGCCCAATCAAGTGTGGAAAGAGCACTGAGGAAGAAAAAGAGAAGAAAAGAAGTCACTGCCTGCTTTCCTTTCACCACTTTCACCCGTCGTCGCCAAATGCACTGTATGTGTGGACATCTGCCAACAGCTGAAGATGCCAACAATAGACTACAACAACAAAATGCCCAACAGAAGACCTGTCGTCCATGATCAATGTCAGCTCGATGACTGAAGAATGGCAGTTCAAATAATAATAGCAGTAATGTTGATCAGTTGCCATATTTACCTTTCACCGAGCCCCTTTGTACTCTCACTCTCAATGCCTGCGTTTTGTGCAGAGAAGGTAGGCACAGCGAGTAATCACCATCGATAATGACAGACAAGACTGTGAAAAGTGGATGGACTAGATGGTGATAGTGGAGGACAGCAAAGGAAAGAGTAAATGTGTGCCGCCGATATGCGCTTTGCATGGCACCACCACCACCAATACCTCTCATTGCTTCAAACAGCCATTTTGAATTTTCTAGCATTTGCCCATACATTAACCTGAAAAAGTATTGCAGCATTAGCGTTGTTTCACTTTGCTACCAGTGACAATTAGCACCCTGAAATCGATTAGTCTTCTGCGTAATTGGCGCTCTCACTGTGTTTTGGTGGCACATTTTGAGAATTATTACTGTATAACAGCACTTTCTCCAGGCTGGTGTCCCCTACATGCAAACCGACTGACGTGCTGAAGCAGTAGCAGGTAACTTCGGCAATTGCCCGTCACAGATAGCGCCGACACGGATCGTTTTGCCTGACAATTTGCCGGCAATTGACTGTGTGTGTGTTTGTCTTAAGTCTGAAAAGTCTCATATCTTGCACTTTTAGTCAGCTTGTCGTGCAAAAAAACTCTCACCAAGAAAAAAGTGTCTCTCACTTTCCATTTGACTGACTGTTTAATAATTTCACTTCTCATCTGGAGCCAATCTGGAGGCAGTAATTTAATTACCAAGTGCAAGAGTGCTTTCGGCTCTGTCGAGTACGGTATGAAACTGCAACTAAATGGCACTGCTAACTGCTAAAGTAAACGTACTCTGTCTCATTATGCGCTCAAATACGCTTACTTTTCAGGTGATGCCGATAATAAGGTAGGCACTACTCTTTGCTCGGCTGAATGCGCCGTAATTTAATTAGTTCTTTATTGCCAATAAAAGTATTTTGTTTCAGCTTTTTGTTGCATCACGCGCAAAGAAAATACCCTTTTTCATTAGATTTTTTACTATTTTTTGTACTAATAAAAAGTTATCAAAATAGAAACCACTCTTTCAAATGATTCATTAGAAGCATTCAAAATACACACTCAAAATTCTTCACTTTACTAACAAGTCGAGTTTCCCATGTTGCAGCAGTTCAATATTGCACCGTACAAGGTCCCTTACTCAATGCTGCTGCTGCCTTTCTTTTCCTGGCCTGAGAATGCCAGTTTTTTTCTCAAATTGTTTTTCAATTATATCGAACTCAGCCGGCGTTCGCCCTATTGAGGTAGTGGTGCATCCCTGCAAGAGCAGTGCAATTAGGAAATGATACATACCGTTTATCCTTGTTGTCCTGTACGGTCAGCTAGCAGGCAGACAAAGACGACTGCTGCTGCACTGCTGCACTGCTGTCAGTGCTGTGTGAGTCATTGTCTCTCAGCGTTCTGCTGTGTACACGTTTGATGTTTTTCCTGTCCAGTTGACTGGGCATTCCTGTCTCAGTTGCCGAACTGCTGTCCTCTGTCTTCGCCTCACTTGGCAGACTAATGACAGCTAGTCAGCTAATGACGTCAAGTAGTCCAAGTCTGTAAGAGCTACAGCCAAATCTGGCCAGTTCTCGATTTATCGACGGACGCTGCCGGATTGGAACGACAACAGCAGCAGCAGTGGCAAGTGCAGTAGTCGATCACGGCGGATCATTCAATTGTTTTCATTCGGTACTGTGCGCATTCATTCGCAGTCGTCAGATTGACTGCACTGTGTCTGTTTGTCTGTCGGTGCGTAAGGACAGTGCGCCACAGTGTGTTCGATCAATGACTCGATTGCCTCACTCTGATTGCCGGGCTAACCTTGCCCAGGTAGTAATATGCTGCTACAAAACGGTGGCGCACTGATCACAGTGCATCATCAGTGGCTGACTGGCTGTCAGTGTCTGCTTGTCTACCTTTTTGACACTATGCTAATTTTAAGCTAACATGTGTAACTTATCGCGCTTCAGGAGGGGGGATATCTATTGTGAAAAGTGATTTGCAAGCATCTCTTTCTTTACGCTGGTCAGCTCACTCACACTGCGATTAGTCACTAAAAAAAGGAGAAAGATTTCTAAAAAGAATTACGTTTCAATAGTGGTTTCTATTTTGAGGGAAAAAAATTAATAACCGTTTATTACAAAAAAAGCTAGCGCAAAAAATGCAAATTTTATCTCCTTCTTCTTTGAAGGCTGTATTTAAAGTGATGCGGAACAGCGGAGAAAAGGCTGTTTGCAATCCGGTTTGCAATACAAAGGAAGGGGTAGTGCAATAAAACTAACAAGTTTAGTACTTTTAGTCGCTTAAGTTCAGCTGAGCGAAGTGCGCTTTGGATTTTGTTGTTGTTTGCTGCTGCTGTTGTTGTGTGCTCTTGCCCACACTGTCAAGGTCACTCTCTCAACATTGTCACCTTTGACCATGAGTTTGCCACTCAGCAACAGCTGCAGATTAAGTCGCCAACTGCAAAAGCCACTGCTCACGTGCTCTTGTTCATGCTCCCTAGCCCTTTTCCCTTATCAACAGAAGCAGCTTTTGCTTTAGTTTTCGCCTGTGCCGCCGCTGGTCTGTGTACTGAACTGTGCAGAGGAAAGGTCAGGGAGTGAAAAATACCATCAAATATCAGCTGAAAAAAAGATGCAAGTTCAAAGTGAAAGAAAGACACTGCAGTGTGCTTTGTTTGTCTCTCTGTTTGCGTGTGACTGAAGCATGCAAGACTGGAGTGTTTTGGGAGTGAGGGCCACTGGAGCGGCACACCGGCGTCACACAAGTGCTGCTGAGACACTGCTCGCGCTAATTGTGTGCCTTTGTGTCAGTACTACGACAACTGACAACTGTTTGAATGACGACGTCTTACCCACCACCACCACCTCTGACGCCTCCTTCCTGACGGGGAGACGCCAAACTGGCGCAACAGGCACAGTTTGTGCACAGGCGACAGTGCCCATTAGCCAGACACTGAAACATATGTTGGAGCAGGCAGGCAGGTTGAACTTTCACAGACTTCTGGCTGACGACAAGTTTGGGTTTGCAAGTGCGGTAGTTCCAGCGACGGCAAAACCAATGGCGACCGTCACCACTGCCACTCCTTTGTTTTGAATTGGGGTGGCGTTTAGTGAGCTACACTTGTTGTTGTCTGCTGCTTTTCCTTCTTCCCGTCTTCTTTCCTTCTTTGTCCGCCGACGACACCACCGCCGCCACTGTCAGCACCAGTCGACCAGTCAGTGTCACAGGTGCAGTGTTGATGTGTTTTCCCAAACACTGTCGCCACCGCCATACCACCACCACCATTGCCACTACGACCACTACGACCACTGGCGATCATCACCATCATCACCATCACCACTATCACTAACAGCAGTATCAACAGCATCAGCATCAGCAGCAGCACAAGCACAGCTGCACCGCCGCCAGCGTCGTCGACGATCGCCGTCGTCTTGCGCATTCTGCTGAAGTGAAAGAGTATAAAACGGTGGGCGCCAATCGTCAGTGGCACTACTCTCCATCGGTCATTCTTCATTTCTCATCCCTTTTTCTTCTTCCTCGTCTTGATCATCGAAGTTCGCTCATTCACTTCTTCCTTCTCCATTTCTCAATCCTCCTCACAAATTACACACACACGTGTGTGTGTGTGCGAGCCTCTCTTTGTCTACTACGACTAAAAACAGCACTCATTTCACCTTGTCGTAGTCTCTTCCCTCCTTCTCATTGTCTTCTCACACTCTATTTCATCTCTATTTCATCACCATCTTCCCGTTTTACTCTCTCACAAACTTTGACCTCGATGGCATCAGCAGTAGAAACGGAGAAGTGCGGCAGTGCTATGGCTGCCGCCTGTGATACCGCCAACAACAACATCCCCACCACCACCACCACAGACCACTTCGACCACCGTCGTCAGTAGTGAATTGAGCGGCGACGACGAGGCAGCACGAGCTCAGATGGTGGCGATGATCGAGGAAGTGCGCGCCAAATTTCTCGAAGAAGCCGCCGTCAACCCGCACCTCTACGACCCGACCGACGTCGACCTGGCCCGCACCGACGACTGGCAGGTGGAGCGCTTCATTCTCCGCAAGAAGTCCATCGAGGCGTCGCTGGAGATGATCAAAGGCACGCTGCAGTGGCGGCACGAGCTGGAGATGCCCCAGCTAAAGGACACCGACTTTCCCGAGGAGTTCTTCAAAATCGGCGCCATGTTTGAGTTTGAGAAGGACCTTGCTGGCAATGCGGTGGTCTACCTGCGCGTCCGCCTCCACCGTAAGATCAAGGAGCTGGAGAAGTTTGTGAAGCTGTATATGATGCACATCATCAACAAGGCGGACTTTGCCATGAACGGCAAGGGGCTGACGGTGGTCTTCGACTGCTCCGGCGCCGGCATCAGCAACCTCGACATGGACATCGTCTGGTTCCTGGTGGACGCCCTCATCAAGTACTACCCCTACGGCATGAAGAACATTCTCGTGCACGACATGCCCTGGATTCTCTCCTCCGCCTGGACCATCATCAAGGGCTGGATGCCGGAGGAGTTTCGCGACAAGGTGAAGTTCACCAACAAGAAGACGATCACCGAGTACATTGCCGCGGAGAATCTGCCCTACTACCTCGGCGGCACCAGCAAGCGCAACTACCATCAGGTGCCTAAAGGTTGCCGCCCCGCAGCGGAGATTGCCCCTGAGCAGGGCCTCAATGAGAAGGAGGTAAAGAAGATGCTCAAAACCTTTCAGCCTTTTCTCGACGAGGCCGAGGAGGAGATCAACGTAATTCAGTCACTCTCTTGAAACTTATCAGCCATCCAGCCAGTCAATCCAGTCGATTTTACTAGGTTTTTTAACCAGCTTAGTTGTGTCAACTTAGTGCGTCAGCTTTCAATCTTTTACTTTTCTTCTCTTCCTCTTCCTCCTTCTTTGCTCTACTTTGACTGTCACCATGAAATCTCGCTCTTTTTAACTTTAATCCTCTTTGATTGTGATACCCCCTAGTACTTATATTAGCACTTGTTACTATTGCGAAGACAACCACACTTCTTGCTGCTTTACACACCATGGGATTTACTTATTTATAACTTAATAAACCTGCATTTACCTGCTTTACTCCTTTCACTGCCTGCAGCAGTGGCCTGATTTAGTTCCCTCTTTATTGAAATGGTTATGATTGTCCTTGAACAACAATCAAAACACATAAAAATAGGTAAGCAAGTGTTGCCATGTACATCAACCAACTAATTGATTGCTTTTTTATTGACAGAAACCGCTCACACTTCATTTGGTGTCTGTGACCAGCGCACTAACAGGCTTTTACCAAAAAAATCAGCCTGTTCATTCATCTTCCTTTTCCATTTTCGAATTGGACCTCTTCCGCATTACAAAGTAGACAACCACGACGACTGCTGCTAAGCCGAGCAGTCCACCGCCCACGTAGTAGGGAATGTTGCTGTTCTTTGGTTTGACTCGACAGCGCATTCGGGTGATCTCGGAGGTGCTGGTGCCATTTTGCAGAGCTACAAACATGAACTCGTTTAGTTTTATCTCCACTGTTCGATTGTTTTTGTTGGCTGGTGAATCTTTAACGGCTGGTTGACTACTCGTTTCAGTCAGTTTAAACTCCGTTTGTCCGCACTTGTAGCCCTGAACATCTGTTTTAAACTCTGTATTGTGCCAGAGGTGCAGACTTGGTTTGGTCACCTCAAATGTTTGCTGTGTGAGGTTGAGGTGCCGTTTGGTGTAGACAACCTTCTCTAGATGGTAAGCACTACTGTTGCCAAAAAACTCAATCGACAGCACGTGTCAGAAAAAATGTGAAGTGACAGCTTTTGTGTGATGTTAGTGCCATCGGTGCTCTCTTCGCAAAAAGCCATTGTTTTGTTGAAGTTTTTCAGGTCGAGCATGTTCATCTTGATGGTCTCATTGTTGTCAGGGTAGTGAATGTGGATTGAGTTGACGTCCACAGTGAGGGCAACGAGTGATTCGTTGGCCGTCTCGTTACAAGTAAAGCGAGCCGAGTATTCTGAAATAAGAAATAATTGAAGGATAGTAATAACAAAAAGTGTTGACTTACTTGTGATGGGGTCTTTGCAGGTGATCATAAAGACCATCGCACTCAGCAGAAAGATAATTTGCAGTTGTTTCATTGCGAAAGATTGGTTAACGACTTTTTTCAACAAAAACTAATTTTTTTTGTTTGGTGGTAAGAAAATTATAAAAACACAAATTAAAAACTGGTTAGATGCTTAGAAATGGCAAATACCTAAATTGTATAGAACGGGTCATTAATTGAGTAAACAAAACTCAGCAGTGCATAGCATTTAGTGGTTGCTAGTTGATGAACGCCGTTGATGAGCTACTGAGAGATCGAAAAAGGTGTGTGTTAACTAGTTTTTCCTTTGAAGCTTGTCCACCAGTTTGTGGAATCAGCTAGAGGTTTCAATCATTCCAAGCAAACAAATGCCCACTTTTTTGTCACTTACCTTTAGTCGTCTTAGCGGGCACTCAATGTGTAGTTTGGCTTAAGCTGGTGATGCTACTTTGGCGTCACATCTGCATCACTGAGACTGTTATCAGAGTCTGCTAGTGTCGAGTAGGTCCAAGCAATTGCAGACACAGATGAGTGCTCAAATCACGCAAAGCTGCTCAATGATTTTTTTGTTGGAAATATGAAAGTAACAATACAACACTACAGCTGATGCAGACGTAAATGGGCAAATCTATAAAGTTTAATCCATTTTAAAGTGGGTACTTTTCTCCGTTGTACAAAAGCAGCAGCAGGTTGCCAATAAATGAGCTTTATTGAGGTGATACAATGATTGCGACAGCGAAAAGTAGGAAGACAAATGGGGAAAAAAGGGGAGAAAAATACAGATGAACAGTTGGTTTTACCTATGTGTTAGGTGTTAGGTGATCAACTGGATCGGTTTCGCATAAAGATGTACACCACCAGGGCGATGCCCATGAAGACGAGCAGACCACCACCGACGGCAAGTGGGACGACGCTGCTGCCCGGCTCTTGGCGACACTCGAGGAAGGACGGTTTTTCGTTGTTGAAGCTGTTCTGAAAGGCGATGAAGGAGATGTCAGTGAGTTCAATCTCGGCGGTGGAGTTGGAGTCGTCTAGTTTTAATGTGTATTTTAGATTGCCACACTTGTAGCCTTGAGACTCTCGTTTGAAGGTGTTTTTGGTCAATTTCAAATCAGGATCTTCTACTCTGAATACATCGGTGGTAGTATTTTTGTTATGAGAGAATTCAATCATGGAGAGGTTGTAAGATTCACCTTCTCTGAGAAAGCTAAAGGTAAGCGAATAATTTACATTGAGAAAAAGGGTGTAATCCTGAAAAGTCTCATTAACATTTTGTTTAGCAGGAATCATTTTGGAGTCAAGTTTGGGGTTAAATGAATTAAAAGTGGAGTCTTTTTTATCAGCACTAAGTTTCACATTAATAGTTTTGACGTCAAAGGTAAATAGTGTCAAGTTCTTTTCGTCAGTACTGTTAAAAAGGTACTTTTCGTGATTATCTTCTACAGAAAAAATATTTTGATTGTTATTGAAAATGCTCTAGTTGCCCTTTGTAGCTACTTACTGGTTGAACCATCAGAAACCGCATCTTCGGCAAAAGCCGCAGCAAAGAAAGCCAAAGAGATGGCCACAAAGATGCACTTGGAATACATTGTTGATGAGGTGTTGACGCTGGTCAGTTAGTGGATAATTGCAGATCGATTACTACTATTTTCATCGGTTAAATAGAGGCATTTAACTAAATCAAACAAGTATCTAGAAGACACTGGATTTACATCCACTGATGAGCTACTATTGCCAACTGTGACTAATTAAAGATTGGCCACTTTACCTGAATTAGTCAATGTACAGCACATACTCTCTTTTTGGTGGTGATCAGCACTACTGTACGGCAGTTTCTGCTAGCAAAACAAGCAGAGAGAAGGCTCTCTGGTAGAGGCGCCCTATTTATCACTGCGTCTCAATCGTATCAGCAGATGAGAAGGACGGGCTCAACCTGGACTCTTTTTATCCAAAAACTCACTTAATCGCATAGCATTAAGCATTGGCGGGTGGTAGGTAATGTATGCATTAGTTGGTGGATAATCAACTCAATTAGCTGCACAAAACAAAAGCGATCTCCAACAACAACAACACCAAAACATTTTACTAATCAAATCCGCAAAAGAGAGAGAAAGCAAGTGTTTTTCTGACATTGCTCACTTGCTTACTCACCACAGTCTTTGCCTACCCTCTCTCCAGATCCCCATCCCCATTGTCATCATTATTGTCTGTCAGTAATGTTATTGGCATGTCTTACAGTGTGCCCTTTTGGTTGCAACCTAAACCATGTGACACTCGGAAAAAGGCGGTAGGCATGCTGTTTTGTTAATTGTTTACTGTAGCTACCAGCACTCTGCAAAAAGCCTCTCAGCTGATGCTCACTTGAACTGCGTGCAATGCCAGCCAGACAGACATCCAAACTCAGTTTATTGTCACTTTTAGTGGCGAGTTTTAATTGCCCATTAAAAAGCAGGTAAAGGCACAGCAACAGCAGTGGCAGCTCAATGGCAGTGCATTACTTTTCCGGTTGTGAACCACAACAACAGCAAAAGTACTTCCTTTGTTTACACAATTAAACTGTCCTGTCTGGAATGCGTTGAACTGAGCTGCTGAGTTGCAACTTGAACAAATTAACAGTTTCTACCCAGCGACAAAAAGCTGACACTGTGAAGTTGATCTGTGAAGTGTGCAACAAACACCACAGGGAGCCTCTCTCATTGGGTGATCGTTAGGTGCTCCTGTTGCCACATACAAACACACTTCAGTTTGTGGTTAAATTTAGACTATCAAAGTGTAGCCGCCAAATGAGGGGGAGATGCGCCGTCGATGGCCATTCTGATAGCCCCCATTACCATCTCCAGCAACAGTAGCAGCATCACATGCGACCGGAGAGTTGCATCCTAAACACCTGTCGTCTTCAAGTACCTGAGAAAGTGCTGCTTTTTTGGATTACTAATGGGGAGAGTACAAAAGGATGAACAGGACATACAGAAAGTGCAAAGAAAATGAGAAAATCGGCAGTACGTTCGTTCAGTGCAGTAAAGTTGTTACAAAGTTTAATTTGAGAAAAACAGCAATGGACGGAATGGTTGAAATGCTACAAGAAAGATGGCCGTACACTGGTGACACCCTCCTTCTTCCTCACCCACGTCTTCTTCACCTGTCCTTTTTAGACTGCTGATGCTGCTGTTGACTGCCGCTGTTGTTTGCTGTTGCAGTGCTGCTGCTGCTGCTACTGCTGCTGCTGAGGGTGACGTTAGCTGAAGGAGGCGTCGCCGAAGTTGTGCTGCTGTAGGGTGACGGCGCAGCAGTGGTGATCTTCCGGCCAATCTGCATGAACTGGTCTTCTCCACATTGTCCCGGCGCATGCTGATGCTCGCCTGGTGGAAGAGGTGCTTCTGCTCGGTGGTCACCTTCAGCGTCTTGTAGAGGTTGATGGTGAAGAGGCCGATGCTGAAGAGAAAGGAGACGGCAAAGAGAAAGAGAAAGGTGATCGCCTTAAAGTTGTCCACATTGAAGAACTGATTAGGATTCGGAGGTAGGGGTGAAGGACTGCTGGTGGTGAGTGCGGGGATCGTTTGTAGGACATTGGCGAGCATTTTTTTTATTAGACTGCAGTCAGCTGAAATGACAAAGCTGAGCTGTACGTCACAGCTTTTAGTTGCTGAAGCAATGTTCGAAACTTTAGAACACAGCAAATGCAAACATCAAAATGATGGTTTTTAATTTGACAAAAATGGCAAAAAATGCTGGCCGTTGCTGGCGCATGACAAGAAGACGCCCATCAGAAGCTCAGGCTTTCTTTAGAAAGCATTCTTTTTGGCTGCAATGGCGGCCCGTTGAGCTTTTTCTTTTGCCTGCTGACTCTTGCTTTCGGCAATTCGCTTTTCAAAGAAAGCCTTTTTCTGCTTCAGACTGAGAGATTCAGGCGGCAGAAGGTACTCGGGAGCTTTGGGCATGGGCAGTTTGCTGGACTGAGCGGTCAGTTGAGTCTGCAGTTGGGCCACCTTTGCCTCGTACCACTGTGTGAGGCCGCTTACCAAAGTGGTGCTTGGAGTGGTACTCTTTGTACCTTCCTCTGCCTCTTTTGGAGGAGTTTTGCTAGAGGTGGTCAACGGAGAGACCATGCCAAACTTGACCGGGCTGCCTGAGCTCCTATTTTCATCAGTTTGCAAAGAGTTGCTCTCAGTACCGGCAGTGCTTTCTTCTTCACCAACATCAGCTGAGCTTTCACTTGGCAGCACACTTTTGTTGCTTTCCACCAGACTGACGTCGTCGGTGGACATCAGCTCAGCTGGTGACTTCATTTCCAGCGTTGCATCAGCACTGAAATCAGAAGATGACTGATCCATGCTTGGGGGTGGTAGATCAGCTTGCTTACAATGACAAAATCTTTGGAAATCAACACAATCAGCTATAACTGCAAGCACAGCAAAATAAAGTTGTTTTTATATTTAGCTGCAACAATAAGTGAAACAAGCAACAATTGAAATTCGATCAGAAATAATTTATTAGTTGACAAAAAACATTAAATAGGCTATACAAAATATAGTGGAAGAAAGCAAAGGTATGTTACAGCAACAAAAAACGGTTAAGTATGGCCACAGGAGTGTTACGAGGGAATCTTGTCGAGAACGTAGTTGGTCACTTCAAGCAAGTACTGGTACTTGGTGAAGATCTGCTGTCGCCAGGAGTCATCCTTGCAACCGGGGTAAACGACTCGGCAAGCATTACATTGGTAGCTGGCGCCAAACTCTCGACCTTTCTCAATGGCGCCCAGTGCGTACGTCACAAAGTAGTCATCAGTGGGATAGGTGTCAAAGTAGTTTTTGGCCACCTTGTTGATCTCGTCATTGCACACTGCCTCGCACATCACCTGGGAGATGCACTCAATCAGGTCGTTTTGGTGGCCTGTTAATTTGGAAAAGAGAAAAAAGGGGGTAAATGTGTTCAGTTAAAAGGCACTCTACAAGGACATACCAATGGTGAGCAGCACTCTGAAGATCAAATTGCGACCTGCTCGTTGGGTGAGTGCAGTGGCGCCTAAACTGCGAATGAGTGCATTCCGGCGGTGTGGCATCGAACGAATGCGCTCCAGCGCCGCCTCCAGTGGAATGCCAATTTGCATGGAATGGCCAGCATTGATTCGTTTGATGGGCAGATCTGACTCCTCATTGATCACCACCGGATTGACTGCTGGCAAAAAGGTGACCAGAAGCAGCAGTTGGCACACAGTGGCCAGCACTAGCAAACGGTGGCTGGTGGAGGTGAAAATTTTTGCTGGGAAGTTGTTGTTGCTGCTGCTGGTTTTCAATAAGGTTTTCAAGGACTTCATCATCATTATCATCATCGTCATCTATCACACAGTGCACGGCACCCTCTGCAAACCATCGACGATCACAAATCACGCACACACACACGACCGTACACAGATCGATGTTCACAGTTTTTTTGTAGCGCACTTTGGATTTTGTTGTTTGCAAGCGCAACACTAAAAATAAATCAAAACATTTTTATCTTTTTGCCAACCCAGCCAGTGCAAACTACAAAAGCAAAATGTCGCAAGCCTGATGAGGAAAGTAGTGTGTCTTTAAAGACGTGGTCAGCCAGACAAGACAATTGCCGCAAATAGTGGTGGTGGTAGCCCCCCTCCCCTACGGACCGCCTCCACTTCCGTTCTTCAGTGTTACCACAGTCGACAATGCTGTCCATTGATGACAATTGTCCAGCAGCAAGCTACTGTCTGAAAAAAGTGGTAGACCAAGAAAGCTAAAGCACTACACAACATCACAAGACCACTGATGCAGTCAGAGGATACCACTAGACTACCTTTGTCTTTACTGTTGAATCCATTGCAAATTTTACCCACCAAAACGTATGATTTAAGTTTCGTTGAAGTTATGGGGAAGTCGGTAACGAACCGTCTTACGGATGGCAACACTGAAACACCTCAGTTGCGTGTGAAACAGTTTGCCTACGTGCTTGTCTGCAAATAGCTCACTTTCACTTGCTCTTTTCCCTCATGTCTAATACAAACATTGCACCTGAAAAGACACTGAATTTCCGTCCTTGCCAAAGGGCAGACACTGCAGTGCTGATGCAGTTGGTTGTTGAGGCCAATCAGCCAATTACTGCTGACCACCTCAACGAGCACTGTGGCTGCTGTTGCTGTACGTGTGCTCTACCAGCCAGATCAGTACTATCTCACTTTGTCTCTCTCCTTTTCTACTTACTTTTCAATGATTGTCATTCACAGTCACTCAAGCAGTACACATCAGTCCGCAGTCGGCGCCAACTGACCTTCAAAACGGCAACTGTGGACAGTCAAAGCAGAGCAGAACAAAACGACTGTCAACAACGACAACAGTAGTAGCCGTTTTGTGTTTCTATTGTTTGCATTCACTAGTTTACTGGTGTTGTCAAAAAAAGTTGCGCCATTCTGCTGCCACACTAATTCTGTTGCCTCAAAAAGAAAGTTCTGTTTGTTCAAATGCTTACCGACAAAAGTGCAATGCAAACACGCGTTCTGAATTTTTCAGACTATTGCCTAGTGAGTTGGCGCACTTTTAGATGGCGCCAGTAGAAAAGACAACAAAATCTAGATTTGTTCCAAATATCAAGTTCCGCTTGACATTTAGAAATGCCTGAGAGAAAGGGAAAGGGGAAATGATGTTGCAGTTCTGGGGATCATTAGCACAGGCACAAGCACAGGTTCTTGCATTACGCTGATTGCCAAAAGTCAGGTGCACAACTTTGCTTCCGCAGTACGAATGCTGTCCCCTAAATTATTACCAGCAACAACAGCAGGAGATTCTCATAGGTTCTGTCGTAATTAATGAGCAAATGAAAGCACAGCAGCACCCCAGCACGGTACAAAGAACAATTTAGCGGAGAATCCCCTTTCAACAACAACAGCAGCAACAGTAGTAGTCAGCAGCAGCATTTGGTGCACTATAACAATGCAATGTTTTTTATTGACTACATTTGATTACTTTGATGATGAGGACATATTATTCTACTGTAGATAGTACTACTACAGCTAAAAAGCTACAGAATAAGTGGAATATTTATAATAAAAATTCTACGAAATGTATTGGTGATTCACCAAAACGCGCCTCATGCTCCAGTTGAAGAAGTGGGACTCTGTACTCGCTGATATATCGCCATCC
The DNA here is from genome assembly GCA_024499935.1 of Tyrophagus putrescentiae. Classification (NCBI taxonomy): domain Eukaryota; kingdom Metazoa; phylum Arthropoda; class Arachnida; order Sarcoptiformes; family Acaridae; genus Tyrophagus; species Tyrophagus putrescentiae. The sequence goes on from JAMZRA010000008.1 coordinate 4,803,492, forward strand.
GAGGAGACAGAGGGGAAGAGTGGAGTGCGGCGACGTTTTGGGAGGAAAGCCATCTTTGCCAATTTTCGCTTCAGTAATTGTGACCAATGGAGAGAAAGAGAGAAGACTAATGGGGGAACAAAGCAGCAGCTAGCAATGGCGCACACAGGGCAAGCAAACAAGTCGGATAGAGGAGAGAGAGAAAGAGAGAGGGGGGTAGAAAAGTATAATAGCAATAATAATTCGAGATGATGAGATGAGGAGATGAGGAGGATAGTAGAATCGGATAGTAGGCTAGTAGTGCAATGGTCGGTGAGTGCACTGGGGTGCAGTGGTGAAGGACCGAGTCGAGGAGGCAAGTGCCCAAAGTATATGATGTGATGCACGGCTGGAAGTAAAGTGCACCGGAGAAGAGAGAAGTTCAATGTTTGTGAGCTTGTAATGTGGAGCAGTGTAATGAGACTGGCCAGTGCAGCTACTCAATGCTAATTTATGGCTATTTCTCACTGCAGACTGCTCTTTCCGTGAATATATGATGAAAAGTAAAAAATGGTAAAGACCAATATGTGTGTCGATGACCACAGTGTCCCCCACCCTCAACTCCATTTTCTAGTATAATATTTAATTTGTTTGCCTGCCCTTTTAGTTTGCGTGCGCACACTCACTCACTTGCTTTTTGTTCCCCGATTCTCTGCCATTGGCACGTCACAAAGATGGCTTCGTTTGGAGAATGACGTCCCCTTACATGGTCAACTCTTCATTCTTCTGGAATGCCTGCGGAGCAAACTGGTTGTACATTCCCCAAATGCTCTTCATAAACTTGAAATTATAATTGTGGGGCATTTCACCGACTAAAAGGGGAAGAAAAAAGAAAAAAAGAAGTACGTCAATATAAAAGAAGAATTCAGCGCAAGCTGACGCATTAGCACACACAGTCAGCCAGTGAAAGGACGTGCAATGCGATCGTTAGTAAAGTGCTGCTGCTGTCGCTTGTTTGCAAGACCCTTTAGAAAAGGACCGAAGTACACAAACTATGGATGCACCAGGACTGTCCAATCAGCAGCCGACGACAGTGCAACTCCATCGATCGTTTGCCGAATTGAGTCATTTGCAAGCAGCGAACAAGTGCACTCCACTTCACTCACTGACTGACATGCCTCTCTGATTAAAGTAACGTCTATCTACTTACGTTTTGGCTTAGTGGCCCCCTCGTTTAGCTCCAGACTGGAGCCGGTTTCCATTGAAGAGCTGTGCTTGTTTGTCTCTTGTTGCATGTGCAACTTGACGACCTGGTGGACGGACTTGGCGCTGAAGGCTGCAAACGGAATGGACGACATCTCGGGTAGGGGCGACAGGAGGATGCTCGTGAAGGCAAAGAAAGACAGGATGAAGAGCTTTTCGAGTAGGCCTGCTGGCGCTTTGCGTTGTCTTGCACCCGCTGATTGCTGTTGCTGAAACTTGAAAATGATTGCAAAAGTGCTCAGCTTTCTGGTTGATAGGAAGTCCAGCTTAAGCGGGGACTGGGGACGGCAGTAGTGGTGGTGGTGGTGGTTTGTCACGATCGAAGCTTGACAATCACAGTGATGAAATGGAGAGTTTAGCTGCTGCTGCAACTGCTGCTGCTGTTTTTGTGCAATTTGCTTTTCTTCTTCCTTTTCCAGCTCAAAAATCGATTCAAGAGAGTGCTTTCTAATTTTAAATTCAAATTTTCAATTCACTCGATTCAATGACTGTGTGAATATATTTTGACAGTGTTTCAAACTGTTTTTCGCTGTTGCAAAATGCTGTTTCATTAGTTAATTTCACTTGGTAGTAAATCAGGTGGCAAGCTGCAAAGTGGTGGTGGTGGTAGTGGTGGTGAAAAAAGCAATAAAATCAATAGCAAAGAGCAGTGGAGGTTAGAAAAATGTACGACAGTGAACGGATCGATTGGAAGACAAATTGCTGTCAATGAAGTGAGAGCGAAAAAGTGTGTATACGTGTCGGTGAGTTTGAGTACCAAAAAGGAAAAACTTTTTTGTCCAACGAAGAGGAAATGCAATTTAAAAATGGAACAAAATTGAATCAAAGCAAAATAAAACAAAAAAAGAAGCAGTTATCACACTGAGGTGTAAGCAATTGAAAAGAAAAGATCTGTGATAAGTGATTGAAATTCAGATCAGAGTTCTCTGCCGGTGAGCTTTTGTGAGGGAGAATGATGCTAATAGAGCGGGTAGTTCAGTTGATATGAAACGAGGCGATATCGAACGATATGAGAGCGGAATAGATCGCCGATCAGGCTTTGTGCTGGGTAAACGGAATGGCGATCGGGGACAGCTGATGCCAGAAAAAAAACAAAAAAGAAGAAGTAGTAGAGAAAAAGGGAGTGAGTGATGCGGCAGACTAAGTGTGTGAGTGAGTGACGACGGACTCTGCGGAGAGAAAAGATTGACGAAACTGTACAGGCACAGAAGAAGAGAGGAGAGAGTGGTGATGGGTTCGCTTAGCTTACTGTCGACTGGGGACTTGCTAAATTGTGCCGAGCCGCGAGAAGGGTAGCGAAAGATGGAGAAAAAGAGAGGGTCAAAACGGGTACAAAGGAGACGAAGACGGAGACGAAAACGGAGAGTTAATCAAAATGTTGCCAGTTAGAGGAGACTAAGCAGACGGCAAACAAAAACGAGAGAAAAAAGAGCTTTTTGCTTGGACTTGCTTCAATTGGGAAGGCAGGAGGAAGATGGCCAGAGATATGGATTCGGGTAGCGGCGGCCACTGGCGACAGACAGTGTTCAACAAATTCAATTAGATTCCAGAATGGGAAAGAGAGAGAAGTGCCAAGTGGTGAGAAGAGTAGACAAGTGAAAGAGCACAATTTACTGCTGTTTGCTGAAAAGCGGGAGCAAAGGAGAATTAAATTTCAATCTTTTTCCGATCTTTTTGCTTAGCTTGGCAATGATAACAAACACAGCGCAAATGGTAATATTGTGAATCAGAGTTTCAGTTCAGTTGAGGCTTCTGCTTTCTGAAATGCTAATGTTGATTCAATTGTCAAGGCTGCTGTTGTTGCGGCGGCGGCGGCGTTAACAATTTGATTTAATCAGAGCGGTGATGACAAATTGTGGTGATTGTGAGTGTTCACTGGTAAACTTCTGAAATGATTTTCAGGCTGTGAAGAGGCGGTGAATGGAAAAGTTTTCTTTTTCTTTTCTTTGGATCAGTGCCGACTGTGCAATGTGTTGTCGGAGATCATCAAACAGTGGAAAACCTTGAACGTAAAAGTAAAAGTGTGACTTGATGGTCGTACGACAAATAAAGCGTTCAGCTGTGAAATGTGCTGCAATAGTTGATTCCCAGAAACTTTGGTAGTGAGAGGGGATGCTACTGATGATGCTGTTGCTTTTACTGGAGTAATCTTTGAGCAATGTATAATAGCGCGTTTGAGCAAATCTAAGGCGCTGTTGTACCGAGAGTAGTACGGTCTGAATGAGGTAGGGGTCTGAGTGCGTGTTGTTTCTGATCGCTTTGATTCACCGAGAGGATCGGGCGAAAATTGTCGCCAAGAGTTCGCTTTCTCTATTTATATGCTCTCACCGAGCAGTAGTACTTTGCACACTCCTCCTCCTTCTCCTCCTTTGGTAAGACCTTATCACAACTGCGGTGGTGGAGCCTCATCACCCCAAAATGCACATCATTGGAGGGGGTGGGCAGTTCAAAATGCACACCAGTTCATCACCGGCACCATCATTCCGGTGATTATTATTGCCCAAGGGATGCTGTGCTATTTCACCCCTGCTTGCCTGATCATACTTTGCGCTGAATTTGCTCAATTGGCCGGTGATACGGCTGTACTTGCAGTGTACCTTGCTTCAGAAAAACAACCTATCAGTGCGTCGGAGACACTCGACACGTAGGACAATGTTGCAATGGTTTATGTACAATGTTTCCACCAAAAAATAGCCACCAGCTAGACACACACGCTGGGTTGCTGTCGTTCAAAGCTTCTACCAGCTTCTAGACTCGCCAAAAAACCAGACAGCAGTGATAAGAGTGAACAGCGCCAAGTGTGACACAGGCAAGAAGGAGGAGGAGGGAAAACGAAGGAAAGAAGGAGAAGGAGATTCACGTCGACAGGCTGATAACATCAAAAAGTAGAACACACTGATGATTGTCGATGATGCTGATTGTCACTTGCTTTGCAGGGAGACTTGGACTGTGTGTGTAAGCTTCAAAGGACACCCTTCAGCTGCTTGTGGCATTATTCTTGCTGAACATCGTGTTAGCAGTCATGTTTCTAGGATGTCCTTCTTCTTCTTTTTCTTTTTTTTTCAACCACCATCATCACCATCGTCGATGTCACTGACTCAGCACACACAACCAGCCCACACGTGCGTCATTTCGTTTCAATTGACTTCACTTCATGCTGCCCACTTTAGCACTTTAGTAGTTTTTGCTGTGGTTGTTGTTGTTATTGAGCATCGGCTATCAACCAGAGACTCTTTTAACCATTCAGCCATTATGAACGTGTGCCTTGGTGGTCTGTTTACAGCAACAACAAAGCTGCACCTAATCTGCAAATCAGTTCCGCCTTGATGATCCCTGATGGTGTGTGCTGGTGCTACTAGTGCTGATGATGATGGTGGTGGTGGTAGTGGTGGTGGTGGTTGTCTTCAAAGCAGCCACGGCAAAGTTTAGCCACCCAAGCGTAAGCGGTCTGTTTGTGCGAAGGAAAAAGAAAAAGAAGAAGAAGCAGAAGGAGAAGGAGAAAGTCCAGATAGAAAAACGAGAAGCACTCGCACGAACGATTCGACGGCGGTTTAGCAGAAGTTGTGCTCCAAAAAGAGAAGGGATGATGACGACAATGCTGACAATGGCGATGACGATGACAATCGGAAAACGAGTGAGAAAGGCCGAAAAGAGGCGGATTAGCCAAACTATTTACTAGAAGAGACGAAAGTGTCCAAAGTTTGCTCTCTCACTCTTTCTTTCTATTCACTTTTGTGTCCCTTGGGCCAGGGCACAAAAGTTGGCTAATGAAATGCTGGGAGTTTACAAAATTAAGTGAGTGAATGAAAGTAATAATAATATCAGTGCTGAAAATCGGTGGTACCATCAATATATTTAACACTTGAAAGCTCGTCATTGAACCAAACTGAAGATTTTCCTTTCTGTTTGGGCTCAATGTGGGCCACTCAATGTAGAACTGTGTGACAGGAAACTGAGCAATGGACTACAAGGCCCATTAGAAGTATGTCGCTGTCCGTCTCCAGTTTGTTTGTTTGTTTGCTTTTCTATTTCAATAATTGAACACACTTCTCTTCTGTCACATGCCAGCAGTCATTGTGGCTGTGTTGTATTGTTTGTGTTGCTCTTGCTGTACTTCAATCTTGTACGAGCAGTCTGTGCCAAAAAGTTGTGGCCACAATAGCAGTCCAATTGGCATTGCTGCTGCTGCTGTTGCTGTTGTCTCTACTTGCGTGAATAACGCTTGCATTCTGTGCACCCGAAAGTTTGTAGCACTCGGAGCGTTTCTTCAATTAAAGTGAACCACTTCTAAATTAGCGACAATCTTCAGTGTCGTCAGGCAGTGAGTAATGACAAATATAATGTAAACACTTGACAGACTGCTGCCGTTGCTGCCGGCAGTGCAAAATGGGGGTGGAAAGGGGAATGAAAAAGATGAAACTGAAAAAGGAAGTTAAGAAAAAAGAGAGAGAAACAGCCTGAGACAGGCACAATATGACAATTAGACATTTGCTAATGGAAAATTAGTGTCAGAGACGGAATTAGGATTTGCTGTCGTCGTTGCAATCGATCGATATCTCTGTTTTGGTGATGGCGGTAATCGAAAAGTGGCAACTAAATGAGAAACGTTAAGGGAGACTACCGTTAAGAAAAGAGCAGCCAGAGGCAGTGCTGTTCATCAGAATGCCATGACATTTTGGAATATTTTTTCTACTACAATCTGTTTCAGCGTTTCACTGTACCGATGTATTTTTGTCTGTATCCACATTAACAGTTAGAAAAGCAGATGGCTCAGTAACAGCTATGCTTTACCGTTAAAATGATCAGAAAAGTTGCAGTAGTTTGGCAATACCCTTTTTCTTTCATTCAAGTGCCTACTGGCACTGCTGTCACTGTTTGTTTTTATTCTCAGACGCACCTTTATGCACTTCTCTGAAAAAACCAAACTGCTCAAAAAATATATTTTTGTCATTTTCAGTAGTTGGCATTAGGTCTCATTTTATTTGCACTGATCTTTGGTTTTTCGTTTAGTGCGTTCTCTGTGAATGGAAATGCAGTCAAAATGAAAGTGAAGCAAACTGTGTGTCTTTGAAACACAGAGTTTCTCAGAATCCCTCATCACTACACTCTGATATTTTAGCATTATTAGCGTTATATTCATGAAAAAGAAAAAAGAAGCAGTATTTGCTTATGAAGGTGCATTACCAGAATTGCAGCATCACTGATGTGAGTTTATTTTTGACACACTTTCTGAAAGACAGAAACACTACCAATCTAGAAAGTGATTTCATTATAAAATAGAGAACTGAAGTTTTTAGAACCGGAACCGGTAAAGGGATGGAGCTGATAGCACACACTGTGTACCGCTCAACAAGCAAGTCGCCCAGGCAAAAAAAAGCAAACAAGAGAAAGGCATGCACTTGGTTGAGCAAGCAAATCCTGCACGCGAATATGCGCCACATATTCTCCTTTTCACTTCAGTGCTAGAAAATAGCAATGAGGTGGACTTTGCATTGGCAAACGCAGCAGCAGAATCAGAAATAGAAAATAGAAAGGGAGAGGAGAAAAGCTAACAGTGCCGGCAGCAGCTTTGGCCTGCATTGATTGCTCCATCGAACAGTGAAAGTCAGCTTATCAGTTGCAGCTTGTGCATTGCCAATTTGGGTGATGCTGTTTGACTCTCTTTTTCTCTCTGGCTGCCTGTTTACCCTTCATCTCATGCAGGTATGATTGAACAAAAAAAGAAGAAGGAGGAAAACAAAGCTGGAGAGAAGAGACTATTGAAAAACATCGGGAGTGTAAAAGCTAGAAAACAAATAGCTTTCGCATTATTCATGACTGCGGCAATGCACCACCGTCGCCGACCGTGCACGGTGAACTAGCTTAAAAAAGGCAATCGATCTAGAGTGGAATGGAGCTTCTTGCAGTCCATTGCATCACCTCACTCACTCACTCACTCACTCACTCACTCATCACTCACTCCTGGTGCCTGCTTTTCTGCTGTTCACCATTACCCATCATCGAGCGTGTGAGTAAGTGAGTGAGTGAGTGAGTGTGTGTATGTTTTTCATCCATTCACCACGCGATAAGTGGAGAAAACAGATGCCGATAAGATATGCGGTCGGTGATAAGCGATGAGGGTGCTGCTGAAGTTGCTTGCTACATTGTCGCTGATGCTACACCGCCACCCTCATCACCAAACAAGGGATGACGGCCTGTTTTGTGAGTTGCTGAGCTGTAGGCAACAGCAGCAGCAGCAGCGGCAGCTCATCCAGGTTCCGCTGAGTCGAACCGTAATCAGCCGTTACCGTATCAGTAGCCCCTTTTGGCGTGATCAAAGAAAATACGCGTGGTAGTGTGTGCACCAAGTGCCGCCGCTGCGGATGCCGGCGCTGTCACCAGGCGCACCAAAGTGCTGATTTGCTCGTGTTCTCGTTATTTCGTACGCTCTGGTTTGAAAACGGTGTTGAAGACTGGAAGAGTAGTGTAAGCAAACATGTGTGTGTGTCGTTATCTAAAGGCAGATAGATGAAAGATGCTGCTGATGCTGTTGTCGCCGTCGAAAAAGTAACATTAAAAACATACTCTACTTCACTTTTTGTTGGCTAAGTGCAAGCTTAAGATCAGAGGATTTTGTTAACCAAAAAGAGCATCTGAGTATTTCTCACCGGCGGGCTGAAAGGTGAAACAAACAAAAATTGAAAAATTGAAGATAAAGTAAAGAGGCAAAGTCAACTGAGGACTTAGGCAACGGTTTTTAATAGGTTTAAGGAAGAGGATTCAGCATGCACATATCCTCTCAAAAAAGATTTAGTTTGTTACTGCTCTATTGCCCCTTTTGAATTTCTTTCCGTTTCAAACTATCCATTCAATCGTATCTTTCAAGCAATACACACCGATAATTTAATATTCCAAATAAATCCATGCCATTACAAAAGCTTGCACCAACTTGGATTCAAATGCTAGTGCTCTGCCAACTGCTGCCTTTCACTTTGCTGGCAATGTCGATTGTCTGGCAGTTTATTACGACCCATTCAGCTCATTCAAACCCATTCAAAGTGGCCATTTGACTGTGTGTGTCTGTTTGTCTGGCTCTATCTGCAACTGTATTTTTTGTCTCTTTTTTGTTGAGTTTCTCAGAATAAGGCGGCAATTGGAAAAGTTCCATAAATTAAAGCACCACAGACAGACAGGCGGCAATCAAAATTGAGCTAGGCACGAGATGTTTTCTTTTGGATTTCTTTACCGCGCACACATCTCATCCTCTACGCAAATGGCGAGCGACATTTGGGCGCTGTTTATTTGATGGCAGTTAAAGTGAGAGAACAAAAATTGTAAAGTTTTGTAAAGAGTAGGCGAGAGAAGAAACGGTAGCAACAGCAATAGTAAATCGCCACAAGCAAACTGAAGGCGGAAAGTTTGCAAATCGAAACTTGAAGTAAATGTGAAGGCCATTGCAAATGGCTCACTTTTTCTACTCTTTCACTGTACAAACTGTGGGTGACGACCAGCAGGGCTACTGCTCGTGTCCAGGACCGTTAGCATTGGCAAACTCTGAATAAGACTCTAGTTCTGCTTTGGGAAAGAAAGAGAAAGAGTAAAAGTGATGGGACACATTTGTAGAAAGATGAATTTAAAAGTGTGCTTTTTAGAAGGCTGGCTGACGGCTCCATTGGTCACCATTGCCAGGTGGCGTGACTGAAGTTCATTCAGCTTTCCTGAAAAACACACATTTTGTGCATGGGAATGAAAATACAACTTGCGTGCGATTGTAAAAATGCTTGGACAGGTCAAAAACAACTGCATTGTGCGTAAATATAGCAGCAGTTCTAATTCAATCCTTGGTATTTGTGTTTTAGGTTGTAAAAAATGGTTGATCGAAAAAAATTTGTAGTGACACAAGATGATAAGCAAAGTAGGGCACACACGTTTCTGACGTGTTTACGATAAAAAATACAGGCAAAACGACAAAGTGAGCTAGACAGTCTTTCAGAGACAGTGCTAAAAACTAAAAAACAAGTTATAATGTTTGCAGAACCCCCAAAAAGAGTGACCACTGAAATGACAGTAGCAAAAGAAGTGCATTATTAGCGGTGAGCACACACGCACACCCAAATTAATGGCGCTGGTCAATTTAAATGGTCAGCCAAATGGGCAATTAATTGGCGTTCATCTGGGCGACGTCAGCATGCCTGTCAGCGCCATTACTGCAGATTGCCTGCTTTTACTTTAGAAACGGGAAATACGGTACCAAGGCCATTTCTAATCGTTGGAGCGCTCAACAGTACTGGATCAATATGCACTGCATCTGAAAGCAACGTTGCAGTGAAGTGAACATTGGCCTAGGATTTTTCAGCATTCTTCCTGCTAAAAGTCAACATGGTCAGCAAATGTTACTGCTGCAGCAAACGCAAACTGCATCGATTAACTCATTAACATATTGAAAGTGAATGCAGTCCACTGTGTTCAGTGTACGGTTTGTTTGTACGTTTCTGTTCGTCCTTAACTTAATGCAAATGTATTCGGTATGCAAACTGAGAAAGTTGGCAAACTGTCAACTCCTATTGAAAGAACCATTTGGTCAGTTGATCGCTCAGTCTGCTGCCTGTTTGTCTGTCTGAATGCAACTGTCATTGCATTGTCATTCAGCATTCATACCATTCATCGCCATTTGCCACACAACCACAAACTCGACCACTGAAGAGAACTGAATTATTCAATTAGAGAAAGCACAACCACACAAGTTAGGTTATGCGGAATTCCATTGAATGAGCGTGGCTAAGCTGATAAGGCACAAATCTGATTAGGAAAGTAAATTAGAGGCAGAGAGATGACAATTCTAAAAGAAGGAATGAAACAAAAAGAAAACTTAACTTTATAGCTTTTAGTGGCTTTCTTGAACGTGGTTAACTTTTAACAAGGCTTTTAATAAAACTGAAAAATGTTATTGTTTGGCCTAGTAAATGATTTATAAAAATAGCCAGTTTATAAAATAGTTTTTTAATTTCAAAAACTAAAAATTAAAATGTAGTTGACTTAAGGTGAGAGTGAGTCAAATATTCTATTTTATTGGTTCTCGTATAATTCCTATAGAAATTTTCAGTTTTCTTTAAAATCTTATAACTCAACTTCTGGAGCACCTGAAATTCAAGTTGAAATCTCAAATTAAAGTTAAAGAGCTGGTCTACAATCCTATTGGGGTTTTTAATTTTATTTGCTCTAGTTTAGTTTTTATGAATATTTGAAGTTGGAAAAATCACAAAATATCCTATTGTACCGACTTCAAACGCTCATAAAAACTAAACTAAAGCAAATAAAATTAAAAGCTCCAATAGGATTCTGGACCAACTCTTTAACTTTAATTTGAGACTTTAACCTGAATTTCAGGTACTCTAGAAGTTGAGTTATAAGATTTTAAAGAAAACTGAAAATCTCTATAGGAATTATACGAGAACAAATAAAATAGAAAATTCGACTCACTCTCACCTTAAGTCAAAACTGAAAACCAACTTTATTTTGCACCTTTTCGATGACGTTGCAAAGATTTTTAGTTTGCACCCACAGTCTAATAGACTGATGATTAAATTAGCAACAGTGAACAGTAGACGAGATAAAAAGCCTACGTTGACTGCACATGTAAATCCACCTTATACTGGTGAAGTGCACTTGTTGTCAGCAATGGCACTACTACTACCACTACCGTCACCATGACCATTACCAGCACTTCAGTACAACTGATTTGCGCATTGTCTTCCCCAATCAGATTGACTTCTTCTGGTCGGTCTGTCACGTAGCAGTGGTACTGAAACAGTCGCCAGCAGCTCAGCTCAGCTCGACTCATCTCAGCTTTCAGGCCAGCTATTGCACTTCACATGATTACATTACCGTGGTGAAAGAGTCTGCCAAGTGGGGAATTGATGTCGGAAGGAGTGTGCCACCAGACAACACCAACAACACAGCACCTCATCTTCGAGTGAAAAGTGGAGCACAAAGACAAAAGGAGAGAATGCTGGCAGGACAATCTAATAGAAAATGAAAGGAAAACTGAGCATTTTTTTCTAGCTAACAAGCCTAAGAACTGACGACGTCGTGCTGGGGTAGGCCAAAGGCAGGAACGGTGCTAATCAGACTGAAAGAATCAATTAGAAAGTTCAACGTGCCGTGAGTGTCTGTCGTCCATCAAGTGCGGTCGGTGGAGTGCTAATGGCGTTACTCGATTAGCCCCCTTTGCACAAGTGAGCATGCAGTAAATTAGTGCACAGCTCAATATCACCCACCACCATCATTCTCATCAACATTGTACACTCTCACTTTGCTCTACCAGCGGTGGCGGAGTGTCGCCTTAGTGATAGGCTTTAAAGATTATTTGCTTTAAAAGTAAGAGTTTACTTTATTGAAGATGCTTAAAATGCGCGCGCGCGTTCGCAGCAATGGCAAATGAAGGGAGAAGAAATCATAGAAAAATACATCGATATGAAGAGAAAAAAAGAGGAGGAGGAGGAGTTGAAAAACGAACAGTGCTGAAGGTGGTGATAGCTGCTGCTGTTGTTAGTGATGCTTTGCTATCGTGACCGAGACAAAATGATGATGCTGCTGCTGTTCAATGGTGATGGCGTCAATGGGATGAGAAAGAAAATAAAAGGAATAAAAGAAATAGAGATCAGATGATTCGGCGGAGTTGAAAAGAAGGGGGTTTTGATAGAGAGAGAGAGAGAATAATGAAGAAGAAAAGAGTGGAGAAAGAATTCGGCAAAAGTAAAAAGTGTTGTTTGCGAAGTGTCGGCGAGTTTTTGTGTGTGGCAAAAAAAAGATGAAGGAAAAAATTGAACAAGTGCCACTGTGGCCTGTTTTCAAATTAGAGAAAGAGTGAAAAAGGAAGAATAACGCAAAGAGGGGTACAGTGTACAGGATAACAACAGAAAAAAGAGAGAAAGAAAGGAGATAACTCTCTAGTCTCGAGCTGACTAATGGACTCTAGCAAGGGGGAATAGCGAGAGCGAGGCGAGAAGGGAAGGTAAAGTTGAAGTTGAGAATCTAAATCAAATTAGGAATGATATAAAGCATGAAGAGAGGTAGAAGGAAAGAAAAAGAGAAAAGGAGAAATGAAGACCGCAAACAAATAAGCGTGTAGTGTGTAGTGGGTAGTTTGTGTTTGTGGGCGCCCACAAGCAGTCGATGCTCAATGTTCACAGTTTTGGTTGCCTGGTTCCGCTGGCTTCCTTAGTGCCTTCTTGCCTTAGTGCTAGCACCAAAAAAGAAACAAAAGTCCTCATCTCAGCATTCTGGTCACATGTGTCTCAAAGGTGGAAACCGTCCCCTCAGCATGAGTCTTCAGCACTGACTCTTTGGGTACTTTTGTCGCACACACAGAATCGCAAATACACAATCGACATGGCCGATCTCACAGTGACTGAAATGAAACTCTGCTTGTGGTAGTGGTGGGGTGAATGTGTTTCTGCGTGTGTGTACAGCAGTGGAATGAAATCGATTTGTTTCGATTTGAAAACTATCGATCCGCACATACACACTCGCACACTGTTTTGCCTGGTTGCTGGGTTATTTCTCTATGTATTGTGTGTAAATTGGGCTGCTGTCGTTGGGAGGGGAAAAGGGGTCTTGTGTGCAGTGTAGTCTTTGTCGCAGTCAGTTTGGTGAATGGTGAATGTATGTTCAGCGGAGTGACTATTTACAGTGAATGCAGCAGCAGCAACAGCAGCAGAAGAAGAAGCTGCAGTTTCGGTGGTAAGTTCTATAGTGTTTGCTTCAGTTGCCTCTGCTGCTGCTGTCTTTGCAGTGTCAATTTGTCTCTATTAGATCATCAGTAAAATTTGTTTGCTTGAAGAAAATAGATGCCGTCTTGAAAGAAGAAAAAGAATGAGACAGGTGTGACCGACTCTGTTTTGACTACTGGGCCCGATCTGTGTGTGCACAACGTCAGTCAGCTTGTGCACACAGCTCAATCAGCAGCTGCACAGGTCGGCTCGGGTCGATGTCCGCCGGCCAATGTGCCTTTTTTGTTTTGCCCTTCCCTCCCCCTGCTACAACTGTATAGAGCCTTCGTGAAGTTCATCCACCGTATCACAGTGCACCTGTCCCCCGCGTGAGTCCGTCTCCAGAATGGTGGGCGTGCCGAATGGCCCTGTCGCGTACTGAAAGCGAAGATGGCGGTTCAGCGTCTCGCGCAGTGCACTGCTCTTGCGGTACGACGTGACGACCAGGACGACGAAGATGACGATGTAGATGACGAGCACCACCTGATTAGCGGAAGAGAAAAGCAAAGAAAAGGATGGTCAAATGAAATGAACATAGAAAGAAAATAAAGCTAGCATTAGCCAGCTCAATTAGGTGCACTAGAAAAAGAGAGATAGTGCACACAAAGGCAAATTGTACAAACAGGAGAAAAGGAGAAAAAGAAAAAAGAAAGATTTGGACATAAATTCAATTAGTGCCGTAGTGGCAATCAGTGTGCAGACATTGCAGTCCACCATACGGCGGCCATGGCGGTAACAAGCCTTGGCGTTGTTTAAACAAATTAACGAATCACAGGCAGACACAAGCAAACTGTTTGATACGACAGATAGTCTATCAGGACGACTGTTCACTCGACCACCACCGCCGGAATCGTGCAAGACAACTGCCAGCTCCCCAAGGACTTGAAAAGATAGAGTGAATAGGAAACTAAAGGGAGAAAAAACGGACAGTCCTACGCGAACTCCGCTTCGTTTGCACTTTGAGTAAATGTTTATTAATTCAAAACAAACCTAATCAAATTTGCCGCTTAAATGGAAATTCAACAGCGTGCAACGAATAGGGCTAAATTCGGGGAAGGAATAGTGGAAATGAGTAAAGACGAATCAGTGCGCTTTAGTTCATTTGAGTCACTAAAAGTACTCACACTTTCAGTTTGAGACCGCCGCCTAAGTCAGCAAAACGGCCTTTACAAATTTGATTCGCACAAGGAAGAACTAACAGTTTCCTCGCCACTATTCCCCTCATTGGCACACTGCTGAAAATCAGTTTGCTGTTGAACCTCTCAGAGTTTTGTGAACTCAATCAGTGTTTGGCCAAAATCAGAACCAAATGGTAGAAATGTGAAAAAGGGCAAACCGAGTGAAGCAATACTGCTCCCCTACCACCAAATAGTCGTCCATTTTATTTAATTTCGATAAAAGAGCAAATTTTGTTGTAAATTGCAAAAAAATATTTGAAATTTAATAAAACGATTGCAAACTTTGTCGACAAGAATTCCTGCAAAGAATTGTTTTTTGTTTTGTTTTTTGTTGTTTTGCTCCTCAGCTCTCTGTTCTCTGTTGTCGTCTGACAGCAGTTGCCTACCAAACAGCAAGCGGCTGGCATTGCTGTGTGAACATCAATTCGAAGCCGGAATTACCGCGTGATAAATTCAAGCAGTGCCAGATCAAATGAAGACAACGGGCTCACACAGAGAGAAAAGACAAAAAAAGACAACTAAAGAGAAACAGATGTACTAAAGGAAAAGAAACAAGAAAAAAAGAACACTGCGTTTGTACGTCAGTGCTCAGTAAAAATGGAGTAGAAAACGTTAGTTGCTGATAAAGTGCGATGTAGGCTGCCTGTACACTGCTGCAAATGGACATTGTTTTGCAGTTTCAACACATTGTGCTCAATGGTCCTCTTGCACGGCAGCCATGCTGCTGATGGTAGCAGGGTGTTTGTCAATAGTAGGGGCCTTGGTAATGGCTGGCCAGTGAACGGTGTTCTATGGTCAGGGTTATAGAATGCAGTGGTAAATGAATGGCAATTGCTTCTGCATCAGCAGTCATAATCGCAAGCATTCAGGCAATCTAGGTGCTAGTGCCACACTGCCCAGTAGCCTCAAAGAGAAAACTAATGAGTGAGGCAAACGAAAGGAGCCCCAAATGCGTTCACTAGCACACACATTTCACCACCACATATGCATTGTGTCTGTCTTTGCATTGTACCAAAACTATGCAAGTGTCTGTGTGAAGCTCAATTTAACCAGGCTAAAAGGAAATATTGGAAATTATGAACAAATGCCAATGCAACGGCAGAACGAAAGTGAAAAAAACGTTGAAGAAAAGAAAGAAGAAGGGCAACGGGAAAAGGAGCACACAGGGAAGCGCAGCAGGCACACAAGTAAAACTAGGCAAAGTATGATTGCTCTTCTTTCTTTTCCACTGGCACAGTTGCAGTAGAAATGCTTTTGGTTGATTACGGGGCTGGTGCCACCGCTGGCCAATATAATTCTACTACCGCCGCCACCGCCGCCACCACCACCACAGTCAACCAAATAAATGGCACAATTTGAAAGTAAGCATTTACCGATCAAGAAAAGCGAGAAAAAGAGAGGAAAAGTAAGCATTGAGTTGGTTGCTGTACGCTGAAGTAGCGCAGCCGACAGCAAAGCTCAGATCAGATTGGCCAGTTGTGAATGGGCAAGTCAGAATGAGTGAGTAAGTGAGTGGGTGAACAGAGTGAGTTAGTGTACAAGTGCAAGGCAGCCAGCCAGCCTTTGGTACGGTAGATATGTTGAAGGCATTAATTTTGATTAGTCAGAAGAAAATGGCACCACTACCGCCACCACTATCATTCGTACTGAATGAAAAATGCGCAGACGCTCTCTTGTACAGTGTACGGCGGCAGTGACGCTTGGACGCGTTGCTGTGCTTCTTTTCTCACTTCTCATCTGCAGTCCTTCGTCTTGGCGCTATTTAGGGCGTGAAATTAAATCAATTTAAAAGTGGACAGAAAGAGTGAGTGCACTGGCGGCAGCAGTAGTAGCGGAAAGGAAGACAGAAGCAGCCGGGTAAACAATCACAAAGGAAATGAATTCGATTGGAGGTAATGGCAAAAGGGAATGGGGCTACAGCTAAGCGCGCAATTATTATCACTTCTAACTATTTCCGTGAGTGAGGACAGTGCAATTGGCGTTTTCTTTTTCCATCTTCTCTAACTACTTTCATTCCCTCTCAATCCACCAGCAACCTTTTGTCTGTCTTAGCGGGCTTCAGTGGAATTAATATTATAGTCACTGCCGAGAAGTTACTCTGCTCTCTCTCTCTACTTTTCTTTACTTTGACTTTGTCTGAGAAAGCCATTATTATTATTTCATTGCCTCAGCAGCAGTGGGAAACACATCTCTGACAATGCAGCTCTGCTCATTTCCCCTGCGACGACAGTGTCCACAAACACACAGAGTTTATCAGTCGTTTCGGCACAAAGTGAATGGGCGAATATATTAAACGGCCATTAGGGCGAGTAGTTGGGGAGGCTGGGAGTACTCAGCGACAGTAGAATACTTGTACTTAGCAGCAGCAGTGGTGATGGTGCACTGAAAGTGAATTCTTTCATTCTTTGTGTGCGACAAATTTGGGTGCAGTAATCCACGCACTAATCTGAATGTATTAAGAAGTGACAGCACTGCAAAGACGACTACTGCTGCTGCTGCTGCATCATCATCACCACCGTCTGCCCTTCCTCTAATTTGTCCCTTGTTGATTGCCAACCCCCCTTTTCCCCTTCATTTGCCTTCTTCACGACCGCAAGAGTGTCAGTGCACAGTTCGTACACTTTTGCACTGTTCAGAGTGTGAGTGAATGTGCGCTAATGCGCCTAATGGCGGCAACGCACATTTTTGCTGCCGGCAGTTGCATTCCCCATTTGCATTGTGTCTCTGCCCATTGACTTTCCAGAAAAGGGGATTCTAAGGAATTTTTTTCCTCCGTCTTCCACATTAAGATTTTGGTACTTACGGTGACGTAGATGATGGCGTCTCTGGACTGTGCAGAGAAGACCACCTGCACTGATTTGTCGTCGGCGGCGTGTGTGAAGCCTCCATTTCCGTTGGACACGTAGCGAAGACTCGATGGGAGAAGCTTGCACAGCAACGAGTTGGCTGACGAACTGGAGGTAACCGCTGAGGTGGCCGTTGAGGAGACACTGCAGTGAAGAAAAAGAGGGAAAACTGAGATTAGTGTGTGTGCAAAAAAAGAAAGAAAGAGAAGGGAAGGAAAGAAAGAAAGTGTATGAGTTTGCTTAGGAAGGGACAAAAAGTGAGATGAAAAAGTGAGACGTGCACAGTGATGGAATGGTGATCAGATTGCAAGATGCAAGATGTGAGTCCCTTTCTTTCTTTCTCGTTCTGACTGACTGTCTATCTGTCTGTGTGCGCCACGTTGCCCAGACAACCTTTGAATAAAACATGTCCTTCTCCTGCGAATATTATTAAGTGCTGCAACTGCTGTTGCTGCTCCATTGAAGCAGCAGCAGATGTTCAGCGTTGGTCGAGGGTGCTCTTGGTATATACCAACAAAAAATGCAAATGGGTTTTGTCAAAAGAGAAATAGAAATGCTAGTGATGCTAGGAAGGAGTGAGAGGAGAAAATGAGGACATCGTAAGGCAACACTAGTAAACAGACAGGTAGGCATTTGAAAGTGCTGGGGTACCATCCGATTTGGTCAGAAACTAGGGAAATGCGCTCGGCAATTTTGTCGTCCTGCTGTTTTGTTCTGACTGTTTATGTCCGTTTGATCAAACATCACCGGACAATGACAACGGAATTTTGCTGAGAAAATTTTTCAGTCGTTTGATCAATAGCCATGGTGTCCCCGTCGCCGCCGTTGTCATCGTCAATCGCCTTCCGTTTTGTTTGCTTCTATTCTTCTTTTTGCTTGTCTTTAGCTGTGCATCTTTTTTCTCTTTTTTTATTTTTAAACTTTCTCAAATACACACCAAACAGTGCCCGTGTGCCTCATCAATAGAAAGCAAGAAGGAGAATTCTAGCAACTCAAAAAGACTATTACACAGCATTGCCACCACCGCCACGGCCATCACTGATAATGCACTTATTATTGCGTGTAATAATGAAAAATATATAATAAATAATGCAGTTTAGCATCGAACAAAGAGTGAAGTGATAGTGAGAAAGATGTGTGCGCCTGCACCGAGAAAAGAAAGAGCGGCCCGCGCGAACACAACGAACACAGCGGCACAATCTAATGAAAATATAAAACGGCTAATCGGCTGAGCAGACATACCAAAAGGAAGGGTGCAAAGAAGGGGATAAAAAAGAGCAAAGTATGGCATCAGAGGGCAGTGGTAGTACTCTCTGCACGACGATAACAATTACAATGCAGCAGGCACGGATAGAGACTAGGATAGCGCTATTATTGATGGCAATAAAGTGATCGTTATAAATTATTGAATCACACACAATGGTGAGAGAAGTAGAGAGAAAAAGAGTGAAAATTCAAATTAATAGCTAGGCGCCGGCCAATGAGTTGCTTCAGTTGCGCACGTTGCCAACGCCAAGACACAAAGTAGGCCAGAGACTCTGCCCAGAATAATTCTCCTCATGAAGTGTGCGGTAGATTCATTTAGGCACACACACACTGACTGCACTGAGGTAGGCAGATTAATTGGCAGAGAAGGCGAGAAAGGGAAAAAGAATAAAGAGCACGATCAGCAGGGAAACTGACTCTGAGCTGGTGGGGCACATGCACACACACAAAATTATGCCTAATGACCAGGCAAATGAAGAAAATAAAGGCGCCCAAAAGGGGATAATCAATCTTTGCCCGGCCACAACACTAAACAAACTCAGTGATGACCCTGAAAGCTTGCTGATGATTTTGTAGTAGCTGTAGTAGCAGCAGCGGCAGTAGTTCTGATCAATGCTGACAATTAAATTCGTTCGGCAAACTTGGCCAACACACATGCACTGCACAGCAGTGACAGTGTTTAATGTGTTTAGGGACTGAAAGAATTGTTGTGTCAGTGCAAAGGGGCATAGAAAAGCACTTAGACAGATTTTCATCACTTTTTTGCAAATATGAGCATAAAATTCAGATCAGCACAACGTCTGACATCGATCCGTGAGAATAGATAAGAGGATAGAAAAAGGGATGAACGAAAAAAAAGAGAAAAAGAAATGCGACACATCGATCAGAATGAGGCAACGGATTGGCTGGTCCGGAATGAAAACAATTAATAAGCGTCGATGAGACGGGCTGATACAGTCGTCGGCAGCTTCGGACTTTTGGCAAATGAATCTGATGACTGCACCCACTTGCGTTGTATCATTTTTGCCTTCGTTGTCGTTGTTGTTGTTGCCGCCACTTTGACAAGAAGAACCCAACGACTTGGGCCGACTTTGGGCGCCCAGCGGAGCCTGACGAAACGAGTCTTTAAAGAGTCAACAGTACACAAAGATTAGTTGGGTGCACAGGAAGTGATGCTTCTGTGCCCTCCTATTTGTCAGCTGCCGTGTTTGTCTTTATTGATGCGATCACTTTGCTGATAGGGAAGAGGAATTGAGGGCTGCCTGTTTGGGAGAAGGGGAAAGGAGGCTGGTTGCCACTGCGAGCAAGATCGAGATGACAAACACAAACTCTGGTCTTGAGTACATAAACAACATTTCACAAACTGACAAACTGGGAATTATGAAGAAGCCTAGTGACGGTACAAATCTGTTTGGATGAATGCCACAATGTCCTATTTCGCAAGTTTTCACTACTGCTGCTGAATGCAAAACGCCTGACGCGCAACGTCGTCCAATTTTTTCTCCTACTGGAACGATCTGTCAGTGTTTCTCCTTGCTCTCATCCTTTCACTTTTGCAAATCTATAATTTATAATAGATGTCAATGGCGGACGATATCGATTGTGCACAGTACTGCCGGTCAAACGGTACTGACGGCACCAGCAGCAGCATAAGCAACCAGTAAAAAAGAAAAGCGAGAAGCGGTTATACGATTAATTCACAAACAAACACTTACAAATATTGTTATTCAAAACAAAGAGTTTTTAAAAAAATGAAACACATTGTGCTCAGCAAGCTTGGGCAGTGAATCAATGAAATTGTACATTTAAGAAAAACTTTGCAGCATTTTCAGTGTGACTAACAAAATGTAAAGTTGACTTGAAGCACAGTGCCAAAGTGTCCGATTGGGTGTTAGTGGTAGTAGCGGTGGTCGTGATGGTGGTGCCATTGTGCCGCCAGTGGTGCGTCAAAAACAGGCAGAACTGTTAAAAGTGGACAACGGCAATAAATTGCCAGCAGCAGCTTTTGGGTGTGCGTGTGAAGGAGCGCTCTTTAGCGAGAAAATAGTGCGTGTCTCTGGTGGGCAGTGAATTACTCTCTTTCTCTTCTCTGCTAGAAAATGGTCAATTTTTAATCGAAACTTGACAGTATCAACTTTGATCGATTTATTATGATTTCACTTTTTGTGTCCGCACTACTACTACTGCTGCTGCTACTTCTGCTGTTGAATGGCCAGTGGCCAATGCTCTATTTGCGCAAATTATTAGCAGACAGGGCTGAGAAGTGGAGAAGGCACACGGCCGATTGCAGTGTGCTGAAGATGGTCCTCAACACCGATGGATGATGGCATCCAGTGGATGGCACTACGATATGACTGCTGTTTGCTGGTGCCCCCAGCACTACCACAAAACCATTGCCCTCACAATGCTCGGTGTCTGTCTGTCTGTCTCTTTGCCCATTGTTGGTATCGATTGGAGCCAGCGCAGACAACGACAACTACTGGTCGTGGGCACAATAATTACAAGCTGCCATGTTTGTTGCTGAAGCAAACAGAGACACACGGCTTTCCTTTCTAAAAACAGCAAACACACACTTTTAATGCCTTTAAAAATGTTCCAGGGGACCAATTTGAAGTTGAAGATGCCGAGTGCTAAGGAAAATGGCAACACGGCCAGTCAACAAAGCAAAAATAGAAAAGAAATAGGAAAAAAAGAAACATCCAAACATCAGAACATTGTCGATGCGCACTAATCAATAAATAAGTCGACCCAATCAGACAAAAGTATGTTTCAAATTCTTTCACATTTTTTAAGTGATAACTAAAGCAACTTTTAGTTTTTTAGATGCTGAAAGTGGCAAAAACAAAAATGCCTAGCTTAGACAAAAAGAAAAAGAGCAAAACCAACAAAAATTAAAATTCCAGTGCCATCGTCGGTGAGTTGTGTCTTTTTTCTTAGTAGTGTTTTAATAAATTTAAAACTGATTTTGCCCAATCAACAAACAAACGCGGGTGGTGTCTGGGAAAAGGCAAGAAGAAACGAGGATAAACGACAAACCCACACAAACAGACAATGAAGTCGCCGGGAGACAATGGTATTAGTGCGACTGCAGTGGCACCACACAAACTCACTTTGCAGTATTAACAGTGAGCACCAGTAGTGTCTACTGTAAACTATGAATTATGATCAGGGCAATTCCAATGGTGAACTGCTGCTGCTAGTAGTTGAACACCATAATCGACAATGCAGTGAGTGTGTTGCTCGCTATTTACACCAACATCTCGCTGACTTATCTGCAGTGGAGCAACTGTGCCAGTGGACCAACAGCACCAGCAGCAGTAGCCGAACATCGGCCTGGAACAACAACAGGAAACGGTAATGGAACGAATTAAATAGAAATAATTAATGTAATGAACGGCACTGAGGGATTAGCAGCTGTGTGCGAGTATGTGTGTGTGTGTGGCACGGGGCCCAGTCTGCAGTTGCATCAGCAGCAGAGGCGGCAACGTTTGCTGGACCGAGCGATTCACGATGTTGAATTGCCGCTACTGCAGCTAATAATGTACGAGTAGTGTGCAAGTTTCTTTTCTGAGCCGTACGTGCGTGAATTGTAATCGGACTTAGCGTCAAAAGTAGTGCCAGTAGTGTTAGCTGCTGCTGTTGCAGTAGTAAAAAAAGTGGTAGGTACATAGTCCCAAACAAGCCATATCGGTTCCTGATAACAAACAAACACAGACACGGGCGACAGAGCAACTTGGCGAGAGATGATGAGCAGCCACAAAACGAGTGATGTGAGACGGATGTAGGAAAAGGAGAAAAAAGAGGGAACAAGGACGACATGAGATGAGCTTCAAATGGCGATTAAATCGAGTTGGGCCGACAGTAAAGAACCAGTATAGACGAGTTTAAGTAAAAGTAGACCAGAAAATGAGAGCCTTGAGCGGCAGACTACCCACCACTACTGCTACCGCCACTACCACCACCGGCAGTGAGGCGTGCAGGAAAAGTGCTTTTTAATTACCGAATTGTGGCACTTATTAACATGACAACTTGCCCCTAGAGTTTTGCAAAAGTACAGTAGCGCATTTGGCCACTATGGCACTACATCACATGCCTACGGCAAAACAGACACATAGCATTGACAGCATTTGTGGTAGCATCAGCAGAAACGGCGCACACCATACACTCACACCACACAGAAGACTGAAAAAAATGACAGCCAAATTAAAATTAATTAACAAAAATAATGACAGTATTAACATGACAATTTACTGCTGCAAAGGTACTTTTGTCAACAAGAACAGGACGAGTGGCAATCAATGGCATTACATCACTGTGCCTACTGGCACAAGCAAACTTGTGATTGTAATGTATTTTGTAAGCGCTTCAGAGAAAAACAGGCGACAACAAGTAACAGACACAACACACACTGCATGACCATTAGCGACAACAAGAGAATGAAAGGCAAAAGTAATTGAATAAAGGCGTGACAGTAGGATGGAAACGCGAGCAGCAGTGTCCTATGTGCGCGAACAGTACAGTCACAGACAACACAACAATGAGGCGCAATACTCCTTCAGCCATTCTCCTGGTCAACAGCGACGAGAAAGCTGAAAGGCAGCACAATTGCAAACCCTATTACAAGCAACTGACAGCATGATAACAAGCAGCCGCAGTACGGCAATTACGCGGCAAATGGAAGCATTGTGCCATTTGCAGTGCGCAATGCTCATTTAACGCCAGAATAATGCAGTAAAACAAAAAGTTAGGAAACAGGCTGTGCATTGAGTTTGTCATTTTTGTTGTAAGCGTGAACATACTCTATTAGCGCACGAAACAAACAGAGCAAAACAAGCAGCACCGTCACGATACAAAAAATTAAATCCGCAACAGACCAATTTCCCATAAGTTTGCAGTCAAATGCCGGAGGGTCACTCAGAAATGGCCAGCTGACATGCAGGCATCAACAACAAGCAACAGCAAGAACAAATCTAATTAGTAATGATTTTCAAAGAGCGCAAGGCCAAGCTGATGGTAGTGGCCCCTTTGTTTCAGCAAATGGAAAAATTGTGCAATGCGCCGTAATGCTTAATTGTATACGCCATGAATAATGCTAAAAAACAAAAAATGTTTTTAGCTGAAACTATAGTTGCTTCTACTGTGCATTGAGTTTTGAATAATAGCTATTGTTTTTTGCCTGTTTGTTAGCTGTTTGAAAATATCCTTTTTAGTAGGAAAAACATCAGAGCTCATATAAAATTAAAATGCAGCACGTCATCGATTATGCAAAATAATTAAAATTCCGCAGCCAAACAGCACTGCTAATTTGGCATGTTTGCAGTCACTCCGGAGATGGTTTCACTCAAGAAATTGGCCGCGCTACATGCACAGGCACACTCTCTAACAAAAAATCACCAGCGAAACTTTTATTATAACATTTTCTAATTAAGATATTTTAGGTGGTTTTAGCGCAACAACCATGAGCAGCAGGAGGCCAAGTAACTAGAGTTGGCCTAGAGTTGAAACCGCTTTGGTTTTTAACAGCAAACGAAAAAAGTATGATGAAAGCAAACGACGCCGTTAATGGCCGTTATGTAATTTGTTATATTTTTTTACAATGCAAAGCCTGCCACAACTGCTTTGTAGCTTGAAAAAAGAGGTAAAATGAAAAAAGTGCTCGTAAAAACGTTGTAAAAGGGTGGTGATAGTGGCATCAGTCATCACCATTCCTCGCCGTACATCTGTTCGAATTAGGCAGTAATGCAAAGTGATGATGACAATGTAAGCAGAGAAAGATGAAATAGGAAAAATAGGACAGGTGCAAAATTGGAGAGAAAGGGGAAACTGAGAAAGCAGAGCGGCCTAGTGTCAACAGTAACGGCAACATATTCACATTCCCATTTACATTCACTCCACTTGGTAATTGCCTGAGCGCGTCAAACCGAGCGTACTTTGAGCTGCTTTTGCTGGTCTTCCTTTCACATTTGCTTCAGCTTACAAAAACATCTGCAGAACAGTGCTCAACAAACTGCAAAGCTAAGCAACGTGTAAAGCAAAAACATACGAATCAAGAGAAGGGTCGAGAAAGAGAGTTTCCAAAAAAATATATTTTTTAAGTTTTTGTCAATTTCTATTCAATAGAAAGTGAAAAACGGTCAATGCGACATTAATTGAATGGCCATTGAAGAAAACAGCACTGATGTGGTGATAGTTTCCTTTGATGACAATTACTGCGAACTCACCACTGTCCTCTCTCTTCCACTATTTTTACTACTAGCCCATTAATACACATCTAGCCTCATTGAACATCATTATTGCAGGCGTTCAGTGTTGGCTAATCACTTTATGGGCACTATTAAGGAGATTCCAGTGATTGGGTCAGCGAGAAAGTAAAGCAAAGCAGTGTGCAGACCGGCAGGCAACTACAACAAGGAGACGAGCGTAACTGGCTAATTCATTTCAGCTAATAACACACTCACACTGTGGAAACTACACTGGGCATGTAATTGCCACTGGAAACAGCATGCGTCAGCCCATTACCATTCACTGCTATTTAGAGCTCGCACTACCCCCTTTCTTGAAGCACAACTGAGGTGTTGAATTATTTAGGCAATCAAACAAAATATCTTTTTTTTAAATCAATTGCTATGATTTTGTGAGCACATCAATTTTAATTTTGACATATGACATTAAACATTGCAGAGAAGCACTCTGCTGCCTGTGTTTTGAAAAAGTCACTGCTAATGATGGCTGAAAATTGAAAACACTGCATGAGGCTGCTGTTGTCGTTTTTCTAAACTAATTATTTTCAAGTTTCATAGCGAAAACACTTGGAAAGTTTTGCTTAATTCAATTTATGTTTGAATTTTGTTAATTTAATTTTATAACTAAACTTAAAGCAAAATATATTTTTTGACTGACACAGCAAAACGGCTGCATTAAAAAATATTTTAGTTTTAATAAAAAACAAAGTGCAAGCAAAAAAATGTGTAATGGAAACGCATTAGCTGTTGTTAATTAGATCAACACAAAAAGCGTTGTGACAAACTGCATCGAGGCATTTTAATGCAGTGAAAAAATTACAAAATACAAAACAAGAAAACCCTTTTTCAGACTGGCATTTCATATACTACAACTACAACTGTTAGCACTTAAAAATGCTGCTTACAATTGACAACCACAAAACGATGACAACCATTTTTCAATTGATTCAACTTAAATGTGCACTCAAACCCTCAATGACTTTTAACTCATCGACTACAGCTAGTGAAAAAAAACAAAAGTGCAACTTGGCAGGCCAAAAAAAAGCCAACATTTCTTTACGCTTAAACAATCATTTGGGCAACGTTGAGGAGTGCCTGCTTACCGGTCCAATTGGCACAATCAGCCTAGCCTAGCCTAGCCAAACAGACTTTTGTTGCAGTAGCATTGATATAAAAAAGAAGGTAAAGCAAGAGTGCACTAGGTCGCTGGAGAAAGTCAGCATCAGCACAAATGGTGCTTTAAAAGACCAATTTAAAAACTAATTAACAGAGGCAATTTGCCATAAACTTTAATCGTGGCTGTTCGTTTCAATTTAG
The DNA here is from genome assembly GCA_024499935.1 of Tyrophagus putrescentiae. Taxonomy (NCBI): domain Eukaryota; kingdom Metazoa; phylum Arthropoda; class Arachnida; order Sarcoptiformes; family Acaridae; genus Tyrophagus; species Tyrophagus putrescentiae. The sequence goes on from JAMZRA010000008.1 coordinate 4,829,312, forward strand.
AAGCACCGCTGCCAGGCCAGATTTTAGCCGAGTAGTGCTTGTGTGTACGGCAGTGCATCAGTGCACCAGATCTCTCTGCGTTCATCTCAACTCTGGCTTTGTGTTTGCACTTTAGCCTTCCTCTGATGGCAACAAGGAGAGCAATGGTATTAGCGTCGAGAGCTGCTGTAGTAATCGCGGCAGCACTGTGTGTGTGTGTCCTGCTGACAGGACCAATTAAATGGGCCTTCATTAGGGCAAATAGCCAAATGGCAGCTAAAACGTGTACCCGAAACAGTCTTAAATGGTCGCAACACAATCGTAAATTAAAAAGAATTGCCCCTTTTCTTTTGGTGGGCGCTAGCATTTTCTCTTTTAAAGCACACATTCTCTACTTTTTTATCCAATTGCTTTCCTGCCGTTTTTAAGCTGAATGTTTTTTCTCTGTTGGCCCGATTGCTATTGTCTACTCTAGTGCTCTACTAAAACGGTGCAAGGATTGCTGCCTAGTTCAGGAACCAGTTGTGTTGCTTTTCAATGTTAGCTCAGTAGTAGCTTTTATATTGTTGTAACTTCAACATTGACAATGCACATCAACATCAAGGATAAACACAAGATTTTTGAGCCACTGAAAGTGGCACTTTTGGCTCAGATTGGCCAGTAATGAGTGCACCACAAGCTGACTGGTGAGCAAACAGTGAGCACTGTGTCATGTAGAGAGGAAGAAGGTAGTGTGAGAAAAAAAGACAACAAACAGCAAAATTCACTTAATCAGCAATAGAAACAAGAACAAGAACTTGCCAACTTCTAATGGTGCTACCCGGGTGGCTCAGCTGCTGAACAAACAAAAGCAAGCGTAGAGTTAAACATTTTTTTCTTTATAATAAAAATGTTTCTTAAGTACGTGGTCATTTTTGCCAACGACCACAGCCATCAATGACATTGTCATTGACATTTGCGTACTACCAAGAAGACCAATTGCCCCCTCCCCTCAAGAGCAATCACAGTTGTTTCTCTTTTTCTCATCTAATCAGTGCATTCTATTAGCGGCAATCAACTGGCGGTTATTGAGTGGCCATCACAAAGTGCTCTCTTTTTCTCTCGCCCTTTTAGTGTTGGTAATCTCACGACTAAGCCTGACTTGATTGAGCTCACGCTCATGAATGAATGCAGCTCAAACTTGGCAAAAGTTGTTACTATCTGCTAGCTGGCAAGGGGGCTGTAAAAAAGACAATGAGAAAGGTTTCAGAAAAAGTCAATTGCACCAATTGAGGTACTCAGTGCGTGGTCAGAAGTGTGTGCTGTCAGAGTGCAGCACTGCCCTAAAGCCAGAAAATCGACCAATCTGCTTTTTTTGTACTGCTCTACTCTTTGTGAATCTTGCCGCAGTCGGCAAATTAGTCTGACGGCAGTTTCACTGGCTACGATGGTACTACAACTGGTTATATGGAAATGGGCAATTCCAGCAAGTCGTTACACCGAAAGAGTGCAGAAAGCAAAAATAGCAAAGAGAAATAAAAGAGAAAGTAAAAGTAGTAGTTGAAGAAAACGAACGAAAGCAATAAGGGCAACAAGAAGGCAGTGGCAGAGATTCGCCTTTTCTCACTCTTCGTTCGCTTAATTACATGTGCTCGGATTGAGGGATTTACGATGAGTTTTGCTGGCAAAATAGGAAAAGAAAGTAGAGTTGTGTTTGGCCGTTGCCGTTGCCACCGCCGACTCGGTGTGCATCTTAATTCGGTATGCATGATGTGTTTGTAATTACAAATGCAAATAGCAACAGCACCACCACCACAGCAGGCCAGTCAGCTGGATGGCAATACTGCAGGCAACTTTGCTGCACAAATTGAATTGCAGCACAGAAGCAGGAAAATGAAAGTGAAAAACACCGAAGAGTGATGGCCACACAGACGCCAGCACCTACCAGCAAACTTTCTAACCAAAGCTGAAATGAAAAATTAATTTTCTCACAAACTAGTCACTGCTGTTGTCGGCCAGCCAATGTTATGAAGTCACTGACTCGCGACTAGTGTTGACTAGTGTAGACAGCAGCCAGTGCTTTGGAATTAATAGTGAAGCAAAATGAAAAAAGAAAAACACGAGGCAATCAGCAGATTGAAAAAGGGAGCTGCAAGAACGCGTTAAAAATGAGAAAGAGGCAAACGCAAATTGCCATCATCTTTTAAGTGCAAGTGAGTTGTAAGCTTTTCCTCTTTCTCCTCCTACTTCTGTTGTCTAAATAATGCATCAGACTGAGAGAGTTATAAACAGCAACAACAACAGCAGTAGTAGTCCATAATTGGCTGCTGCCCATTAGCTAAAGAGTGTTCCAACAGCGCTACGCACGACAGCCGAAGCAAACAATTAAAAAGTTACTCCACCATCATCACTGCAAGTCACCGTTAGTAATTCTGGTAATTTGACAGCGATGACGACGGGGCTACAGACAACGACGATGGTACTTCCAACTTTGAGAGCGTACAATTGGTCGCTCATTGAAACACGCCAATAGAAATCAAATTACACGTCAATAGGGAAAGAGGGAAGAAAAAGGACACAAAAAGAGACAGGCAAAAGAAAGCAAATGAATGGCCGCACGATAACGGCAACGCGACACAACGGCAACTGCTGCTGCTGCTGCACGGTAGACAAACAAGAGCAAAAGCAAAAAACTAAAATGCTCTGCAAGGAGATGGAAAAAGCAAACATGAGGAGAAAAAAACTAAGAGAGAAAGAAAAAGAAAGATTCAAATTGCACGGTTGACATGCTGAAGGCAGGTAGTTGAGCTGAAAAAGCAAAGCTTGCACCGTGCAGTAAAAAAATAAATAAAAGAGGGGAACCACCTTGCACTGCAGACACAATGGCTGTGTCTTGCACAAGGTAGTGCGGGCAAAGAAAACCGTTGGCAGTTGGCACAGACGGCCAGTGTCAACAACCATTTTATTTGTCGCAGTCAAAGTAAAAAAAATCAGTCGTCAGTGGCTCATTAGGAAGTGCCGGCGAAGGGCACACACACTGTTTCGCTGAAGAAAAGCAGAAGAAACGCAATGGAGGCAGTTTTTGCCTGGCACTATCAACTCAAAACGCAACTGCCAACCATATTGGGCAACACTGCCACTGGTCACCCAAAGAGAACGCCATAACATAAAAGACACACACTAGTGTGTGTGTGTGTGGTGTGCGTGTGGAACGTCACCCAGGCAAATGATAAATCGACGTCGCTGATGAATGGTCAGCAGAAAAAAGCAAATTGCATTATTAATAGAAAGGACAAGAAAACGCTCTGGGTGTTGATGCTGTTGCTGCTGATGCTGCTGCTGAGAAAACCTTAATAAAAAAAGGCTGCCGCTGCCGTTGCCGCGTTTGCTTTGAAGCAACAAAGTCGCGCAAAGGAATGCATTGCAGGAAAGTGTGCGCTTTAGAAAAAGGCAAGGGAAGACACTCAAAGGAGGGGTCTTTGGGCATCATCTCCTCTCAACTGCAGTTCATTGTCAGTGAAGTGTGTGGTGTGTGTGAGTGCTAAAAAATAGACGAGTGCCATTGAGGTAGCAGTGCTGCTGCTGCTCTTCAGTGCAGTTAGCGTCGTAAAGAATACTGAAAGACAAACACTGCAAAATTGAATGGATGATAGAAGAGAAGAATGAAAGAGCGTAAGCGAGTCAGGCGGTCAGCCGAGAGACGCTGTAATGAATCAATGGCCGTCGTCGTCGTCGTCCAATGTCGGCCACCAGTCTCTTGTCCACGGCATCAGAACTTCAACAGCCACCACCAGCAGCACCTCTCTCATTTTCCCCTTTCCCCCTTTCCAATTGCAGTTGACCGTACACAGCATGTGATAATAAATCAATAGTACGGTTCAGTTGAAAGTAGAAAAATAGTGTGTTTTCTCTTTTTGTGTACAGTAGAGTTCAGTGTGGGAGAGACAGAGCAAGTGAAGAAGAAAAATTGCTTTCATTGTAAATATTTACTAGAAACTCTACCTTGACGGAAATTGCAAATTAGTCAGTCGATGGAGGCACTTTCTATTTGCTGTCGTTGTTTCCTCTTTCTTCAGTTCGACCAACAGCGTTCTTTTTCTTTTTCCTGTACTCAAAACTTTTTTCCCTCTTTTCCTTTTGTGGCTCGGACCACACAGCAAGCAAAAGTGAAAAAACTTCAATTGCTTTATGCCGTAGCGACCATCGTTGTCGCCGTTGCCGCTAAAGTCACTTTTAGTGGCCGTGTTCAAGACGATTTGTTTTCTATTTGTCACAGTTCGCCCAGTGTGGCCACTTGCCGGCTTTTGCTTTTTCCTTTTCTTTTTTTCCTTCTTCACTCTCTTTTTTTCCTTCTCAAACTTAATGGACGAGTTTCTTCTGGTTCAGTGGAGGCCAATTGAACTACTGATCATTACTAATGATCCAAAAGTTGGTAATGCAAAATTGAAATGACTGCATTTTTTGAATGTCTAAGTAAGTGTGTTATGGCAGAAGGCAAAGTGGCCAAGCGGTATGCGGCATTTTTCCAGCCTACTGCCTCAATGTGAAAAGAAACATAGAAGGAAAAAAGTAGACATCAACAAAAATGATATTAAGGCGGCAAAAGTAAGTATGTATGTCACTGGGCTGTAGTGAAACCTAGCACACTCCAAATTCTTAGTGCTATCGAGTCAGATAAAAAATTGAGTAAGTGAGTGAGTGAGGGAGCTTTGCAAACTTCCCCCGCATTTCCACTCAAAGTAAAGTTATTTGTCGGCAAATTGCATTGCGCCGCTCTTGCTCTCTCTCCCCACTTATTATACAAAGTTATGCAAAACATGCTCGCCAATAGATGAGACCGATTGAGTGGATACCGTACTACCACTACTAATTCAAGTGGTTAGGTGCTGCTACTCGGAGGGCACTACAACTACTGCTTCTGCTGATGATGGTGAGTTTTAGTACTGCTGCAACCGAGAGAGCACAAACTGACTAGCTAAATCGATCACCGAGGGAAATGACTCTAGAAGAAGGAAAAAGAGAGAGAATGGGAATGAGGAAAGACGTCAACTCGACCACTCCGGATGTGGTTGACGGAAAAAAAGAGTAAGCTTGGGTGGGGGTTCACTTTGGCTGCTGCTGCTGAAGACTGTCTGTTGCAATTGGCCTACATTGCCGTGACACTGCCATTCACTGTGATGAATGCCGGTGAATGCAGGAGAATTACCAGCAGCAGCGGCTGTACCACAACCGCCACGACCAGCACCGCTACATGCCGGCAATATCGGCGTCAGAATGACTGATGTCAATTCATTTAGCCGCAAACACTAGAGCTATCCAAGAGCAGCTGCAGCTCAGTCTGTTAGCCAGCAGGGCGCACACCTCATTTCTAGAGAATAAATTATGATTAAACGGGAGGTAAATTAGTAGATAGTGCAAGGGAGTGAGAGAGATAGTGGATGACGCAAAAAAGAAGAAAAAGGGAGATGAGAGGAAAATGAGGAATCCAATTGAGGGCGCACACCGAGTTATTAGGAAAGAAAGAGAAAAAGAGACAAAACAGTGGCACTTTCTGATGGGAAAACAAAACGAAGGAAAGAAAAACTAGCTAGCCAGGCAAACAGACATGCTGGCAGTTAGCTTGGAAAAGCAATCAAGTGCAGCAGCTGATTGAGAGGGGCTCCGGCAACAACAGCACCGCTGCAAGTTAGTCAGTCTGGGAACACACGTTCAGTAGTGTTCCCAGAGAAGAGAAAGAAGAAGGAAACAGGCCCGTGGCCCAGTGACAACACAAACAAGTGCTTCTGCTGAAGAGAGAGAAAACACATAAATTATAGAAAAGCCTGCAAGAAACAACAGCCTGCACTAGGCTTCAGTTTCAGCTTAGTCGTCTTCTCAGTCTGTCTGTCTCAGCAGCAGCAGCATCATCACCACCAGTAATGGCTCTGAGTCTCTGTGTACCACTTGATATTAATTATCGCGCATCGATTAAGTAGTGGTGATGCTGGTGGACGCATTTGCGATGATTAGCAGTCGAAGCGTGCCAAGCTTCCCAGTGCGCATCACACACTCTCCTGCACTCTCCTGCACAGCCCTTTCTGTCTTCATCTTCATCTATTAATTTTTTTCTCTTCCGTCTTTTCCCATTTTTTTCTTAACTCTATTGACTTGGTATTTTCTTTCCCCAAACAGCAGCCGCCTACTCCTCCGCCCGCTGGTTTCAATGAGGCGAATTCAAATTGGACCGGCACCCGTGAACAAAGAGAGAAAAAGATAGAGCAGTCAAAGTGCGTCTAATTAAATTCTCGCGCTCTTTTCTCTTTTGCCGAACAAACTTATGGCCATTTCTCAGAAACTTAATACAATTGGCAGAAAAAAAAGAATAAAAGGAGGAAAAAGAAAAAAAGAGAGAAAGCAAAAGGGCGAATATCTAATAAGACAATCATCATAATTGCAAATATAACAAAATCGGGTCCAACCTTCTTCAAGAAGAAGAAGAAAAAGGCATTGGCGTCGTTTAGTCGCTTGCCTATTCAGGCAAAAACTCTGTAATTTCAATTCAGCGTGACGAGAAAGGGAGACAGCAAGTGAGTGAGTGAGTGAGTGAGTGAGTAAAAGAAAGCCAACAGTCAAGTAAACTGAATGCTGTGGAGAGGAGCACTCAACAGCAGACCAATGAATAGAATGATCTTTCTCTTCTTTTCATTTTCATCATATTCGAAATAGTAGTAGTTGTAGTAGTTGAGTTGCAAAAGAAATGAGATTCGATTATACATTTTTTCTTGATGATTATGCTCGTACTTAGATGTTGTGAACGAACATCGAGGTGACAATGTGTACATTACCCCAAATGGCCCATCAATGGGCATTGCTCAGTCAGATGGGAGCTGGCTGATAATGAGCAGAAAAAAAGGCAATGACAAGGACAATCAGAACGAGAAAAAAAGCAAAGTATGCACGCTTCAGTGCGCAGTACGCAATATTTCAGCCATTGGCCGGAGACGAACGGAGAAAGTAGACGGATGGACAAATGAAGAAGCAAAAACTGCTGTGTCCCTAAGCCAAACTTCTGAGTAGGGCATGTTTCTCATTTTGGTGCATTTGTGTATGCCAAATGCAATGTCTCCTGCAACTAATTTCTCTTCGTATTTTGTTTTTCACTGCCTCCATGTCTATTTTTTTGCCTTTTTCTTTAAAGGGCACAAGCTCAGACAGTCGTTGCTTTTCTTTTTCTAACCGGTGGCACAGTGCAGCATTCACTGGCCCATTGACCGTGCACCATTGCCTACACACTTTTCTCTTGAAAGCCCAACTGGAAACAGCTAACCAACCAAGCAGCTAACCAGCCAACTATCGGAACAATTCTTAAGGGTATTATCGGCAAGCCGAATCAAGATTGTAAGTGGTGTGTGTGTGTCCACCACTACTACTTTTTTTCCTCTTTTCTGGTCGCACACATGCATTCACTTGCTGGTCAGTGAAGGGAAAAAAATGTGCATCAACAGTAATAAGAAAACTATCGATCAAATGGTAAAAGTCAACTGCAGACGAAATAAGAGAAAAAATATGGAGAACAGACAGGACAAGTGGCTTCTTAGCTGCTCTCAGCCCCTTTTTTTCTTTCTCTGTCTGCAAATGCAAACAACACACTGACACACATTTGCCTGTTCTTAAAAAGAAGCAACCACTCTTCAGAAAGAAAAACTAAATGGGGAACCTTTCAACAGTCACCTTTAATTCTAATTAGATTGCTACTGAGCTGCTTGACATAATCACATTGGCATTGGCAATTGTTTTTTCTTGAGTACAAGAATAAAAGCAAGAACCAAAGACAGCGAAAGAGGACACCGGGAGAAAAGAGTGGTGGCCCGAAAGCAAAGCTGACAGTTATGAGTGGCAGTGAAATTGCAGTGCGCCCTGTAATGGTAAACATACACTTGCAAGCAAAAGGGTGTAAGGAGAGTGATAGCACTGGCTGATATCAACTCACAAAAAGCTGCTGTGTTTGTTTAGAGCGCAACGATACGATGCAGTCATACGATGCCATTTTTGCCTTCCTTCATTTTGTGCCCTCTTCTTCCCGTTTTCTGATATTGCCTTTTTGCCATGCCGTCTATCAGTTCAACTTCTAATGCAACCATAATTGATTAGCTCACATGCAAATGACACCGGGTTCCAGAATGGCACCATTCTTTGATGTTGTTGCTGCCTCTCCTTTCTTCCCTCTGCTTAGCACCGTCACCAACACTGACAGCGACTCATCGACGCACTCACACTCATGCAATGTACAGCAGGAGCATGAGCAGCACTTTGACATGAGCACCCAGACTGTCTTGTCATATTTTTCCTTAGTAATTTTAAGCATCGAACGCTGCGCCGTTGAGTAGCAACAAAGTAGTACCACAGGCAAGAAAAAAACCCACGCAAAGCGACAGAAAAAAGAGTGAAAAACAATGCAACTAGGCACTGTCAAAAACTGTGTGTGGGTGACAGTGAGAGAAAGTTTGTCTCCTTTCAATGTGCCTTTGGATTACTGATGTGCTGCATGGATAACAAGATGCGACAAGTGCAAAGTGGTGCTGCAAAATTAAAAAGCAGAGAGAACGAGAGATAAAACTGAAAACAGGCTAAGGGCCAACTAAGCAACCAGCGGCGGCGCCGTATATTGGCAGACAGGACAGTAATTGGAAGACACGCAAAGTTATGACGATCATCATCGTCATCATCATCATTCTTGGAAATGAGGCAAAAATTAAGTGACTTGCATGGGTGAAAAAAGTCAGATCAGGTCGAGCCGAGATGATCGGCAAAAATAGTTTGCCTTCAAAATGTGTGAGAAAGACTGAGGAGGTGGAAAGAGAGGCCAGATCGACTGTCGATGCAGCAAACACTGACGATGATCGATGAAGGGCTAAGTGTCAAAGTGCCTGTCGAATGATGAACCAACCGGGCAGAGAGCTATTGCCTTCCCATCAACTAGGCACACCATTGGCACATGACATTGTCGCAATCCTCAACCATTTGCTTCTCAAACGGGAGCTTTGTTCCACGACTTTCACTACTAATAATAGCCATTTGTGTGTGAGTGAGTATGTGAAGATAAATCAAATTTAAAGAACTGCAGAATTCTCAAGAAAACAATTATAAAGCTTGCAAAGTGCTTTGTGTTCCAAAATAAAAGGTTAAAAAGGTTTAAAAGAGACAAAAGACGAGAAATGCTGACAAGACGAGGAAAAGGTGCTTCTGACAGAGGGGCGCTATTGTTAACTAGAAAGAATGGTTGTTTTTAGAGTGCTGTTGTGTAGTTGAAAAACAGTGAAAGAGTGTATATAAATATAGCTGCCTAATGCAGCGGACAATCGGGCAGATAGACAAAATGGCAAATTGAACAGCAAAAACACGACAAGCAAATCCCGATCAAAAAAAATTTAACGAGACATGGTAGTAAATAATAAGCAGCAGTGCTGTAAGGATAGAAGTTGAGATATGGCATCAAAATGTATTTTTATTGAAAGATTATACAAGTTGAGGAGCTCTTGATCCGAGGATTAGTCTGCGACAAATGCTGCAGAATGGTCAGTCACTGTAAAATGCAATGCAGTTAAGCGTGTGGCTGTCAGAAAACATCATAAGTGAGACGGGTAACACAAAAAAATATGGTAACTTAAAATAATAAGCACAACACTATTTTTCAAAAACCCATTATTTTTTTGTTAAAATACACGTCATCAAAAAATGACAAAAGTAAAGACAGAGAGGTTTTCGAACTTTGCTCTCAGCTAGTGCTGACTCAGGTGTAAGCTGACAAAACTGGGTTGTTGAACAGGCTACCAAATCATTTGCTCACTACGCTCACTCAAGTCACCCACACTTCAACTCAATTTGACCATGAAACTGTTAATATTCCTTTGGATCGTTTATCCCATTACTACCGCTTTGGTTGAACCTGAAGAAGACAGCGATGACAATTCACTCGGTTTGATTTCTATTGGCCCTGACATTGATTACAGCTTCACCGACACTGACTTGCTGGACAAAAAATATGGTTTTGATCACGGTAGTAAAGTTTTAGGCGAATATGATGACGACCGTATTAGCGAAAATGATTCTTCAGAAAATGAATCTGGCGATGATTTAAGCAACTTTGAAGACTTTACCGAAAAAGATGACGAGATTGATCATGATGACGAGGAAGAGGAGGAGGTCAACGACTCTAGCTATGCAATTCATAGTGAGGAAAAAGAAAAACCCAAAAATAGCGTTCTCGCTGCAACTCAATCACAGAAAAAAGGAAATGATAAACCAGACAAGTCCTTCCCCCCGCCGTACATGATCAACCGCATCAACTTCATTGACACGTGCAACAAAGAGGCAAAGTACTACCTGAGCAAACACTGCCCCAACTGTCCGGCCAAGTGCTGCCTCGCCCGCTACCGACGCATCTGCAAGAGTGGCTTCCGCTTCTACGACAGCTCGCTCTCGGCTCGAAAGGAGAAGGCCAAAGACGGCACCTTCTCCTCCTCTTCTAAAGCCTCCAAGTGCTCGCAGTCCTGCAAGACCTACCACTCTTTTGTCATTGCCAGCATCAAGTGCCGGAAGAAGGTGCGCATATCGTGCACCTACCTCTGGACGCTCTTGCCCTACTTCATACCTCCGCCGCACATTAAACTGTGCTGTGGTCTGCGCTACTACGCCACCATCTGCCTGCCCGCTTGGAACGACCAGAAGCTGTATGAGCTGCCCAAACTGGATGACTACCTGGAGGTGAAATCGCCCATCTGCCAACTCCTCCAGCGGAGTGACTTTAATCGTGAAGCCTGCAATCGTTGGTTGTTGCCTGATTTCGTCAACATGCGCCTCAAGGAGGTCTTTGCTCCGCCTGGCCTCAACAAGTTTAACGAAACGACCAACTGTACCATGTAAGTGTGCTGCCCTGACGTGGCTTTTAGGCTCTGTTTCTAATCTTTTTATTTCTTGCATTTCAGCATCAAGCAGTCCAAGGAAAAGCAGGTGTATCCCTGAGTAAACCACTTGCTAACAGTAGACCAACACGTTTCTGGTTTTAATTTCTGATTTTATTTTATTCATTTAGTTTGCTCTTTTTGTATGTAAAAAGTAGTTTTGCGTGCACGTAAGTCAGTGAAAAAGTTTTATTGTTAAAAAATCTTTTACACATTTTGCTATATTTAAGCAAAATAATTAAAAAAGTTTTCTCAAAAAATGCAAAAGAATTTGTCATTAGAAATATAATCAAAGCAAGATAGTCAAACATTATTGTCTAAGGAAAACAAAAAGACCGACAAAATCTGACATTGCTTGCAAACAACAGCCGAGTCAATCGAGATGTTGTTATAATAACGAGCAAACACATGAAATAATGACAACATTAATTAAATTTAATCGACGCACCATCGAGACACATTCCACCGGCTTGTAGGCAGTTCTTTTGCTTGATTCTATCACCACCACAAAAACGGCCGCATTTTCACTTGTGTGCAGCACATTCCCTAATTTTGACTGCATCACCGCAGCTGGCCTTAATCAACGGTGCAATGCGAGGGGAAAATGGCAATGGGAAAATGTGAAAAAGCACACACAAACACACCGTTTGGCTGACAAGATTTTAATGTAGGCCCATAGTATGCCGCAACACTGCTCTTTCACCGCTTGACAGTGCACGAACCGCCAAAAAAAGAAAAGCCAGCAAAAAAATAAAAGGAGTGTGAGTAAATGCAAACATATGCTTACACATTCATTTGCCTGCAATAGCAATTGATCGCCCATTGTCTCAACTTGGGCACGTAGTAGCAAAAAATATAATTAAATATATTGAAGAATGAGACAATGTAGATGGTGCAAATTGAGGTGCCTATTCAATTAAAAGGAAAAGAGAGAAAACTGCAAGAGAAAAAGAATGCGACGATCCCTTTTGGCGCTCATCATTGCCGTAAAAGTGTGCCTGAGTGATATCAACCCAGGAGAAGGAGCAGATGAAGCTGTCGAATTGTTATTAAATTTGTTTCATTTTAATAATTTAGGCAAATGAATTAGATGATGGTGACTGGTGGGCCAACCATCTGCACACCAAACGTTTGCCAAAAGCAAAAGCACTGATGCTACGCTGTAATGGAAAGTGCCGCATTGAGAGGAAACAGACATGACAACGACGACTATAACAATACTACAGCAGCCAAACGCCTAACCCCACCAGAAGAAACATAAATTGTACTCGAAATGTCTGCAAATGTATTAGCGATATTAAATATCAATCATAAGTCTCAAGTTGGTGAAGTTGGGACATGCCGAGTGGTGCTTCAAGGGGGCCCGGATTACCACTAGAAAGAGAGCAGAGTGGCAATGGGACCACTACAGTAGAATTGCTGCTGCTGCCGCCGCCGCTTCAGCTAATGGCAATTATCAATAATTTATATTTTATTGCTGAACTTTGCATAAATTCGATCGAATTCAAAAGCAGAACTCAAAGTATAAACTTTGTTTGAGGCCGTTGTGTGGCACTCTCGTTCGTTTCTGAAATGAGCGGTGTGTGTGGTGTAGTGCCTGGGCCAGTCACTGCAGCCCTGTGCTGGCGTTCACTCTTGCGGTAAATGGCCGCCACCGATGAGTGGAAATGAGAAAAAATACAACGTTTCTCAAAACCCACACTCACACAGTTATTGGTTATATGTGTTACAGTTTTTTTGGTAGAGCTAGAGCTCAAACTGCGACATAATTGGACTGACTGCTGGCATGCCTGCCTTGCCGTCCTGTTTTGCTGTTGTTGCCTGCCACACTGACGCCTTTGACAGCAACATCACAGAAACACACACATACACACATTCCCTCTTTGAGACACGCACTAATTCGACCTAATAACTTGCAAGGACCTACCACTCTGGAATTACCACTGCTGTTCTGTTCACAAAGTTGACAGTCGTATACGAAGGCAGGGGAACTACGCTGTCGCGAGGCGACCAGTCACTGACTAATTAAGCCCCCGAATGTAATTCTCGCTCCTTTCCTTCTCTGGGCAACGAAACTGACGAGAACGACTTGCGAGTCAATCAATCCTGCCATCTATCTTGCCAACTTGGTCAGCTATTTACTGAACGCCAAAAGCAAAAATATTCTTCCGGCAGTAGGACAAAGTATGAGCGAGTGGTGGGCGAGTAGAAAAAAGAATAAGTCAACTAAAGGCAATCGAGTGGAACTCATCCGCAGGGTAAAAAGGAAAAAGGCAAAAGAATGAAACAGGCAAAACAAGAGAAATGATGATCTTGGCCAGACTGATCAAATGACCAGAGTTGTTTCTTGTTACAAATTGAATGCGCACACAAAGAAAAAAACTGCTTTTTACTTTGCCACTGGGCAACCTTTAGGAGACAATGCAGGAGCACCTCACATCATCAGTCTGCTCATCATCATCATTTGCAGCACAATCAGTACCGGCGCAGAGAAGAAGTGCAGCAAAGTTTAATTAGCAACGCAAAGAATGGCATCAGCGGAAAATTGGCCAGATTGAATACGTCGGCAACAAAAAATGCTTGCCAATTAAAGCGAAATTATTTTCTTGCACTGTGACGCGCCAGCAGCAAATTACCACAACGAAGAAGTTGAAGAGGGACAATGGGGACGAGTAGAGTACACAGAGACGGTGCACTGTAAATGGTTCGGGGTACTGTCCTGGCAGAGAGGGCAAAAGCACTGCGAATTAGTGCGAGTGATTGTAAAACGAAAGCGAGTTTGAGCAATCAAAGTGTCTCTTTGCTTTTCGTTGTCTGTTCCTGACGACAAGATCAAGAGTAACTAGAAAAGGCAAGGCAAGACTCAGTGAGAGCAAAAGAGAACAGAGCAGACCCAGAGCCGGCGTCTGCCACTCAACTCAACTGGAGGATGTCAATGGCAACCGGACAGAAGAGGCAGCAGCAGCAGAAAAGGGCAAAAAACAAAAGAGCCTCCTAATTAGAGATCGCTAGAGTGCGTCTCCAATTGCTTCGTCTAGAGGCGTTTTACGTGAGATATTGATTGGACACAACGAGCAATTTGCTGTTGCTAGTGGCCGCAGCAGAGACAAGAGCTGCAGCACAACAAACTTTACTCAGACCAGAGATAGACAGTAGTGCTACTCGGTTATTGTGTGTGTGAGCTCAATGACGCTCGAGAAAAAGAAAGAAGACTAGTCAGATTGAGGGTCAAAGATGATCGATTGGGTCGTGAAAAAGTGGTCGTGCCGGCACTGGCCACTGCCAAGTACACATTTACTGGAAACTGAGAGAAGTGCCACTTTTCCAGAGAAAACTGTGGAGCCAGAGTTTTGAGTGAGTTAAACGCTGGGCGGACACTCAGTCAACGAGGGCTTACAATCAAATTGCTAGCAAACGGGGCAAGTTGAGAAAGAAAGCAAAAGACCAGTCTGCCGCCAGCACAGACAATGGGCTGCAGTCAATGAATGAATGAATGAATAGAGAAATGAATGAATGCAAACACAACGGCATGCATGCCCCCTAATCGCTGTAGTACCCTGACGCTGAGGTCGAGAGCAGAGTGCCATCAGACGAAGCTGCAGCAACAACAGCAGCATCGAAAACGGTAGTGCACCAGGGGAGCACGGTGGGCAGGGAAAAGTAAAAGTGTGCACATACTGCACACATACACACAGTGTGTCATTAGCATTGAAAGCCTATTATAAAATTCAATAGTTTTAATATTTTAATCGTTTCCGAGCACACACGCACAGAGACTAAGCGCACAAAATGATCAGGACGGTGTTGGTAGAAGTGTACGGTGTGGCAGCACAGTTGTAGTCGTACAGCAAACAGTAGTGCGCTCTCCTGACAGCAACTGGCGAGGATGATGATGCTACTGAAAGCGCTCACTGAAATGAATTCAGCTAGGTTGCAGGAAAGCCTCACCAGCAGAAGCAGCATCAGCAGTCTTATCAGCCGCCAAACAGAGTGCAGAGCACAGCGTGTGTGTGTGTGTTAGTGCTGGCGCACTTTAGAAGAGATGAAATGAAAAGAGAAAGAGTGACGGTAAGAAGAGACAACGACAACGAAGATACAGACACAATAGAGCGATGCTCAAAGCAGATGGCACCGGCAAATGGATGGAGATGATGATGATTTTGGGCAGTGCAGCTCACTCAGCACACTACAGTGATACTAATAATTATAATAGTCGTTTGAACAAAGGTAGAAAGGAGAGATAGGGTAGTAGGGTATCAGACAAACAGGAAAGAAAACTAAGGCAGGAAGAGAATTCTGCCTCTAGCATTACAGTAGAATTTGTGATAATTTTGTAAAACGCTTATCTCGCCTCTTTCAAAACGGAAGCGCCATCGATCCAGCTCTTTTAATTGCAATGTAAGTAGAAATCAACGTTCGCCTACACAAGAGCAAAGAAAGGAAAACAGAAGCACTTACCAATCATGTGCCGATCCAAGGTTTGGTATCCTCATGGTGGAGGACTGTCCGCTTGTTTACGAGCGCGCGTTGCAATGTGTGTGGGTGGCAATTCTTGCAGTTGGCAAAAGGATTATCTTTGTCTTGTCAAACAAAAAAATTATTTTGACGAAAATTTTATCAGTGATTCTGCTAATTAGGTTTCAGGAGATAATGACAACAAAGTAGAAGCTTCAGTGGCAAAGTTATAAAGTATCTTTGTTTTATAAAAAATCAAGAAAAGAAGTTAACAAGTTGTACAGCGGAGGTATCAAGATGTAGAATGTCTGAGAGAGTCAGAAGTGTCGTGTTGTGGTCAGAGAAACAACTGATACAGCTCGGGTATCAGATTTGCCAGTCAGACAAACACACTGTAAACACACTGTGAACACACTGTTTGTCAGCAGTCGGCAATCTGTTAAGTGGGAACATGTGCTGGTAATGATGATCTGGGTTGTGCTGTGGTCGGCGTTGGGAACATGCGGCGGAAGACTGTGCGCGCCCGATGCGTTCACCGAGGAGGCGAGTGGCCGAATGAAGTGCCGCTGCCAAAGACTTGGCTAGATAGCGCTTGCTAGCGCCTACTGTGGCGCCCAGCTCTGCCGCCTTGCCTCCTCCAGTGGGAACGCATGCGTTTTCAGACTTTGTGCCCATTACTCATTGCCTGCCATGTGTTGAGCAGGGTAGAAAGGGAGAGACTTCTACGGTATTACCCGAATAGAATTGGTCGGTAGAGCAGGCGCCCAGGAGTATTACCGACACAACAGCAGCTCCCGCCGACTTTGTCAGCTCCTCGTTCGTTTGTTCGTTCAATCAGCCTAGACATTTGTTGACTTCTTCTCTTCTTCTTCTTCCTCTTTTTCCGCGGAAACCTTCAATCAACAGCCGTTGACAGCTGCTGCCAGAGGCGAATGACACCAGCTGACTTTTTTTAGCTGACTTTAGGCAGTTGTGCACAGCGCCAGTTGTGGTTTGTCACACACCACCACAAATTAATGAAAATGAAACTGAAATGAAGTCGCCCTATCAGTTGACAGTACAACTGCACTGAATGAATTAAATGCCTGTTTTCCAGCGCAGTACTAGTCCTCTGTCTTTAGTCACATGGGAATCTGTCTTCTAAGGATGAGAGTAAAACAAGAGAAACTCATGACAATATTCTATCTTTTGTCACCAGTTGGTGGACTCCAATTAATATCTTCAAAAACTGGTAGTCCTACTCGACCAGCAGATTTCGATTTCTATTAATAAGTAGAGCGCCAACCAGAAAATAAGTAACATTTCAGTTCAACGCGAAAAACATCATGGCACTTCTTCCATGGCATCTTTTTACAAAAAGTCAATATCTTCGAAATCAAAAAGATTTGTGAGAGTAATTAGCGCCAGAACAAAGCACAAGTTTTCTGTGGATAGTGACTCTCTTTATTGGTTGATAATGATGATGTATGTTCGGTTTGTCTCTTTGTGTGGTGTGTTTGAGTTTGTGTGCGTTCACAGTGTGTGACCAAAAAGAGGGCGGGGCGGGTTCTAGAATGACTAGAGCTCACGTGCCTCTAGAAGTGGATCATCAGAATTTTTAACAATGTACAGTAACAGTGGAGGCGACACAAAGACGACACAAAGTCCTGCCAAAGAAAAAATTAAATTCAACTGTGAGTTTGGGCGCCCTCTGGCGAGTCAGAATCAAACAAGAATATTCTGTGCAGACGCGATATGCTTCGGTGGCCGTCAAATGTTGACCACCTTTCCGGGGTGGTTGATAATGAGAGTGGTGGTGTGGCTGCCAGTGGGCTCCTTCCTGCTGCCACTGGCCTTTCTCTCTGGCAGCGTTCCATCCGCGGGGGAGGTGTCACTCAGACAGACGACACTGTCCAGGGCGCCCCGCGGAGTGCTGCTGCTCAGTGGCGGCAGGAGCATTTGCTGTTGTTGTTGCTGTTGTTGCTGCTGCTGCTTTCGCAGCTGTCTGCGCTGCTGTCGTCGACTCTTCTTCCGGTGGTTGTAGTGATTAAAGGTGTTCCAGTTGGCGTAGATTAGAAGGGAGAAGAGCAGGAAGTAGATGCAGAGAATGGCCTAAAGGGCAGAGGAAAAAGTAAAGTGAGATCATCAATCAACGAGTGAAAGCAGCAGTGCTGCCGCCTGCCTTACCAGAATGTAGATGATGGAGTCAGAGGAGGCGGAGGAGTAGAAGACGTGGTACACCTGCGAGGGCAACTTCGAACCGAGGGCGCCACCGCTGGCCGAGCCACCGCCGCCGCCATTGACTCGCTGCTGCAGTGCCAGGCGTTGGGCCACCGTCGACAAGGACTCATTGACGTGCACCACGCGGTCCAGGTCGTAGTGCATGGAGTTGCGGGCTGAGGTGTTGCACATCACCAAGTTGAGGAGACTGGTAAAAAAGAGGGAAGGAGTAAAAGGAAATAGAGAAGAGAAAAAGAGATCCAATTAATGGTATTGAAAGTGTGTGTGGGCAATTAATAATAAAGGCGCCATTTGCATGTGTGTGCTCTCCACCACCATCACGACCACCACAAACATACTACTTTTTGAAAGCGCCTTCATCGTTATGCAATCAAATTAGTGGTGAACATGGTTAGATCGTTTGGTGCATGTGTGTCACTGGGAAATGTAGCCCGTGGGCACTACTGATTGTGTGCACAGCTCGCCCTTGCCGCCAAACACTCCTCCTCCTTCCTTCTGCTGCACTGAACTTTTCAATCGACGGCAAAACACAGTATTCCTACTTTCCGTTCACCCTATCTCTCACACTTTATCAGCATGTTCACGGCAGCAAAGAAAAGGAAGAAGTGTGCTCCTTCTGAGCCGATTAATTCCGAAGCCTCGAAGGAAGAGTGCCGTGACGGCGTCAGCAGCGGCGGATTGTCGTGCTCCACCACACTCTTCGTCGCAACTTTCTCTGCTGTTCAGTGCACTAGGCCATCTTTCCCTTCATCTGGTACTTTTTTCTTCTTTTTTTCTCCAAAAGTACTCCCTTCCTTGTAGACACGCGTCTTTGTGGTCGACTGCGCACAGGCAAATTAACTCGTGTTGCAATTTACATTGGACTGAGGTACCCATCTTACTCTGTCGTCATCGTCGTTGCAGCTGCAGCCCTTTTCCATTACGTGCAACTGCACTTTACTTGAGTTCACTTCATTGGTGCCACTGTGGCTCGGTTGCAGTCGGTACAGCTCTTTGATAAATGGTGTACAAAGTCACTCTGGCGACGGTGTGTATGTGCGCGTCTTGCCGTCTTTGAAACTGTTTCAGATTGGGTAGAAAACACAGTTGCAAAAACAGTGCACGCATTCAGCAGCCCCAGAACTTGCAATTGCTAAAGCACCAGCAACAGAAAAACTCACAAATTCTGCTGCTTCTTCTGATCGGATTCGCTTTCTTGCTCCATTGGTTAACCGTGTAAAATTGAAATAGCAAACAGCAAAAACAGCCAAAACAGCAGCAGCAGCAGCAGCGGTTTAGCAAAGAAAAAAAAGAAATTTGTGAAAAGGGCAATTTGGTAGTGAAGAGGAAAGCAATGCTTAAAGTTTGGCAGTGCACTGCTCTGAAACTGCAATGTGCAGTGCCAGCACAGTAGATAACAATTTAGCCTGCTAGTATAGAAAACGTCCGATAAGAAAGTAAGAAAAGAGGCAAAAGATGTAATTGGAACATTTGTATGCACAGATGAAAGCTGGTCGACGGTAGCGATGGGCTTTTCAGAGCTTTGAATGGAAAAAGCTGCATCAGTGCATCTAGCCTGGCTCTTCTGCCAATACTGAACAGGGCAATGAAAACAAATGTGCACACACAGCAAGAAGGTGCCGCTATTTGTCGACCACCCGTTGTCTGCTCTAACGTACTGATCGTATACGCTCAAAAGGAAAATTAGAAAAAGATTTTTTCAATAAGGTAGAAAAATGAATGCATTTTTGAGCAAATAAATGAGTACATTTGTTATTTGCCAGAGGTTTATAAATATCTTTGACAAACTCAGTACACTCATTTTTCACCTAAAATTAAGACATTAGTGTAGGTTTATATTTTATTGCCTTTGTCATCAGTCATATTTGTGACAGTCAGACAATAAATAAAAATTAAGTACAGGTTTCCGTTAATTAGATTGCATTCCCAGTAATCCTTTTACACAGTCTGCCTATTAACAAACAGTAAACATGTTTCAGAGGTAGTTGTGCAGATAAAATGATTAGATTTGTCATGTTTAGCAAGCAGTGACCATCGATTTAGCGTTGACTGCCTCAGACAAGCTACAAGTGATTTGGCCCTAATGGTGGCGGCTATTTAGTGGCCCCCTTGTTCTAGTTAATGATGACAAATGATGATGGTGCGAGTAGTGGCAGAGGAAAAATGCCACTAAAAACCATTACGCCATTTGACGTAAATGCTTCTATTGCACCGAAATTCGGCAACAAGAAACCAAAGTACCTACAAGTATGGTATCATTTGGGAGTTTTACTTTCAATGGATTTTTTGCGCAATTTATTTTTTGTTTGTGATAATCACCAAAAAGTTTAAATTTTTACACTTTATTTATTCAATAGCAAGACAACGACAAATAGCCTGTCAAACTGTGTAAATTGCAAATAAATCAAAAGTCAATTTTAAAATGTTTTGCAATTGTGTACTTTGCTGAAAAATAACTTTTCCTTCAACAAATAAGAAAAAACAAATATATTCCACTTCTCCAACGTAAAGGCAGTTTTAAAGTGATCCTATCGATAACTTAATTTATTCAACGTTGCTCCGTTTTGAGTTGCGTTCTCTTTTTATACTCTCAGCAGGCTTCCACTTCCTCTCCGCTGACTTTAATTTGTTCAAATGGAGGAACAAAAAAAAACAGCAACACTGCAAAGAGGAAGTATAACTCAATCAAGTTGAGCAGCAACAGCAACCGAAGATACTGCAGTGCACAGCAAATTGACAGTGCCACAAAAAGCCCTTTCAATCCACTATCTCTCGCTGATACCTGGCCAAAGTGTGCTGCTGTTTCTGCTATTTTAGTTATTGTCGTTGTTGTTGTTGTTGCTGCTGCTCTATCGATTTGAGAACCGCCTCGCTCGCTATCTTTTCTCTGCACCAGTTTGAATTTAATTTCCAGTCACCAGTGAGCACTCAGTCAATGGCGAACGACAGTTTTGATTGCACTTACTCCGCATAGAAATAGACTGGTTACAGTAAAATGTTTCAAGGGAAAATGTACGGCAGCAACTGAATGTGCACGACCGTTCCTCTACTCACTCACTCACACACTACCTCACCCGCTCAGTCTCTCCAACTACTTCAGTATGGCTGCTCTTTTTAATCAAAATTCACTCGTAAAGAACACAGGCGACTGGTAGGCGATTGCTAAAACTGAAGTAAGAGTTGGCTAACACAAATAATGTGTGGCGGAAGGAAAGCTAGCGAGCGAGCAAGCGAGACTTCATCGTCGATCGATTGCCCGCGAACAGTGTGTGCACTGTCACGGACCACTAGTGTGCAGTGTGCAGCAGTGCCACATTCATATTCAGCACACTTTGATGACGATATCACTCACTCACTTTACTCAACGAGCCACACCGGTGAGGGTGCTGGTAGTGGTGGTGGAAAGGAGGAGAAGGCAAGAAATGGAGACTGCTTTTGAAAGACAAACGAACAAACAAACAAACATAACGGTCTTTTCTTTAGACCGAAAGAAAAGGGGGCTCTCCCTTTCACAGCGAGTGGAAAGTGTGTGTCTTTCACATTTCGACACTTTCTTTCGAAATGGGCTTCAACGCGGCAGTGAAGTGTGGGCGCAGACGGCAGATTGGTGGTATACTGGTAAGAACGGTTGAGTCAATTGAGCCGCCGATTGAGTGAATGCAGTCGGGTAAGCTAGGCCAGGCCAGTGTGTTGTGTGTGTGTAGTTAGGGCAACACTGTGCCTGGTCGTAAACGCTGACATCAGACAAATAAAAGCGAATAAAAGCGCAATTTGATGGCTATCGATGAATGGCAACGAATAACTATAAAACAAACAGCCTGTGCAATATGAACTGATGGATAAGCTTGATAGGTATCAAGGAGAGAGCAGTTGTTAGCAGTTGACGCCAGTAGTACTGTACATTTGGAGCTCAAGAGGTAATCGACTATAATTTGGTAAGGGCAGCCGGTGTGGAGAGATTGAGTGCATTAAATGCAGCGAAATGCAAATGACATTAAATAGAGCTAGAACGTGTGAGAGTGGCACACGGTGATGGCTCAGATGAAATGGCCGACAAGCTAGGGTGACAAGTCGAGCAAAGAAAAAATAGGTTTGGGTGAAGTGAAAATGAGCAATGCAATGAAACGAACACAACTTGCACATTTGCAAACAGAGTAGTTTCAGCAGCAGCAGAAAAGTAAAAAAGAACAAACTATCACTTTTTTGTCTATCTCTATCTCTCTCTCTCACTTTCAGTTTCATGAAGTTTCATCTCATCTCAAAAGTGAGATGCAGGGATAAAACTGTCATAGTGACAAAATATTTACGAGTTTCCAAGAAGTGAGTGAGAGTGAGTGAATTCAGCCTGCAAACTGACATTTTCACTTTGTTTGCTTCACTTTTTCTGCCACTAACTCCCACTTTTCTCTCTCTCTCTCTTTTCTTTTTTCCCGGGCAACCATCTAACTGCAAGTTTCAAGTTTCCCCACAGCCAGTCCATTCACCGACGATAATGCACTCCCCCTGTAAAGAAACGTCAATTTACGTCAAAAATCGATTCATTTCATTACGTGTGTGACGGCTAATTTTGACATACTCAGCAAATCCATTTGTTTTTGTCGTTGTTTGTGTACCTGCATCCAATGAGGGATTCGTGTTGCTGCCGCGTTTCCGACTCTCTGGGGGAGGTGTAAAAGAGGACGGATGGGGAAGACACTTTGCAGGCGGGCAATAAATTATGTCTGACGTTACGTCGGCAATCTCATCCATTTATACTACGCCACACACCGAGCGACACACTTGCGACGGCTTTGACTTTCCCCAAGTGAACACAGGCTAGGCTGGCGACAAGTAGGTGCTCAGTCACAATCGACGACTTGATTCGATTGAGCACCTAGCTACAGCAGCAGTGGAAGTGGCAAAGCTGCTCAGTCGATTGCCTACACTACTCTAGGCTACAGAACCAAAAAGAAAGGTAAAAGAAAAAGTTTTGAACTGTTGAAAAGAAAACGGCCAAAGAACAATGAAGGAAAGAAGTGGAGGCAAACAATGCAGGATAGTACTACTGCCGCCGACAGCATTGTCCACACCATTGCGGTCGACTAAAAAGGGATAAATTATAAATGGACTGAACCAGATGCAGAAGGTTGTCAAATTGAAGGAGAGCAAGTATTAAATTATGCCCATCGATGAAATGATCGAATGTGTCTGGTTGAGAGAGAGAGAGAGTGAGTGAACAGTTCAATTTTCTGGTCAGTGTTTGCCGCTGGCTGGCAAATCACCTAAAGTATAAGTCTACTGAGAACAAGTGAAAAACTTTGCACTGAAAAGCAGCTAAGGAGGGCAACTCTGCTGGGCCCAGTCGCCTTCCTGTCGGTGGAATTGCCTGGATTTGATGATCGACCACTGGCCACTGAAAGTACTCGCTGCACAGTGTGCAAGTGCAGAAATGTACAGGCAGACAAGCACAGTGTCTGCGTATAAATAAATCAGTAGTAAGTCACTTAGCTAAATTAAGCTCCCTCGGGAGATTGATTCGCTTTTAATCGAACGGCAGTTTGTATGCGCTGCGTATGGTGTCGTAAGTGTCGTCTTGCCTGTCGCCAGCAGAGGAGAAAGCCAACTTACTGCTCGCCACTGCTGATGCTACCGCTGCAAATGAGCAGTGCCCAGCAGCAGGCAATGGGAGCAGTTGGTGTCCACTTGCTGGACAATTGCCCATTTTCCCGACTGTCCTGGTCATCTGGTGGACTCACTCACTCACTCACTGGTTCAATTTTTTCCTTTTTCCTAGCCCAGTGCATGACCAGTCTACTACGACCACCACTTTATGAGCAAGCAAATTGGCCATGTCCATGCAAACTGGGGGACGATAGTGCTGAGTCGACGGTTCCAACAACAGCGAACACTGCAGTGGACACTGCACTGCACTGACTTTTGCTGCAACTGAACGAGCAATTGAAGCGAAAGTAGGCAGAGGCGTCCAATTAACGGACATACGGGCCAACAGCCATCGACACCAGAAGAATGAGAGAGAAAAAGAGGGAGAGGAAAACATTCGGACCGTGGCCGACACTGCTCATATGACATATCAAAATAAGTGAGTGAGTGAGTGCACCAGGGTTTCAGGAAGAGACACAGGCACACAAACGCACTGGCACCTAGTGGGAAAACAACAATCAGAACGACGACAACGACGACGACATAGACAAAATGAGCCCAAATAGTTAGTGAGTTTGTTCAGAAGCAGAAGGAGGATAGCAACCACTGAAAGCATTGCAGTGAAGTGACAGTGCAAACACAAGGCACACACTGGACACACTACTGTTCGCCAATTAGCAGTCTGCTAGCTTTTGGCTTTTGGCCCTTTCTCCCTTTCCGCATAGCTAAGCAGCTAAAAGAACAAAAGTGTGTTGAGAGAGTAAAAAGCGCCAGTGGTGAAAACTCGGCCATGAGAGACATGATTCCTTTTGGCATCAGCATCAGCAACCATCGTTTAGCCTTGGAAAAGACTTGCAGCTGCCCACCCTCTTTTAAATGCTCCAATCGTTCGTTTGCCCGTTTTAGTAATAATGAAAATACCAGCCAGAACTGATTCACTGTAGCACACACTGATGATGAGTTCTGCTGAAAATTGGAGTCTGTGAAAGCGAAACCAGTCAGCCGGGCAGGCAGTTTGCTCATTTGCCTATTGCCCACTGATGTGACCATTAGAGACACTTTTAATTTGTGACAATTCCACTTGGTCTGCGCCGGGTTGAAGAGAAAGAAGAAAAGAGAGAATGGAAGGCAAAGATAAAGGAAGAGAGCAAAACCGAGCACAAGTGCGTCCGTACAAGTGCCAATTATGAACTGAAGCAATGGGCAATGAAAGGGAGAGGGTGAGTACTTTAATTAGAGCACACAGGCTAGCAGTTGGTGGAAAGCGACCAGACCAAAAAGCGGTCGAATAATGGAGAATAAAGAGGAGAAGAGAAGACGAGAAATAGCAGTCGCCTCAGAAGTTGCACACTATAATTAGCATAGTGTTGCGTGCACAGTGCAATGGATTATTTGGTGCTGACACAGTGGGTTTGTGTGTGTATGTGCGTTGCAGTAAGACGGCGTTGAGAGAAGAGGAAAACGAGAGAAAAAAGAGAATAACTTGAAATTGAAATTGAAATTGAATTTGTCCCCATTTGATTCCTGAGCAAAGAAGAAGGAGGGAGAGAGAGAGAGAATGACAGTCGACGTCGTCGTCGTCGATGATGACAGCTTTTGCGTGTACGTACTGTACGTACTGTTTCCTGCGTTCGTTGTGAGTTGCAGTTGTGTTGCCGATAAGAGGCTTCGAGAGACATCATCAGCCCATCATCTCGGCGACAACATCTCTGCGGGCCACTTTTGTCATCATTTTAGGACTATTACTGGCTTGCTTTTTACAATGCTGCTGCCGCCACCGCTACATTGGCAGCCGTCGATCATTAGGGGCGACAGACTTTGCAGAGACTGTAAGAATGAGGAAAGAGAAAAGAAGACAAACAACACTGCACAAGCTGGCTGCACGTAAGTCAGGACAGTAGGCGTCATAATCAGAGAGAGAGAGAGAGAGAGAGAGAGAGAGCGAGGGGGACTAGGGAAAATGGTGGCCGACTTTGTGACTTTCTGCCACTAGCAACGGTAGCACAACCATGCACTGAACACGTCTCTCGGGTGCCTCAGCGAACTGCCGTGCAAGTTTTGCAACTACTAAATTACAGCCCCTTAGCTGCTGCTGGTGCCGCCGCCGCCGCCGCCGCCGTAGTACACTAGCTAATTTGGCGCATTTTAAATTTTAAATTAAAACTCTCGGGACTACAAGTACGACACTGTGCCGGCAGTGTCTACAGAAGACTACTTGCTGAAACAGAGACATACAAAGAAGTCAGGGAGTAAGTGTGTGTGGTGTGTGTGTGTGTGTGCGTGTGTGTACGAAGGGGCACGCAGCAGCAGCCCCGGGTACGAGGATGATGATGATGAGTGACGGACAAACTGACACTGGCACACTAGTGCTCCAGTGGTGGTGGTGGTGGTTGTCCTGGCAGTCAGTCAGGGCTGATGGCCATGGTAATTTGCCATCGGCTGCCGCAACGGCGGCAGTTGGCACCAGTTGGCTATTCCAAGGCTATTATCGAGATTGGGAGAGATTGCACTGAGGAGACTGCTGCTGCTGCCGCTGACTGAAAACAGTGGCATTATACTTTTACTTTCACGTTTACTCTCTCTGCCTCTATCACGCTCACTATCGGCCTCCTTTCCTCTTCCCCCTCCCCATTCTGCGGATGACAGTGGACTGAAGTGCACGTCAGTGAATGGTGCCGCTGAAGCAAATATAATGTGACAATTACAGGAATTTTGATGAAGATGGGTAATACGGGCAGCACTGGCGGTGCTGGCGAGAAAACGACCAGTGGCAAATGCCAAAGATGGCCTGCCAGTCTGTTTGTTTGTGTCTGTGTGTGTGCGTGTGTTTGTTGAGAAGTCTTCCTCTCTGTTGACACAGACAACGACAGCAACGCACACACACACCGATACTCACACCAACAGATTGCCTTTGCCTGGGCAGAGAGTGCAGGAAAGGGAAGAAGAAAGAAAGAAAGAGAAAAAACCAAAGAAAAGGAGAGAAAAAGAGTGCCAATGAGAACCAGTGCAAGAATGCAAGAAAAAACACTGGGCAACGAGCTGAAATAAATAAATAAATAGAGATTCACTGTGCTTATCAAGATAATATACACACGCTGTCTGCTTGACTGACTGGCTGACTTAGATGCAGAGATGGATGGATGGCGCCAAATTAGAGAGGACAGAGCGATAGGCAAACATTTGGCAGCTGTTTACAGCTGCACAAAAGCCAGCACAAATGTATGCACGCATTAGAGGATGTCTAAACGGCACCAGCCAGTCTGATGAGGAAACTCTGATTGAACAACGACAACAAAAAAAGAGGGAAATGATTCGCGTGCGAATATTCGAGCCTTCTAATCGGCAAACAAAGATGCTGCTGGTGGTGGATGCAAAAAAAGTATTCAGTCACATCAGTTAGATCCAAAGGCAGCAACCAAACTGCACCAGGAAAACGATACAAACGGGGCCAGGAAAAGGGAATAATGGTGCCAAGGGTGAAGAAGAGGAAGAAGGACTCATTGCAACTGCTCATGCAGAAAAGACGCCCGAGCGAATGAGACCAAACACCGAGAGCGATGAAGATGGAGAGAAGAGTGAGAGCGAAGACAATATTGAAACTCAATCACAATGAAAGAGCAATGAGAGAGGGAGAAAAGATGGAGTAGGCAGAAAGAAAGGAAGAGAGGGCAGACAGGCCAAGCGAAAGTGATTGCAAATTGGATTCGGCTAATGCAAAACTCTGCCAGCAAGAGAGACACTGTGGCACCGACAAACACTGCTCCTGAAAGTGAAAGACACTGACTCTAACTCTCTTTCTCTTGGTTGGCAACGACAAATGCAAACAGTCGGACAGGCGGCAAGGAAGGTCGAATAGCTGCCTTTGAATGGATCGACAATGGCAATCGATGCTCTAAACACACATGCACACAGTTTATTTACCAGAAAGACCACAACTCAAAAGTTCCACCGTCTACCAAAAAGAAAAAATTGAAAAGCAAAAGAGATTTGGTCAGTTTCTAGCTAAACAAAGAAAGATGGAGAAGTAAATTGAGACTGACTCTGAGAACTGTCACTCGCTCGCTCGGATCGAATTCAATTTTCAATTAATCTCTGGCTTCCCTTCTTCTATCGCTCTCTTGACAAACAATAGCCAAAAGGAAAGTTTGCTTGATGGCAAAGCAGAAGAAACAGAACAGAATAAAAAAACCTGATTCGGCAAAAGTAATCTTTGAGTAAACAGTGTTCAAACTCCCTCAATAAAATATGGTGTTTTGTGGTAAAGTAAAGTGAAATGAACAAATAAATATCAACAACAACAACAGAAGTGTCTTCATCCTTTACCCAAACAAAGTGTTACCTGAGTATGTGTGTGCTTAGTTTGGGTGAAACTGTAAATTGACATGCCTGCAGTGTTTGGAGTACGCTGATTACACTCCCACCAAGATCACTGAATAGGCACGCAAATTGAAAAGACAGTTTGATTTTACGACCAATCAGAGTTTACTGTGCTATGCAAACAGGCACTTGTTATTTTTTGGCATTTTTTTCTAATGTCTGCGTTGGTTTGAGGGTGCTTTTAGTTTATAAGGTTGTGGGCAGCAAGTGGGCACCTCGTTGCAAGAAAAACAAATTGAATTCTTGTTCAATTACAAGGAAGTGAAGCGTCAAATGGTTGCTGTGCTATAAAATAGTTCAGCGTTTAGAAAAAAGATAACAAAGAAAAATACTGGACAACTAAACAAAAAATTTAGCAGACACGAGATTCACTTGTTTATCAATACAGCAGAAGCAACAATGGCAACTGCAGTTTTGTACAATTTGTAAGCTCACTCCAATTTTTGACTGTCTATTGCAAAAGAAAAATTGTGTGCCGTGAAGTGCAAACTAGTGCAAAGCTCGGATTGAACATTCAAAAAGTTAGAGAGTCCTTTTGTTTGAACAAAACTTTGCTCTTCACTATTACCCCAAAATGTAGAAATCTTTGCCAGTCAATGGAAACGGTGACAAAAGTTACGAATGAATGAACTACCACCAAAGTAACGGTAATCGTCTTCCGCTACACCGAAGCAGTCGGCAGAATGAACAGCAGTCGGCTTAGTGGGGAAAAGGGTGCTGATGCTAAGGGTAATTTAAAAGTAGAGCTAGCAAAACTATTTAAATGGCAGAGACACCCGGAGAGAGAAGAAGAAGGAAAGACACCGTCTGGTGCACAAACAATATAAGACAAACAGATATTGTATGCCTCTGTTGAAGGAGGCACAGATGCACTTAATGGGCTTGCAGACACCGGGCTTAAATGATATGCAAAACGTGGCGAAGGCAAATTAAAGGCATGAGCGGCTCAGGGAGAAGGGGTCACAGGAGAGGCTGCCCTACTAGCTCTTACATTTCTGAGCTCATTTGTAAACGGCCATTTGCCTAAAAAACCGGCACCAAAACAGTAGAGAGCAAATTTCATTGCTGGCTAATAGAGACAACCAGAAAAGCTAGCAGCAGACAACAAAGTCGTTAACCGAGGTTATCAATTGAACTGAGCGGCTGATCACGCGGCTTCAGATAACGGCGGCGGCAGGCAAGTTATAAATTGGATTAAAGCAAAAGCAAAACGGCTATTGCTACTACTATTTCTACTTCTCTCACTAAATAGGGCAAAGTAAACAAATAAATTAATTAAAGGACGTAATGTGTTTAGGGCCACAGTCTGGCGAATGAGCAGCCATGAGGCGAGGCGCTCTGAGTCCACTGAAGCGAGATCACAAATTGGAAATGAATGTTCGCTTCTCGATGGGAAAGAAAGGCTAACTGCTGCCATTGCATTGATGCTGTTGAACTGAAAGGGGCCCACCAATCGGGGCCTCATTTTCCGTCGGCAAAAACACACTGAAACCAATAACAAAGCAATACCGAGCTGCAGCTGATGAAGCACACAGCATCACTACACAGCCGACAAGTTGAATACAACACACTAGCACTCTTTCTGTGCGACACACACACACCCAGCAAATTGCAATAATTGCTTGATAGCAGCAGCCCGGTTACTGCTAATAAGTGCGCATTAAATAATAATAGACGAGCACCATAAATTAATTATTGCAGTCAGAGGAGAGGAAAGAGTGGAGGCAAACAAGCAGTTTTCTGCGCAATTCTCCGCTGGCATTCTCTAGTCTCATTTCCTCTTTCCTACACTTGCTGAGCAGTGGTTGGTTGGGCAGCAACGCAAAAAGCAGGACAAGAACGTCCAGGAGACAGCTCAACAACTCTCACACTCTCCCGCTGACTTTACTGGCAAGTGTGCTCTGTGTTGAAACAGTCAATCTTCGTGAGATGTGAAGACCAGAACGTTCAACGAGCGGCAACGATGCGGTGCAAGACAGCAAAGATGGCCAGTAAGAGGATGCATTAATCAAGGAAACACTAATGAGATCTTGGCAAGAGAAACTTTTTGACTAAGAAGTGCCTCTTACGTTCTCCCTCTGCAATGGTGCGAATGGAAGGCGGTTCGCTGGACTGCCTGCACCAATAGACCAAAAGGCACCTCAAATGACTCCCACTAAAGTAAAGTCACTGCACACACACACAGGCACACTGCCATCTGAATGGATGAATTATTCAATTTACAGCGGCAATGACAGCACTTTGGCAGTACAGCACTTGGGCAGTCTATGCGGAAAGTGAGAAATGGTGGTGGTGCTAAGATTTGATCAGCACCGACTGCAAAGTTGCAATTACATTCCTCGTAGTACGGTGGAAACAAAGTGAACAACACCACTACCTTAGTTAGGAAAACTAGTAGTTACTGCCAACACATCGAGTGGGGAAAAAAGTATAAGCTGGTGCAAAGAAAAGGATCGACAAACAAAAAGTGAGCAGCTGAGTAACTGTTGAGTTACAAATTAGCAATGATGAATAATTGAGAAGTCTTAGGTTTTGAAAGAGAGCAAAAACAGTGAAGATGCACTACAACTTCTTGGCTAGAGAACTGACACCACTACTAACAGTGCAGCAACTAAACTTGTGAAAAGTGGCACCAACACCAAAGTGGCAGTGCCGATGATGGTGCAGCTGCTGCTGCTGTTGGCGCCTATCCCACTTTTTGCCAACAGTTCTGGCAGTGTCTTGGATGTAAGCAACCCCCAAAAGTGAGCATGCAATTGAATTACATATTGACTGCCATAATTACAATCGCAACTTTTAACAGAGATGGAGAGAGCTGAACTAAGGAGATGCTGGGCTCTCTAGGCTCTGGTTCTGGCACTGGTGCACAGTCATAGTCATAGTCGGTGCACCTCCTAAAGTGACTTGGGAGGACGCAAAGTTTGTAAGTGTCAAGTGCACAGTGTGTTTGTGTTTTTCGATGCTCCAGGAGCAAGTAAAACTGTAACTCAATTAAAGATGCCATTAAGGCAGCAGCTGTTTTCGGTGGGGAATCTTTCCTTCTAGGTCGAGTTTTCTCTTCTTTTTTCTCCTCTGTTGTTGCCTTCTGTAATTTGAAGCGCCCTGTGCCCTTCACTTGCAGCTAGATAAGAAATAGAAGAAAACGACAAAAACGATGGCCTAAGATGACGAGAGCATGGAAGAAAAAAAGAAAAAGTGCAGTTTGCTGTTTATCGATTTGTTTATTGCTGTGTGCGGCATTGAGCGCCGTTGAAAAAATATAAAAAAGAAGAAGAAAAACCATCTTCTTTCACTTTTACTTTCACTTTGAGTTTCAGCAAAAAATGAGGAAAAATGAGAAATCGCCTTCTTTAGAAGACTTTCTTATCGGTGGAGCCGGCGCCACCGGTTAGTGAGCGCACACACAAACATTTACAGTCCTTGTGCAAGCAAACCGATTGACGGCGGCGGTCCGATTAGAAGTGGGTAACGTGAAACAGCAACAACCGAAGAAGTACTACAAGCGACCTGCGGAAAGGAAACACACTGAACTGATAGTGAACACAGTGAACACAGCGAACACAAACAGACATAACCGTACACGCCGTACCCAGCACTGGTAATCTCATCCGGCCTGCCATTAGCAGTCGATGTCACAACAGAAGTAACAGCAGCAGCATCAGAAACACTATCGGCTTTGTCTGTTAAGGGCAATTACTCTTTGCTTGGCTAGGCAAACTAGCGAGTGCACTTTGCTGACTGCACTTCTTCTTCTTCTTCCTCCTTCTTCTCTGACATTGCCACTGGGCCCGAGTGAAAACTGATCCTGAACTGTTCACTGCTCGCGCGAGCGGTAATGATATCGCGCCAGTCAGCGACTGTCAGTCTGCAGACAGAGAGAGTGGTAGGA
This sequence comes from Tyrophagus putrescentiae, assembly GCA_024499935.1. Lineage (NCBI taxonomy): Eukaryota > Metazoa > Arthropoda > Arachnida > Sarcoptiformes > Acaridae > Tyrophagus > Tyrophagus putrescentiae. The sequence continues at coordinate 4,860,791 of JAMZRA010000008.1, forward strand.
GAGTGAAATGAGACAGACAGCACCAGAACACGCACTGCCTTCAGCACTCAATGGGCAGAGAGCAGGTTCACTTCCTTCTGAAGAGGACAAACATTTGCCGTGGTCGCCGCAGTAGTGTACCACATACACATTCACACACTACCGGGAACTGCGTGGAAGTGAAAAACACAGGCAAATACTTGGGATCCAAACACAGAGAGTGGGTGAAACGTGCACTGAGTGCGACCGCAAAGCAAAGGAGTACGAGGCAGACAACCAGAACAGCATTGTCGAGTTATGTGCTGCTGGGGCACTTACCGAGAACCACAAGCAGCAGACAAACTGAAAGAACGAGAGAATCCGAATATTAATGAATATACACGGCACACGTAGTAGTGTGCCGTGTATTCCAGAGAAAAACATTAGAGGATTCGGGCTAGCGTGGAGGGTAGGCAAATGTGGAGGCAACAAATTAATTATGATAATATAACGATTTGAATAAATAATGACTATCGAAGCGATTGTAGCCACCAGACTGGGAATGAAAGAAAGGGAAGAAGAAAAGGAAAAGAAACTAGAGTTTGGTTTGCCTGCTTTGCTTTGGTCGTTTTGTTGTACGATACATTCGAGTGGTCGTAGAGAGGGAAAGAGAGTGAGGGAGTACGTAGTTAGTTTGGCGGTGCACGTATCGATCCATTGAACTGCTTTCTATTGTGCCCCCATGGTCTTTAGTGGGCAAACAATAAAATGCCAGTTGATCGCTAAAGAGCCACACACACGCACACCGACTGTGAAAGGCATTCGATCGGAGAGACTCAATTGACAGCGCCAACTCACTTCATCCCACTCATCCCACTCACTCACTCACTCTTGGTGGTTGCCTTCTCACTTCTCTCATTTCAGTCTTTCATCCTTAGAAAGCTGTTCCCAGGCAGGATTTCTGAGAACACTGACATTTTTGTTGCTGTTGTTGCTGGCTAGGCTGCCAGTGACAAACAGCTCACACAGTGTCCACTGAAGCTTAAGTACTGCCTGCCGAATCCCTGCTCAGAAGATGAAGAGGATGGGGAGGAGGAGAAGGAGAAGGAATCCGCGCATTTAGTTTGGCCGCAGTAGTCCACTTGAGCAGACTAAGCGACTTTCCGTTCTCTTTTGCTACACACTTCACCGACACTGGGCCAATCCAGTGGCCCTACTCTCCTAAACCCTAATACCTTCTTCATCTTCTCTCCCCTCTGCCTCATTGCCATTGCAATTATATTTATTCCTTATGATTGGCCTCGATTGCTGAGTGGGTACTTGTGTGCGCCTGCCTATTAATTAAAGATGAAATGTACAGCTCTCAACTGGCCACCATTTCTGCCAGGAGTGGAGGAAGCAACTTGAAAGCAGCAGGGGCACAGCATTGCAGGGCCGCCATTCACTAACAGTTGCTGTTGACTTTGCTACGTCTACTACCACTACTTTATGCTCGACAAAACAACACAAAATGAGGCGACTGATGCTGACAAAGACACACACAATGCTGAGAGGGTCCTCCTCCTCCTCCTCCTGCTTTCTTGGAGAAGAGGCAAAGGGCGCCACTCCGGCGGTGGCAGCGCTCATTCAAACACATGCATTCATTCAGTCGGCTGCAAGAGGAGACAAGAGGAGCACCAGGACACTGCACTTACCTTTTCGTTTCCGATGAATTGCAGTGAAACCGAACGGCAATAAGCCGATTTAGAGAGGAAGTCTGCAGAGGGTCCAGCAGCATGGTGATCGCTTCTTTGTCGGTCGGTCGGTCGAAGTTTGTCTGTCTGTCAGACTGTCAGGGTGCCACTGCTGCTGATGCAATCAGCTGCAAATGAATGCCCAGCACGATTGCTTCCACAAAGACCCAAAGAATGGGTGATGTGATGAGAGAGAGAGAGGCCACACTTTGACACGCTAGGCCGAATTGCTGTGGATTAGGTGAAGTAGTGCACTGGAGAATGAGAAGAAGAAAAAGACAATTTCTTTGTCCAGCAGCTTCCTGGCCTTGTCTGTCTTCTAATACCTCTTTGGAGCGGTCAGTGCAATTGGCTTGAACTTGCTGGCGGTAGGTCGATTGATTTCAGGGCACTGCTGCCACCGTTGGTGCTGCCGCCGTTGGTGGCTCTCAGGCTAAAGTGGTAGTGCTCCCAGCGCTCTGACTGTCAGATCAAATGGACCATTTGCGTGTCTGCATTGGCAGTCTGAAGGTGCTGATTCGGCTGCTGCTGTTGTACTTATTATGCACGATGACGCACCTTGATTATTTAGCGTTCTGGTGCAGGTATAATACGTGTGTGTGTGTCTCTGTTTGTCCACTCGCACGAATATTTGCTGCAAATGGGAAATAATTTGGTGGACAAGCATAAATCAAAATCACACTCTACGGGCGGTGATAGTGGTGGTGGTGGTGGCGGTCAGCGATGGGAGTGGTGAAAGTGGTGCTGAAAATAGTGTTGAAAAGCGTACTGCAGCTGCTTCTTCTGTCAGAATACTACAAGTCAGAGGAATGCGCCTGTGGACCGGTGCACACCATTTTGTGATTCACAATTTTGGAGCACTAAAGTCGTCGAGATTGCTGTCCGGGTGCAAACAACAAACAGTAGTGATCAGCAGGGTGGCACAATCTCTAGAAGATGGACAGTGTTCAGGGACGAAGACCAAACGACCAGAAAACAGGCAAACAAACACAGGCGGCAATCAGTTTGCCATTTGCGCTGGTGAACACACACTCTTACACTAAACACTGCAGAATGGCGGGAACGCTTTCGAACGGACGGGCGCTTTTATAGCCGCCGTTACCAACGCCGCCGAGCTGTCGCCTGCCCACATTCTCGGTTGGCGCATGACGGCAGAGAAGGGCAACGGCGACGACTAAGGCAAGACAAGCCAGGCACTAGCACACACACAAAGAAGACACTGAATTGCTGAAACACAGCAAATACAAGGGAATTAAAAAGACAGCAGCTGCCTCAGGACGCCCACTAATTCCAATTAGAGGTGAAAATTCAATTAGATGCTGTAAAAATGGAAAGGGGAATGGAGACCATCTTTTGTCGGCGCCATTGTTTGCCGTATGTAAACATACACACATTGCTGCCAAATGGTCGGCTGAAAGTGGTAGTAAAGGGGTAGGAGATCCACAACAGTAATGAGCGACAGGAAGAGAGAAGACCCGACTCGTTAGTCGGAAGAGGGGATTTCAGTGATGTTTTTATTCGTGAATTACATTACTTTTTCTTTTTTGCAAAAAACACTCTCCCTTTCTTTAGGCGGTCTTCTTTGCCAGTCGCTTGTCTCGCTCCTCAGCCACCGTCAGGCGGAGACCTCGGCCACGGGGCAGAGAGACGTAGGGCATGTTGCCCTTGCCGATGACGAAAATGTAGGCCGATCTGTTTTGTTGAAATGGAAAATTGAAAGAATTGATCATTAGAAAACTGTGCGGACAGAGTTCATGAGTAAAACAGTACCGAGTGGCGAAGGTGTGGCCCAGGCTGTCCTTGATGTGAATGATGTCGAAGCTACCCACGTGTCGCTCTCGAGACGTGATCACACCAACACGACCCAAGTTGTGGCCGCCGGTCACCATGCACAAGTTTCCGGTCTGGAACTTGATGAAGTCGACGATCTTGCCTGACGAGATGTCGTAGCGCACCGAGTCGAGGTTCTTGATCTGAGGATCAGGGTAGCGGATGGTGCGGCCGTCGTGGGTCACGATGTAGGGGATTCCCTTCGGACCAGTGCCGACCTTCTTCACACGGCACAGCTTGTACTACAGAAACACAAATGAAAAAAAGTTGAAGTTAGAAAGGTGCATGTCAACAATGGCGGTGCCACGTGCCGCCGGCATCAGCAGCAACAACAGGAACACATACCTTGGCCTCCTCAGCGGTGATCTTGTGGAGAATGTATCGGCCCTTGACGTCGTAGAGCAGACGGAAGTGGTCGCCAGTTCGCTCGATTGAGACGACATCTGAAAGAGAAAGAGAGAAAGATTGTAAGGGATCTGGGTATACTCGGATTCTGGCAGTGACTAGCTCGAAAACAAGCGACCATTTCACGCTTATTGATTCTTTCGGCGCATATTTTGATCTTGTACATCTCTTTGTAATTACAGTATGTCAAGTCTTCGATGAAAGGCCGTAAACCTAATTAGAGGCACTAAAAAACTCACCCATAAATCCAGCGGGAAAGTTGATGTCAGTGCGAACCTTGCCGTCCACCTTGATGGTGCGCTGCATCACAATCTTGGTGACCTCATCGCGAGTGAGGGCGTACTTGAGACGGTTTCGCAGCATCACCACAAGTGGCAGCGACTCACGCAGCTTGTGAGGGCCCGAGGAGGGTCGGGGAGCGAAGACGCCGCCGAGCTTGTCGAGCATCCATGCCTTCGGAGCATTCAAACGCTTAAGGTGCTTCTTGGGACCGCGAGCCTGGTGGTGGTGATGGTGGTGGTGAGGGGGAAAAGAGTGTTCTCATTAGTGGTGGTCATTCGGGAGCGGGACAAGGTCGCCGGGCCTTACCATGTTGACCGAAAGTCAGATTCGGAGTATGCACTTTAGTGTTGGCAGCACGTGCGGGCGAGAGCCAGGCGGAAAAGGAGGTGAACAACAGCGCTCTGCCAGCAGAGGGCTGATCGACAGCACCGCAGGGGGAGCTCGCAGATGAGGTGACGCGCAGTGACTGCCGCTGCTGATGCCGGTGCTGCTGATGCTGGTGCAGCGTTCTGGACCAGAAATGGATGCAACTGGTACTTCATTGTCGTCAAGTAGCAGATTCTGATTCGTGATCTGATAAGATGCAGCTGATAACAGTAACTTGATCTAGAATTGAGCCGGCATTTCTGTTTCTGATCCACATTTGCCCTGTGCTATGAATTGTTTGCCTTTCACTGCTTTACCCAATTTTAGTGGGCTTTTCATTCCGGATTATCAATTTTGGTGGTAATTTCCCAACGTTCCAAATAGGGCAGTAGTACCTGTCTGGTTTGCCGTCCTGCCTTGGACGGCTTTGAATCCGTCGTCTGTTTGGCATGTAAACAATCGCCGTCTGGCTGCTGCGACCAATCATAGAGTAGGTGTCTGCGGCGATGGGAAAAGCACTTGTTGGCGGCTGCAAACTTGATTTTGCACTTGCACCTCATGTTGTACGACGACGACGGCAAGGACAGTTGTAATGCCGGTGGAGATTGTAGTCGTGATTGTTGACTTTGCCGGTTAAGTGGCCGACAGCGGTTTCACACGCACACTGATTGCCACGCACTCCCATTCGGACCTCCTGTAGGTGCACGAGCTTCCACGGTAGTGTGCAACACTTTGTGGGCAGTCAAAAGGACACCACAACTACAAGTCGAAGCCACGTTTCATCAACTGAATGGCGCTGAATCTAGGTCCAAGCGGCGATAAGGTAGAACAACTGGTGCGGAGGGTGCTTCGAGTGGGTTCTCGAAAGAGCGCCCTGGCGCTGGTGCAGACCAACTGGGTGATCGACCAGCTGAGCCAACTTCACCCGGGCCTGCAGTTTGAGGTGGTCACCATCGACACCACCGGCGACAACATTCTCGACCGACCGCTGGCAAAGATTGGCGAGAAGGCCCTCTTCACGCGTGAACTTGAAGATGAACTTCTCGCAGGGAACATCGACCTGATCGTCCACTCGCTTAAGGACCTGCCCACCACGCTGCCTGACGACTGCTGCATCGGCGCCATCACCAGGTAACACAACAGCGTTCAACTACTGTATGCTCTTTTTAAAACAGCAATCCTTTTCAGGCGCGAAGACCCAACTGACTCGCTGGTGCTGCGCACCGGCCTCCACCTTCCTCGCGCTGACGCCACCCTGGAGGAGATTCTCGCAAACAACCAGAGCATAACCACCTTCGGCACGTCATCACTGCGGCGGATCGCACAGCTGCGGACACGGTGTCCGGCGGTGACGGTGAAGGACGTCCGCGGCAACATCAACACTCGAATCAGAAAGTTGGACGCACACGACGAGCACGGCTACGACTGTCTGGTGATGGCGACGGCTGGTTTGGTCCGCGGCGGCTTCGCCCACCGGATCAGCCACCGTCTGAACTGGTACCACGCCGTCTCCCAGGGCGCCCTCGGCGTGGAGTGCCGCACCGATGACGCGTACATGGTCACCGAGGTGTTGGCGCCCCTGGTCGACCAGCGGGCACTGCTGGAGTGCCTCGCAGAGCGCGTCCTCATGAAGTGCCTCGAGGGCGGATGCTCAGTGCCCATTGGAGTGCGCACCAGGTGGAGTGAGGACATTGTGAGTGAGAAGACTGAACTTACACTTGAAGCGATCGTACTTAGTCTGAACGGCACACAACGGGTGGAGGCCACCGCCACACAGCCACTGGATGACACGCAATCACTGCCAGCAAATGCGCAACGTGCAATGCCCACTGAAGAAGAAGGCCGCCTCGACTGGTCACTGTTCGACTTTACCGACGTCTCGGTGAGGCACTTTGATGATCAGTTGCAGGTGCGACTGCACAACGCGGTTCTCCTCGGCCGCCGACTGGCCACTATGATGATCGACCGGGGCGTCCGCGACATTCTGTCGGCCATCAACCGGGCCAAGCAGCAGGACCAATAGTAGTGAGACCCCTTCCCCCGTTTCCTTTTGATACATTCTCCATTTCTATACACTGTTTTGTAGTCTTTTGTTTGTTCTACTAGTATAAACTCTATCTGTTAAATCTGCCACACAGTTCTTTCTTATTTCTTTAACTCATCGCCAGTTTTAACCGAGTTCCACATCCAATCATTAGGTTATGGTAAAAAATGTACATTTGAAAAAAGCTAGTGCTCAATATTTAAGCAGTGTGTATCCGCCTTTCAGTTGATAAACTCAACTTCCATGGGCGAGAAAGCGTCGTTGTTGATCTTGTTGCTGTTCTGCACCGACTCAAAGAGCGGCTTCAAGTCGGTCGAGCTCTTGATCATGTTCATCATGTCGGCAACGTAAGCGTTTTTCTCTGCAAAACAACAAAAATGAATGAATAAACAAATGATGATGGCTTGTTCGCCAGTTTCGCACTGATCAGTACACAACACTTACCCGCTTCAGGTATTTTGAAGATGCACACAAAAGCACGAATGGCCGATCGACGCAGCTCGTCCTGCTTTTCGTGCTCCTGCTTGACGGCATTTGCCTTCAGCTTGGAGGTGCACGTTTCTTTGAGAATGGCGATGATACTGTCGAGACCTGAAACGCATTTCAAAAGGGAAAGGTGGTTAAAACTAAACAGCTTTACAGTCATGTGTGGATTCACTTACGTTGCAGCAGAGCAGAGGGACAGACCTCTGAGAGGCGAATCAGAATCAGGTAGGTAAGCATCTTGATGTCGTAGGTGTCCTTCAGGCCGGCCTCCACTTGGTTGAGAAACTCAAACATTTCAATTCGATCCAGACAGGACTCGAGCAGGGTGTACATGCACTCAAAAGCGGCCTTTCGCAGGTCCAGACCATCGTCGACGGTGTGCTTGAAGGGACCCATCTCTACTTCGCGCACCAGCTCGGGCTAAGGAAAAAGCAGCAGCAATTAATGGACTTCCCTGGGTGCCAAACAAGCCCCCCCCTCTCGTCTATCTCTGCAACTATGTTAATACCTTGACTTGGGTTTCCTTGTAGAGCAGAGGTAGTGTCACGTGGAGGGTGTCGCGAATGAGCGAAGGCTTATTGTGCGCCGTAGAGTTGAAGGTGACCAGAGCTACGCGGCGCACGTTAATGTCCGGGTCCTGCAGTGTGCCCAGCACCTCCTTCATGCACTCCTTCAGCAGGACGTCCGCCTCGTGAGGGTAGTCCGAAATGGTGAAGCGAATGGCCGTGATGATCGTTTCGCGAACAAAGGACGACTGCGAGTTGAGGCTTCTCAACAACTCAGGCAGAAGAACGCTCTGATTGAGCAGGGCCAACTTGCCTAGACACTCCGCCACCACGTACCGGGTGCCCTCCTCCTCCGACGCTGAATGCTGAATGAGAAGGTCCCAAATGGACTGCAGGTGAGGCTGCAGGTGCTGAATGAGGTTCTTGTCAGTGGACGAGCAGCTAATGATCTCCTTCAGTGCGTTCAACAGCAGGTACTGGCGCTTCTGCTTTTGGGCAATGTTCATCATGACGAATGGTAAAAAACGCTCCAAGTTGCCGACGCTGACGCTGCCCAGGCAGACTGACGCCGCCGACTTGATGTCCTCATTGACCGAGTAGAAGGACTCGAGAATGGCCTCCTGCAGCGGCTCATGCACCGACTCCAGATTCAACTTCTTGCCAATCTCAGCGACAGTCAGCAGAGAGTACAGCTGCACCGAGTCAGAGGAACCAGTGGTTAGTTGCGGGTTTCGTATCTGCTGAATCAGATTGGTGGCAGTCGCAAGGGCAGACTTCTCGTTGAGCAGTGAGATGGCGGCAATGCACTTGGAGATGGAGATAAAGGCCGGCTTAGAGAGGGCCGGAGGACTGTGACCACCACCGGTGGGCATCAGAATGTTTTGCGTTAGTCTGTCGATCAGCTCATTGCAGTCCAGACCGGGAAAGGAGCTCTGCACTATAGAGCAGAAGAAGTTGATCATCGCCGTGAGGGTGGTGCCCTGCAGAAGGGGCGAGCGAATCAGCAGCAAAGCCTCGGGAAGAATCGACTGAGGGATGATGGCCAGGAAAGCCTTGTGCGACAGAATCATCGAAGTCAGCGTGGTGAGTGCGAGCTGAGAAATGTAGAGATCGTTCTCAGAAATCAGAGGAACCATCTCATTGAGGATAATCTCATTAATCTCACTGTTCTGGTAAGTATCTGTTTAAAAGGAAATGGGAATTAGTTCAAAAGGGAATAAACTGACAGCCAAAAACATACTGTAGTTTTTACACAACGTATCAATCAACAGCAGAGTATTGAACTTGAGGGAACGCTTGTTCTGTCGCAGGAATGAAGCCAATACGGAAAATGCTTCCGGCAACAGAGGTGAAAGATTGAGTGGAGTTGGAAACTTGACGCTAAAAACAGTGTAACAGTGTTAGCACAAACTGCTGAAACAAACGAAATGAGTCTCCTACCTGACAATCTTAATGAGTCCTTTAACGCAGGTAAGTCGAGTGACTTCATTTTTGAGACGCTCGAGAAGGAGGCAAAAACCTCCTGAAGGTTGGGCATCACATCGCCAAAGGTGCTGATGATCTGTGCCATACAGGTGATGGCACGCTCTTCACCTCCTGGTCAATGTCGGAAGTTTTCAGCTTGATGAGGGTCATCATGTACATGCTCTCAACGTAGGACATGATGTTTGAGTCGCACTTAATCTCAAGCGAAGGTCGAATAATGGGCACCAGCTGCGTGAGCACCAGCAAAGCCTCCGAGGTGATTTTGTAGAACGGATCAGTGACGGCCTTCTTAATTTCGGTGATCAACGCGTTGAAGTAGTTGGAAAACACCTGAGGCTTGTGCGTCTTCAGCAAAGTGTTCAGAAATGCCAGCGCCTCAATCTTCATGCTAGACGTAGAGTTGTTGTTGTTCAACGAGTACATGATTCCGGGAATAATGTTATTCAGAAAGTTCTTCTTTGAATCGGCCTGGTCAGGATCAGCCAGTGCATTAGGTAAAATGCTGACCAGTTCGCTGAGAAGCTGAAAACAGCTCTGACGAGTTTTGACGCTTTTCTCCTTCAGCTGACGGTCAAGAGAGCGAACCACATCGGGAACTTGATTACGTAAAATCTGCAAAAACTTGGCGCCATTCTCCGAGTTGCTGATGATAGCCCTAGTTTGACGGAGCAGGGCAATGTATATTGCAAAGATATCCACTTTGACATTCTCTTCTCGTTCTGTAACGATAAAATTAAGTGAGTAAAAACCCAATCGCTGTCAATAATTTCTACCTTTGAACTGGGAAACAATGACTGGAGAAATCATGCGGAAAAAATCTTCCAACATGTCAAGACGAGTCATAATGATAGTTTCCAGGACTTTGGCAGCACTTCGGCGAACTTTCCAGCTAACATCGTCGTCGTCACTGTAATCTTCATCGCTGTTATTGTCATCATCGGCATCGTTGTCCATCTCCATATCTTCGTCATCATTCTCATCATCATAGTTGTAATTCGGATCATAGGAAATGTACTGCAAGCTCAAACTAATGATCTAAAAACAGAAAAAGAGTAAAATAAAGTATTTGCAGAATAACACTCAATATCTTACTTGTTCAATGTAAACAGATGCTTCTTTGGACACCTTCGGACATACACTTCAAGAGCTAAAAAGCAAGCCTCTTTCAGGTCCTCGTCATTGCTTGGGATGCACTTGATAATCAGATCAATGAACGCCTTGAGGTAAGGGTCCATTCGAGGACCAGAGTGCTTGCAGATGGCTGCAGAGCAGTTGATGTAGATCTTAGCATTGCTGACATCGCTATTCTTCAAACGGTTCAGAATGTGGTTGATTATTTCAGTGTAAAGGGCGTCATTGCAGGTGATGGTCATGAACCGATACAGGTGATGGCACGCTTGTTGATAGCCGTACGAGAGTTCTCCAGTTGAGGGAGCAGGGCATCTTTGACTGCGGGTAGTAGAGACTCATCACATGGCCAAAGCGAAACAACAAATCGGAGAATATCTCCAGGCATTCCAGCTGCAGGGAAACATCGCCCTGAGAAACGGCATTGATCATTCTACCGGTAATCTTCTTGCAAACGGCGGAGATCAAGTTATTCGCATGGATGGGAATCTCCAGGATTACAGTTTTCAGTCCAATGCTTGAAGTCTCTTTCAGAATTTCTTCTTTTCCCAGCATGTTAGCGCAAAGAGTATCAACGATAATGTCTGCTTGGGCTTCTTTCACCTTTGTAATAAGGGGGCCAAGGCTGAAAAGGAAGATATTGTACGTCAGATCAAAGAAATAATAATTGCACCTGTAAAACACACCATTTGACAGCCAAGTTCTGAACTTCGGCGTTAGTATCCTTCAGCAAGTTTAACAGAGTCTTGACGACTTTCTTTTCTGCATCTTCATCCAACTTGATGGAATCTTTTTGCAGCTCAGAAAGAAGATCGTTTGTTGCCATAAAGCGAAAATCCTTATCACTAGAGGTCATCTGAAAAAGGGTGAAACACGTTATAGCAAGTTTGAAGCGATTGAGTAAATTGAAGCTAGACACCTTTTGAACAAGATTCCCAATCTGGTACGACTGTCCATTCGCCATTTTTTAGCAGGGGTTACTTTTTCAGGCTCAGGGCAGAATTTGACAAATGAGGCGAGTAGCGTGCAGAGACAATGACAAGCAGAAAAAGGGCTTGTTATGGTCAGGTTTGACTGCTAGAACCGTGCAGAATCTTGAGCCTCGAAGAGTGGCCAAGTTTTATGCTGTGATGGTGATAGATGACATGCAGTAGACACCGACTATCAAGAAGGTGATAGAAAGTGTTGTCCAGTTGAATCTGGTGATTAGCAAACAAAGCACATGAAGCTGAAAGAAGGGAGAGAGAGAACGAAGCAAGAGAAGAGAGTAGCCGGCTGAAAAACACACAAAAAAATCATCACTTATGGTCCCTCCGCAGAAGACGGGTTTTGAGCAGGGTTTTATTCGCTTTCATTTCATTGGCGGCAAAAAAAGGCAATTTATTGATCTGATTCAATCAGATTACATGGAAATTACAGTAAATTGTGGTCAGTGAGAATCTGCTTAATGTTGATTGGAACAGTGTCGTTGACGGTGACGGACAGCTGGGCTGCACTGAGGCCAAGCTGGAGCGAACGGCGAACGGACAGCTGGCTGAGCAGACCGTAGACGAGGGCGCCCACCATGCTATGGGGCAAAAATGATGAGTTTTTAATACATTAAAAATTTATCACGTTTTATTACCAGTCGCCGGCACCAGAAACGTTCACTACATTAGGAACTAGTTCTTGAGGTAAGTAAAGCGATTGAATTGCCTGCAAAAAGAATGTGTTTATAAAATGAGTTCATTTTTTACGCCAATGTCACAATTACCTTTGAAGAAGAGTCATCAAAAAGGCTCGAGTTTGGTCCCAGGTGAATGGTCGAATCTGGGTTTTGATCCCGACTGACGTAAACAATGCCATGCTTGCCAATGGTCACAAGGACGCCGTGAATAGTGGCAAAACGCTCTAGCAGCTTGTTGCCATACTCAGTGGATGCGTCAATGATCTCATCTCTATCAAAAACAATATGTTTAGTATTTTCCAATCATATAAAACAAGAAATGGTACCTTTTCAAACTCTTGCCTTCAACCAGCGGAACCTGATCGCCACCAAAGACTGCCCGACAGAGCAGCTGAAGTTCGTAGAAGTTGGGCGAAAGGAACTTGATCGCCTCAAAGCTGCTCTCCCTGATGCTCGGCTGTTGATGCTGACGATCCACTATCTTGGTGACCAGCTGTGGATCAGTAGGCTCAAACCAGACTGCATTGAGGGAAGTTTATTTAAAATGATTAGATCACCTGTGCATATTGCGCAACAGCTCTAGTTAGTCTGACTGCCTCAAACCGGCGCCACCGTTGTCGTTGGTCGTGTGCTTCCCCTCGTCGAATAATTGCTGCAGCAGCTTGGTCAGAGCGGTGGTCTGCAAGAACGGCAACTGCAACTGCAGCAGCAGCAGTACCTGTGAGCCTCGTCGGCCACCGTTGCCAGCACTACGACGACCACGACCACGACCATCAGGCAACTAGCGCTAGCTACCTTTCCCTGCCTGGCAATGGTCATCACTTGCGGTGTCTCTCTTTCTCTCTGTTGACTATTCAGCAGTTGATTGAAGTCGGTGAGAGTGTGTTTGTGCTTGTGCCAAACAGCAAGCATCATCACCAGCATGCTTCATCGGTGCTCACCACCATCCCCACCAGCACCAACATCATTATCACCAGCATAAACAACCTCGACACCAAACTGCAAACTGTCACAGCGCTGGCACAACAACAACGGCAGCCATAATGAAATAATCAAGTTGAGCAAGTGCTCACACACAGTTGCCTTCAACTCTACGCCGGGCGCACTATTCATCATCACCAGCACAACCAGCTCAGCTCAGCTCAACTTGCACACAGTGAAGACCACCGCTTTGTCACCACCTCACAACTCAGCTCAATTCAATTCAAGTCCAAGTGCCTGCTCCCTGCTTCAAGCTCCAGTTCCCCCCCAGCAGGCGCTTCAGCTAAAATGTCGGAACTACTGGAGCGAATGTCCACGACGCTGGACGTGACCAAGTTCCGCACGGTGACCTACGCGGCGGCCTTCACCTTTGTGACGGTCTTCTTCCAGACGATCGCCTTCTCCACACCCAACTGGTTAGCCGCAGACGGCAACGAGCCCATGAAGCGTTTCAACAAGCTAGGCCTCTGGGAGGCGTGCTTCTACGAGTTTAGGGACACCTATTACCTCTACGACCGAGTCTACCGGGGCTGCAAGTGGGTTTTCGACGAGGACTACGCCTTCCTCCTCGACTTTCTCGAACCACGTAAGTTGAACACCACTGAACTACTGAACCACTGACTGACTGATTGACTAACTGATTGATAATTGACAATTGTCAATCCCCTGAGTCTCTTTCTCTTTGTGTGTGTTTTCTGGTGTAGTGAACGCTGTCATGGCTGCTCGCCAGTGGCAAAGCACCGAGACCGATTTGTTTTTTCGACCCAACAGAGAACAGAGTACAGTGCTGCATTTGTCGGCAGTTGTTGCGCACTCTTCGCACTCGATTTAATTATTATCATTATTTTAGCGAGCACTGAGCGAATCCTCCATCACTTTAGCTTTCCATCTCCGCGCAGTGTTGTGCAAACAATCCCTTCCCACAACCACAACCACCACCACTAACGATCATCAAGGCCTGCTGGCTGATCGAGCAATTAGTACGATTGTTTTGCCGGGCTTCATTACACCACTCCTCGTTTGGTTGGTTTCAAGAGGCTAAGTTAGTAGAGATGGAGAAAGAAAGTGAGTTGATTAAGCAGCAAACAGCAAATGTCGAAACGTGCAATTGCTGTGCGATCTGACTGCTGTGCTTGAAACACTCGAGGACAAAAAGTTTAAACACTCGCACCGGAATGCATCCTTTGGCTAATCCACATTTCCATCAACGGTACGTGCCATTGGCCTGGCCACCAAGAGCACTGCTGCTGGTGGTAGTGGACAGTTGTGCAGGTTTACCTGCCTGCATGTGCGCAATCTGCAGCGGGGCAGACAGGCAGTAACCGCTGACTGGTGGTGGTCAGGGCGTTGCATCTCACCGCTGAAAAGAGGCACACTCATTCAGCAGTCATTCCTTCAGTTTTCAGTTGAGTGGATAGCGGCTATCCCAACTACCTGTTCTTTCCTTCCCCCTCTCCCTCTCTCGCTCTTTCTACCTGTCCACCGCGCAAGGTGGCAAGGTGGCAGAACTACCACCACCACCACCGTCACCACTGTTTGCAGTGAGTGGCAGCTGAGCTAGGCGAAGCTTTTAGCTAGCACATCTCCGCAAGCACATTGAACACACTGTGTTCCTCGGCCAGCGAATAGCTGACTGTCTCCAGCCGTTTGTTGTGCCCTCTCTCCCTCTCTGGCCGATCACTATGGCGACTGGACAGCCACAACACACCGTTTCACTTCCGAGATGATTCAACCAGCTGCTGCCTCGCCGTAACTCGTCAAGGAAGAGATGCTCCATTGCTGATGCCGATGCCGATGCTGCTGCTGCAACTGTCACCCAGGCGCCCCCAGTGTACTTGTTGTCCGTGCTCGATAATGTCAATTAGTGTCTAGTGCTGATCGGACAGACAGACAGCAGCAGTCTTCTTCCCTTGCCTCGGCCTAATTAGGCAAATCGAGTTCACATGCAACTGAGTGGTCGTTCCCGGTCTTGTTATTATTTACATTCCTCTGCACCGCCAGCGTGATTGTCTGCCTGTCTGCTGTCTGCCACAGTCATCATCAGAAGCAATAACACCGTCAGTTCGTTTCTCTCTCGCCCTGGTGCAAAGTGAAAGTCGTCTCATATTGCCACTGCAGCTCATTTTCTCACTGGAACCGTCTCCTAAATTCACCTCACCTCATCTTTGATCATCATGGGCAGCTCCACCAACTACTCCTCCAACTACGACGGCGACTCCATTGAGGATGACCGGGTCGAGAGGGAGGGGGAGGCGCTCGACAAGCGAGAGCGCATGACCGACGCCCGTTTGGTGGCCGTCGTGGCCATCGCCATTACCGCCCTCTCCACCTTCATCGCCTTCTTCAGCCCAAACTGGCTCGCCTCGGAGCGCCGCTTCTACGGCGCCGTCTTTGTAAAGCTAGGCCTCTGGGAGACGTGTTTTCGCAGCTACGTCTCCCCCTACGACCTCGACATGGCCAAGTACTACGCCGGCTGCAGGTGGATCTTCGCCAACGAGTACCAGGACATTCGTGGCCTGCTGATGCCAAGTAATGAGAAAGGGAGAAAGCGAGAGAGGGAAAAAGAGAGTTGCTGATTGACATTTGCTAATACAGCAGCACACTGCCTAACAACCAAATGAAAAAATGTCCTTCACTGTGTAATGAACGTACTAATGAATGATGTCATTCTGCTTTTTCTCCCCCTTTTTTCTCCTTGACAGCCTTCTTCATTGTGACCCAGATCTTCTACACCATTGGCTTCGTCTTCCTCCTCGTCGCCAGCATTGGCGTGCTGGCCATTCAGCTGTGCTTCATCATCGAGAAGGAGATTCTCGCCATGCGAGTCCTCTCACTGCTCATGTTTGCCTCGTGTATGTGTTGACCTTTGCCCTACTGCACTTCCAGAGTACCCCTTTTTATTACCCCGTTTTTCCCCTTTCTTTTTTCAACCCTTTATCCAGCCCTCTTCAGCACCATCGCGGTGATTGTGTTTGGCATTCGCGGCGATGACCGTGACTGGATGCCCGGTCACGAGCACAACTTTCTCTCCTGGTCCTTTGGCCTGGCGGTGGTGGGCGCCTTCTTCTCCTGGATGTCCACCGTCCTCTTCTGGGCAGAAAGTCGCATCCTCTACAAGAAGGAGCTGAAAAAGGAGCAGCAAATGTTCAACATGGAGAACACCGGTGTGAAGCACTGAGGCACAGTCACCGGCAGGCAGTACTTCTCTTCCATTGTCCACCTGTTCACCTGTTCAGTCACTACCCCCGCCACTGTTTACCCAGATTTTTTCCAGGTCGAGTATGAGCCAACTTTGTGAATGCACCACTTCCAATGCTGCCTGTCTGTCTGTCTGTGTGTGTCAATTTGCTCAGTGAAACCAAAGTGCTTCAACTGGCTTCATCTTTCTCTTGCCTTTCTACTGAAGTCCTGTGTCAATGTTTACTCTCTCTCTCTCTCTCTCTCTCTCTATCTTCTTTCTCTATCTTTTTGCTTATTTATTCATTTGAATTATCCCGCAATACCACTGCTCCCGATCCCTGGCTCACCGCAATCACCACCAACCAAACATACATACACACACCACAATGTTTTTCAGCAACAAGATTGCAATATTTTTTTCCCTGTGACCCGGTTTTTTGTTTGTACATAGAATAAGATCATCCTGGTATATTTCTCAATATTGTTTTACCACAAAAGTATTAAAATTCGTCATTTTAAAAATCAATAATTTGACAAAAACTGTAAATGGCACTTTATGCTTAAAGCAGATTAAAATGTCAATGGACCCAGACTCTTCTTTTGGTAGGCAGTACTTATCGTAGAGGGAAACTCTACCGCACAGTGAAAGTGTGTAACTAACGGTAGTGATGGTGGGCGAAAGTGAAAATGCCAACTTATTCACTCTTAAACAAACTGTCAAATGAACGTAAGATCAAAAGAAAAGAAAACTACTGACGACAGCAGGCAGGGAAAACTGTTAGTCTTCTAATTACCTTCTAGCCTGAGATCGAATTCCATGTGCACTCTAAGTGTGTCTCAAACCGGTTGACAACTGGATCAGCAACCGGTGAAGTGTCGTACAACTGCAGAATTGTTCCGCATTCGAGCAGGCCAGCAGCACCAGCATGCCTGCATTCTCTTCCTGGACTCCTTGATTCAAATCAAATCAACTTCAAGCTGCAATGCCAAATGCTTCACACAAAGGGCACAGAGATTGTCGTCAAACACGACAGGTTCAATTGAGGCAAAGTTCAGCTCCGGATTCCCAGAACCGATCGGGGTGTTTGCTAAGCGTCTTCTATTTCCCAATCACGGGACTAGTTGTTGAATGTTGTTTTGCAAACCCGGATTTTCACTGGAAACTGCAAATTGATCAGCACTCTTACGCCACAACTGGCGAGCGAGTGTGTGCGATTGTGATTGTGAGTATGAGCGAGTGCAGTGAATGATTTGCACTGCTAGAACACCGTCTGCACTGGCAAGGTGGTGGTAGTGGTGGCATTGTGTCAGGTAGTACAGTGCTATGGCAATGACACAAAAGTGAGTGAGCAGTCAGTCAACTCACTGGGGACCAATGACAGCTAAGATGATGATGCAGTGTACACACTACTTTGTTTAGAGAAAGAATGCTTTTTTCCCGGAACCATTACTATGCAGTGGAGATTCAATCGTAAAGGTGGAAATTACCACCGTTGTAGACTTTGTCGCCGTTGAAAAAAACAAAAACATCTTGTGACTGCGCTAGAGCTGGTGCAGCCCAGAGAACTACTGTCATCCTCAGGAGGGCGCAGCTCATTCAAATCAATCAAACACCGCTGGTGCTGAAACAGTTAATCCCGGGCAAGTGATGCTCATTCACTGTTCCCAGGAATTTTGTCCATTTCTTGTGAATAAGTGTTTGCCTATTTGACAGTGCACTGCAAGTACGCTTCATCTACATTAAAATGAACTAATGGCACTTTGCGAGTGAGGCAAATCAATAGAAAGTGGTGAGAACAAGTGAACACGGAAACGGTAGTGCCAACAACGCCACAGGCTCAGCAAACCAGTGTCAGTCAGTCAGTCAGTCAGTGGTTGCTTGCAAACAAAAACTTTGGTGTAGGTCTTCAGTTGGTTCAGTGCACTGGCACAATGTGAGAATATTACCGCCAGCCTGTCTGTGTGTTGGCCTAGTGTGTGGGCAACCGGAGAAGCAAGCGAGCACTCCAAAAAGCAGGCAGCAAAAAAAGAGCAAAGTGTACGACGGTTCGGGCAAGGAGGCAAAGTGGAGGTCGGGGTCGACAGAATCTGTCCGACAACGACTCTTTTTTCTCTTTCTCCTCTTTTCCGTTTCTCTTCCCGTCTGCTCCGTTCACTTCTAATTCCGCACTACGACACGTTCTCAGTTGTAGTAACCGGTGTATACCGGAGATTACATAACCGACTTGCGAAGAAAGGAAGAGAAAAAGAGAGGAATGAAGAATGAAAGGGAACTGCTTGCTCTTTCTCTCTCTCCAGAGCGACAATGGCCGACTGATAGACGGGAGGACAGCATGTGATCAGGTGCGCTGGTGGTGGCGGCGGCTGTTGAAGTGAACACTGTTGCAGTGCGAACCAAGCATCAGTGAAATCAAAAAATGAGAGAAAAGGAAAGCAGATGATGCTGCTGTTAGGCCTGCGCACAGATTTCCCAGCAGATTTGAGCAGTGAGAGAGTGAGTGTGTGTGTGTGTGTGTGTGATTTGCCAAGGCTAAGGCCATTCTGCCAGTCAGTGCCTGTGCTTTCACTTTCTGTACACTTTACATTGACAAATTGATCGACGACAATTCTAGTTGACGCCGATGAGTTGTGATTCTTCTTTCATTTGCCCGGCTGCCCAATCTCTCCCACTCTCTCTCTCTCTCTCTCTTCTCTCTCTCTCTCTCTCTCTCTCTCTCTCTCTCTCTCTCTCTCTTCTTCTCTCTCTCTCTCTTTTCTCACTCTCTTTAGCGTTTTCGCCCAACCAGCCAAACCCGGTTCAGTGGATCTGGGATCTTATGCTCACTCGTTGCATGTCTGTTGACAGACCATTAAATTTAAGAAAGAGAGGAGAGAGAGAAAGAGAATTGCCTGGCAGTGGTGCCAGTGGCAGCCTGGTGCCCACCGGTGTTCCACCGGCCGCCAGATCAGGGAAGCGAGAGCGCGGACATAGAGAAAGTGTCAGTGAACGGGCGCCTTTTGGTCATTTCGAAATCCGCTTTGATCGCTCTTTCCTTAGCTGAGCCACTGCTGCTGCTGGCATTGTCAGCCCACAAGAAAGTGCCTCTTGCGCTGTAGGCTCAATGAAGGACTGCTGAGGGCGGCTGATGACGCTAACTAAAGATTGCCTTCACTGCATGGCTTCCTTCTTCGCACCCTCTTTTTTTCGTTTTCACATCTGACATTTCCTGTTCTGCTGCTCTTTTTTTTGTCTCCTTCAGTTGGAAGTTTTGAAACTGCAAATTGGCACTTTCAGCAGGCAGCACCAGCATTCACTGGCGAACTCATTGACTCGTTCACTTGCAGTGTGACTGCCTTTGTGTCGATGGCAGTCATCATCAACATCATTCGCTTTACATTCAGTGGCATGTTGCAAGAGCACACTGTTCAGTATATCAATTATACACAGAGAGGCAAACAAATAAGACTAACAAGGCAAGTGACACTTGCACCACCACCAACGCCATCAGCTCCAATGTCGATTTACCGATATTGCGCCAGGCCAGACGCACTCTGGATAAATCACTGCCGGTGCTGCTCCTTCAAACAAGCGAAATCAACCAGCAAAACTCAGACGCCTAATAACGAAAAATCTACACTGGTAATGGAAGTTCAATAGACCAGAACTGCTCCACTCAATCGGTGCATCCCTTCTCCCAATAATTAGAAAGAGATATCAGTTAAACGCAAAAAATGGCAAGTGACATTTCATTTGATAGGTAGACAAAAAGTGTGGAGAGAGATTAACAATGAAGTAAACGAAGTTTTGCTGAATGCTGAATAGCAATGATCTTGATGTTGCAGTGAAGATGAAAGGCAAAACAAAAATGAAAAGTTTTTGTTGTCGTGAGGTTCAAAGCGGCACTTGTCATTTGAAAGAAAAAGTTTGGTGATAAAGGCAAACACACGGTTGGATTAGGGACCAAGTAAATGAAAAGAAAAGTAAGGATGATACAAAACAAAATAAAAAGGTATAAATTGACTCAGGTTGAGGATTGAGGGGTTCGGTTTAAAAGATTTTTTCAGTTGTCAGTTGTACTCATGAGCAGAGTGTGAGGGATGAGTGGAGAAGCCGACATGAGTTGAGCTGCCCTTTGAAAGTGTGGAGGTGGTGTTTGCGGACTTGTTGGCAAAGAGACTGGCTGCATCCAGTCCGGCAGCGGACAGTCCCGACTCGATGGCGCCCTGCAGCAGGTGCTCCGTCGGCTCGATGCACTTGTTAATTTCAAAGTTGATCTTTTCCTGGGAGACGCCGCAAGTGTTGAGCAGCATTCGCAGCCCTTGCAGCATGTTGGAGAGAATTTTAATCCGATTTCGAAGCTGCTCATTGTCGACGATCAGCTCATGAGCGCGAGTTTCATTCTCCTTCAGCCGTCGCTTTGCCTTCTCGCGACTCTTTCGCACGGCAATGTTGTTCCGTTCCCGCTTTACCTTGTACTCCTCGGTCTCCTTCACTGCTGCAGGAATGCGATTGGTGGCCGTACTGCGACGCGTATACTTCCGATGGCCGGGGGTGGCAGAAAGAGAAGGTGAACAGGAGGAGGACATTGAGGAGGTGGCAAAGGAGTGGTGGAGAAGGTGAGAGTGAGAGTGAAGAGCGGGGTGATCAACAGTGCTTAAAGAGGGCGATTTGGGGGCACTGTGATGAACAGCGCCAGTACTTCCAGCACCACTGGTTGCAGAGAGCGAAGAAAGAGGTAACCACCGGGGGACGTCGAAGTTGAGGAAACCAGAGGGGTTGGCACGGCGTAGGGGTTCGAAGTGGGCGACAGAGCACTGTATCGACCGGCGGCGACGAAGGACGAAGAGACCGTCGAGGAAGTGCTGCTTAAGCTGTGGTGGTGGGCGGGTGGCGGATTCGGGTAGGACTGATGAGGACTGCTTTGTTCGGACTCGGAGTCAAAATTGCCGCTAGGCTGTTGTATGCCTCCACCACCACCGCCGCCTGCTCCTCCATAAACTGACTTCCACACAGCTGAGGCTGACGGAGACTGCATCTCGTGCATCCGCCGACCAAATGACCGACCATATGACTCATAAATTGTGGACGGGGAAAGGTGATGGTGGTGGGGGTGGTGGGAGTGGTGAGAGTGATGCGATTGATGTGGGTGGTGTGATTGATGAGATAGCTGCACAGCGGACGAGGAACTTGGGCTCTGCTGCTGCATGGCTGCACTGAACAGCTTGCTCGTCTCCTCCGAGCTGCACTGCTGTTGCTGCTGTTGCTGCTGATGCTGCTGCTGCATCGGGGATGTGCTTCCCAGTGAGGTGTACGGGTTGGAGCGAAACCCTGAGCTGACCGCTGCCATGCCTGATACTCGCTCACTCAAATTGAGGCCCAGATTGAGATTGGTGAGGGTGTCGGCAGTGAGTGCCAAACTTCGAGAATGGTGGCGATTGTAAACACTGCTGCTGCTGCTGCTGCTGCTTTCCACTGAATAGCAGCCAGCTGTTGTTGTTGACATTTGAGGGTGGTTGATGCCACTGCTGCGTCGGAGTGCTGATTTGGAGTGTAGGGAATGATGCAGTTGTGGCGGTGGTGGTGGCGGATGGAAAAAGGTTGACGACGACGACTGATGTTGCTGATGGCGTTGAGAAGTACCTGGGTCTAGGTATGACGTCGCTCGAAACAGATATTCGGGCGGTAAATCTTTTGCAATCGATGAAAAGTGCGTCAGATGATGGGACGTTGAGGATGTGCGGTGACGAGTGATGCTTGCCGAAGCAAATTCCAGTGGTGCGTGGAGCTGATGCTGCTGCTGCTCCTGTGGTTGTTGTTGTTTGTCAAAACCAAATCCTGGATTTTGGAATGCTTCAAGGAGTGAAGAAGGTGCAGTTGTTAAAGAGGAAGAGGTGGTAGTTGAGGAGGAGGATGAAGCACAAGAGAAAATTGCCGCTTCATTTGAGGGCACATTTGAAGAGTGGGCACTTGAGTTGTCGATAATCAGTCGGGGAGCGTCCGAAGTGTCCGATTCATCGGAGTTTAGATTGCTTTGGTTACTAGCTGCTGACTGCCCCGAGATTGGCTGGCAAGTGTTGCTGTTTGGGTTAAAGGGTGAGTTGGCGGAAGAGGACGAGGAGGGAGAGTTACTCATAGAAGATCCGTACATGAGCAAAGGCAAGGGACAAAAATGGTAGTGATTGTTTGGGAGATAGGTCAAAAAGTGTTGGTAAGTGACAAAATAAAAGTTCGTCAGATGGCGAGGTATTTTGTGTTTACAAAAAACAAAATAATCAATTTGCAGTTGAGTTTGAATTTGACTAGTAAAAAGTTTGAAATCTTTTATTTTCAGAAAATTCTTGCAAAGTTGAAGTCAGTTGTTTGAGCAACTCATAGAACCAGCTCTAATATTCAGTGTTGGCAGTCTTGGAAGAAGTGTAGCAAACTCAAATCAGCACAAAACTACAAAAATAACAAAAAGTTTCAAAAAATAAAATAACAATAAAAATCTGATAGTCGATTGGTCATTGTGTAACTGTTTTGGTAGAAATTGTTGGTGGCACGGTAAATTGCTCGCTCACGTGGACAACCCGACATCAATACTGCTGCTGCCAACGTCGGTCACAGCAAACAAAAAAAAGAAGTCACCGAGTGAGTGACATCGGAAGCGAATTGGCAATTACTGAAGTGTGGCAAGAGAAGTGTCGGAGCAGTCTGGCTATCAGTGCCATCCGCAACTGTTGCCCACAATTCGACTGCCGACGACAGAAACTGACAATCACCGACGAAGGCGGCGGCGGCTGATCGCACTGAGCTGAGCGCATCTCCTCGAGCATCACCACCACCACCATCAGCATCATCATCAGCAGCAGCACTATCACTGGCACCACCTCCTCTCTTCGCATCCATAATTAAAAAGACACCTGATTATGCAATCACAGCACCTAAACTCACTAATTTATTGGCTCAACGCTGGCGTTCAGTGTAAAAACCTCGGTGCTTTGTGTATGGTTGTGTCTGGTGTTGTTAGTGCAACTTGCTCCTATACGTACTACAGTGCCATTTTCCTCTCCTTCACTCTCTTTCCCACCTTTTGTTCTTTCCTCCCTCCTACTTTTTTGTCGCGCCAATTTAGCTCAAATTTTAAGTACTAGTATCATTAAACAGATCACTTTTTCACTGGTTTCAGCAAATTAAGGCATTTGTTTCTAGATAAGTTGTAATTTTTTTAACAAAAAATAAAATTAAAGTTATCCTAGTTGAATACATCGGTTTTGAAATCAATGCAGTCACCAGCTGCTAGTCACTGTTGATTACACAAAGGGAAAGAGGTGATAAACTTGCATCCCTTTTCACGTTAATCTTCAGCGACCATGAACTGTGGAAATGTAAATAAAAAAATCTCTGCTCGACATTGCCTATCAGGCAACTGTTGCAGTGAAGTGAGGAGGTACTCTACCGTAAAAAAGTCCCTTTTTTGCTAAACTCTAATCTGCTTGGTTTTGTTGCATTGAAAAGGCGCACAAATGGTTGCCTGTTATTTGCTACTTTGTAATCAAGGTTGTCCAAAACAAGCCTACCAAGCACACAAGTTTAATTGGCCAATCGACTTTAATTAAATGATTTTTAAAGCAAAATTACCGGGTACTTTGGCGATGCTGGTGAAAATATTGTGGAAAACTTTTACTGTAGAATCTTCCGTGTTTGAAATGAACTAGGGAAACTTTTTACTGAGAACGGTAGAAAGCAAAAAAAATTGAGCGTGTTTCAATGGCAACAAAGATAGGCAAACAAAGAATGTGAGAAGAAAAGTGAAATCAACACTTGGTGAGTGGTTGTTGAGCATCCAAGGAGGACTAGTCTACTGAAAGCTGATCCAGGAAAATTGATGTTTCAGAGAACTTGATTTGGCGGTTTGTTTGAAAACTCTACAAGTCATCAACGAATGAAGCAGAAGAGAATGCTTTGGCAACGTTTCATGCGTCTTCTCTCGGTCATGTGGCCTTTTCAAATGAAACACATGAGCACACATTCTGGAAAAGTAGAGATTCGCCGACATGAGGTCTTCTTTTTCTCTGGTGGCGATGGCACTGCTGCTGCTAGCGGTAGTTCTGCTGTGGGGTCGTGTGGTTGCAGACGGTCTCTTCTTTTCCCAGTACTAAAAGTGTCTGCAAAGAGTCTCTACTGTTTTCCGTCTGGCAACAGCTAATTTCAATTGCTGGCAAAGGAGTGAGAAAACGGTAGTCAGAGGGTAGCAGTACCTTGGACCTGACTTTTACACATTTTCACTTTAAAACAGTGTGTATTTTTTAGCGCCTACCCAAGCACCCAGTGCCCGCCATCCATCAGTTCCACTACCCATCACTCTCAATCGATGAAGATTTTGACGTGGTGAGGCCAGTACTTTCAGTGTAGATTCCGTACAATGAAAAAAAGTAGTAGCAGTAAGACAATATAGCAGGTGGTAGTCAACAAAAAGGGAGGAGGAGAAATAGGAGGAAAATTGTGTGAGAGAGTGAAGAGGGGGCAACAATGAACCACTAAGTTGTTTCAATGCTACAATGCTGCCACCAGAACAACGGCGACCACCAGTAGCTAGCCCAGTTCTCTGTTCTGCCCTACACCCTAAACTCCAAACAGATTTTTCACCACTGTAGACAGCAATTACCACCTGCCCACTCCTATGACTGAGCTTGTAAGTAATCTCCAGGTAATAGGCACTTGAAAAGAAAAAGAGGAAATGAAATACGAAAACACTGACAATTTAAAAGCGCTTACTATGTGTTCTCCCCTCACATTCTCGCTTTCTGTATGTTTGCTAGCCCGTACCGGTGCCGTCTGGAGAGGAGCAGCTTAAGTACTTTGCCCAAGAAGAAGAGGTGCTCCACTACACTAAACAGGCAAACTGCTGTCGTACCGTACCGTTCTCTGGTACATTACCGCTGTGCACCTAACCATTTAGACGCGCAACATTACCCCATTTGCCTGTTTTTGGTACTAGCACTACTGGCACTACTGCCAGTGCGACCACCACCAGCGTTTCTGACCTCATTCAGAAAGGAGTCACCAATGAAGTGAGGTGAGTTCACTCGGTGCACCCGGTGCACACACAACAAACTGTGGATCATCAGATAATCGGTGCATGGCGATCAATAGTCAACAAAGGTGAGTGTGAGTGCGCAGAACAGAAAGGCAAAAGAAAAAGGGGGAGGCAAAAATACCCAACTCAAAAACATTTAAGTGCAATTAAATTAGTCTTCCGTTTAAAAGCATAAATAGTAGTAGTGCAGTTTTCCACTACTATTTTTATATCAACAACAGTCTGATCAATAATATCCAACTCACCTAAATAGAGTACACTTTTCGTAGTAGTGCACGTAACGCACTCAGCTTTCTCAGCTGTCAGCGGACAGGTGTATCGGTGTGTGCCAATGAAGGCAAATCAATTTTTACGCAAATTTTAGAGTGTCTCTTAAAACTGAGTTTGTGTGCGGTGTTTATCGTACAAGTCTAGTACATTTCAAAACTGAATACCAAACGTGAATGTGTTTCCGGAGAAAACGCCGAAAAAATAAAATGTGCTCTTCTGTCAGGCCAATTGACAGCGCCTGCTGACCTTCATGCTGACCTAAAGGCATATTACTTTTTTACATTCACTCAAAAAAGTACGTCCTGCATTGTTTTCAAAGTGAGCACTCTCGTGGCAAATGGCAATTTGATGTGTGTGTTGTGATTGGTGTGTGAGTGCAGCTTGTTCAGCTAAGCCATAAATGGAATAATTTGTGAATCGCCTTAGTAATCACGTACTTAGCCCGAATACTGCTCACTGCACCGACCGGCACCAACTGCCGTAGCCGTATCTGACATCAAAACACAGAAAGGGCAAGTGCAAGTACCAAAAAAAACTGTCGACAAGAATGCGACAAAGTTCAGTGCTGAAAACAAAATAGCTGAAAAGTTTGGTTTTGGCCAAACTATGCTGATGGCTATTGAAAGTTCAATAAATTCATTGAAAATACAGCATTTTTTCTAGCCAATTTTGCAAAAAAAATTCTAGACGGAAGCATCAGATGTCACTAGCAATGACAAACAATTTATTTTTTGACAAACTTCACTGGTTGATATCAGTAAAGCGACTAGCTAATCTAGCACTGTACTACTCGTACAGTGAAAACTTTTACAATCATAAAAAACTTTATCAAACATACTGCAAAAAGATTTTATCATTATAACATTAAATGAGCAAACTAATAAAAAACCACAATAAACTAAAAAAATCCAACTACTTCAAATATAGTTTTTTTCTTTTTTCGAAAACTTCAATTTTTACATAAAACATGGATGTTTTTAAATAAAACTTGTGGTTTTGACAACAACATTGGCACAGAGGTGACAATGGAAAAAATTCAGGGACACAAACAGGAAAAAGAAGTAAACAGTTGTCCTGTTCGAAAACCAATCAAAGTAGTAACATAATACACAATTGCTTCTGGCATTCCATTGAAATTGAATTAAAAGAATTGGCAAAGAAACTAAAATAAAATTGCAAAACCTTCAATTGAGGCCGTTTTGAAGATAATGTTGCGGCAACACCACTCCCACTGTCACCACTAACCCGGACATTGCAGTGAGCTCAAAACAACAACAGTGGCCGCACGTGATCTCCTAACGGCATATGAAATGGTAGAGCTGATTGTGGCGGTGATGGCCACATCCCCCATCCCATCAACACTACTAGCAGGCTACCAAATCACCGTTCTGTCAAATAGAGCACTTCAACAGGGCATTACTGCAGGTTTTATTGAATATAAAATAAAAAAGTCAATGTGCAACGCTGCAGCGCTTCACAAAACCGAACCTTCAGTGCTGTGAACGAGTGCTGGTGGTGTCCTCGTCGAGGAGTGCCTGTCAGAGTGCTGTTCACACTGAACACTGACTAGTGCTGTCTACCTGCTCACTCACTCACTCTTTCCCTCTCTACCTCTGCCTCTCACTCACTCTCTGTTTCGAGTTCTTACCTGTTCTGAACTGCCTGCTACCGCTGCTGACTTCTGTTGCGTCGCGACAGCAATGTTCAAGTTGCTGCTGCTGCTGTGTTTGGTGTGGCCACTGCCAGAACCAGTGACTGCCTGCCTGCAATGTGCCTGTGCAGGATTGTTCAGCTCGGTGGTTGCTGCAGCTTGTTCCCCCTCTTGCAACTAACAACTGAATTGTGTTGCCTAGTGCGGCGTTGTCAGCGTAGCTTCGTTGCGAAGGGAAGCAGGGAAAGAGAAAGAACTGACAGCAAGTGCAAAAGAGGAGAGAAAACTGTAAACATCACCGGAACATCTCGCATCTCCCCCACCTATTTTTCCCTGAGCAACCAATGGTACCAGCACTGCTGCCACTGCTGCTGCTGGTCACGCTCACCTGTCGTCGATTGGCCTGAAAGAACGGCATTCGTATGTTTTGATTTTCTACCATTTCCCTTCCACTTCAGAAGTCGGTCATTTTTTGGCATCGACCAGAAGTGATTTGTGGCAGTGATCGAAACTACTGCTGCTGCTAGCTCCAGTCTCAAATTGCGTCTTTGATTGAGGCAGTTTGAGGAGAGCAGACAAGCAGACTTCAGTTGCCATCAAATGCTCGCGCCCAAAAGTGCCAGTTGAGCTGCAGTTCGCCGATCAAAATCAGCCACTCCGTTCAAAACCGTCGTCTACTTCGCATCTAAACTAAAGTTCAACCAAAGTGCCTGTGCAACAAAACCCTTCCTCAACATGTCTTCCTCAATGGACGGCGCAAGTGTGGTCTCTGAAGGACCGACCACTCGCAAGTACCGCTTCAAGACTTCCTTCCTCCTGCTAACTGCCTCCTACATTGGCCTGTTTGGCCTCATCGCCATCATCATCTCTTTTTCCAGCCCGTACTGGCTCTCTTCATTTAAAATGTCTATTCGGATTTCAAGAGACTTGGTAAGAGCATTTTTCAGTCAACGCAAGTGTCAATCATCGCAATTTTTTTTCTCTTTTTAGGACTTTGGAACTTTTGTTTTGATCACTACAGGTATGTTGTTTACTGATTTTGGTGTTGGTGGTGTCTCTGATAACTGACACTGGCTGTTTATCACAACAAAACAAACACAGACACCCACCGTACCATACGATGAAAGGTTCACTGGCTGTCGATGGATCTACAGTCCCATGTACCAGAATATCCGAGATTGGCTTCAGCCAGGTAAGAAATGATGCTTGTCAAAGCAAAATACGTATGCTAACTAAATCAAACTTGCAGGCTGGTTCATTTTTGTTCAGGCAATGATGACCATCTCCATGCTCATGTCGGTCTTTGCAATGATGGCCATCAGCGTTCCGATCATGCACTTTGCACTCAAGTATAACGTCGTCATGATTGGCTTAGCATTCGTTCTGGAGTGTCTTGCCAGTAAGTTGCCTGTGTTTTTTACTGCCGAACATCTCATTGATAAGATTTGTTATTTTCTTTGATCAACACTGTTTCTGCTTGCCCATTGACAATCTCTCTTTATCTCTGTTCTCCCCTCCTCTCCTCAGCTCTGTCAGGCGTTCTCGGCTGGCTGGTCTTTGCCATCAAGCATGACACCCGCAACTGGCTGCAATATCCCAACTGGAACTACCTAGACTGGGCCTTTTACGTGGCAGTGCTCAGCACAGCGCTCAACGGAGCGGCGGCGGTGCTCTTTGCCATTGAAGGACGCAAGGCGTACACCAAACGACAGCGATTCACCAATCTGGTGTACAACATGCATCCAAGGTTTACTACTTAACTTTCTACCATTCGTTACTTCTTTTTGCATTTTCAATCATTCATTCATTATTCATTCAATCATTCAATTCATTTGCATTCTTTCATCCGCTTTTTTCGCTTTGGACTATTCACTGCACTTTTCACTCTGCTTCTCACAGCAACTGCCTCATTTCATTTGCACTTCCATCACTTTGCTTCCCCCTTTGCCAATCAATTTTTATTTCCGCCCAGCCACATACCACTCTACCAGTCTTGTTTCACTGCTTTCTTTTTTCCATTTGACACTGCCCACAACTTTACAAGCACTCAGACTGACTATCTGCCAACATATCTTACAAAATTTGCCATTTAAATTTTGATTCAATTTTTTGCTTGTGCCTTAACCTTTTGCTTCTTTTGTATACTTTGGCGCCAAATATTTGCACTGACTTTAAACTGAACCATGCATGCACACATAAACACACACATATTCTTTGAAGTCGTTGTCCACTGAGAATGGAAGTTATTGCTATGTAGCCCAGGAGTGACTTGAGAAGCACCACCGAAGCATGCTTACCCAATTCGATCAATAAACGAATCAGTGAAGGCCACCATATGTGAATGTGTGTGTGTCGGGGCAAATCAATCAGTGCACATTCCACAGCACATCACCGTCAAACGTCAAAATCAAAGTCAAAGTCTTCAGCCAAAAACCTACACAATCATTGTCTGCTTCACACTTTCGCACATTCTCTAACATTCTCTATTCTCAAAACATCTTTTTCTATACTTTTCTCATTTTCTTCTTTTTCCTTTTCAGAACTCCAACAAACGGCTTTGAGACGATGCCACTGAAGCAGCCCCTGCCGCCCGGTCCGCCGGTGCACTCCACTGATGCCTCTCAGAAACCGTACGGAGAACACCAGCTGGCACCGCCGTCTCAGCACCAGCACCACCAGGGCAGTGGACGAGGCTTCAGCCACGATCAGACCATTGCCTCCAATCAGTCCTCCCCGTACGCCTCCATCTCCCGCTACTCGCAGCAGCAGCAGCACGGGGGCAGTGGCTATCGCAGCAAATCCCCACCTCAGCCGCCCAGTCGACCCTCTCAGCAGCATCAGTACCAGCATCAGCACTCGAAGCAATCTCAGTTCACCGCCGTCTGATCCAAAAGTGCCCTCCTCTAAGTCATCTACAAAAATCCAAGCACACACACACCTATACATTCCTCTTTTTATACCTTATACTTTTAATTTAAAAATTACCTTTTTCTCTCTTTTCTACCCTTTTACATACCACTTCAGAGCTATTTTTGTGACACTGCACAACTCTCTATCCAATTTACACTAATCCACCCGCCTTAAAGCTTTCACTTTTTCAAGTGGCCATCATCAATACCCGGTGCCTCCATTGGTGGTGCAATCTTATAGTATTTTCATCATAAACACCATCATCATAATCATCATCGCCGTCGTCGTCATCATCATCACACCTTAACGGCAACTTGAACAAAACAAAGCAAAGCAATGCACCCAAAACAAATCACAGCCACTCTCATTCAAACAATGTTTCTCACACTCTTTTTCTTTCTTTCCTTCTCAACTGTTCCTTTCCCAGTAAAGCTCGTGCAATTGTTTCCCACTTAAATAATATCACTTACCCGGTACTCGAGACCGTCGGCACACGTCTAGCACATAATCCATAGTGGCCGTGGCAATGTTCCCATCCATTATCACGATTGGCGCTGCGCACAATTGCCTCTCAAACGTTGATACCTAGAATGCAAGGTAGAGTAGAAGAAAAGGAAAGAGAGGGCCTTAAAAAGAGCTTTTTGCAGTTTTGGAACAGCTCAGTGGCACTTTAAGCATTGTCACTTTGGCCCTTGTCAGCAGCAGCAACACTGATCGCATTGCGAGAATGTAATTCGGCAGCTGACAGGCTGCAAAAGCACATCGATTGCCTGCCGTTCACCAATTTCTTCTTTCTTTTTAGTAACATTCCTCACAGCTGTACCATTTCATTTGATGACTACACTTTCCGTTCTCTCAAGCAAAAATAATAAAGGCGTCCAATCAGTGGGCCAAATTAGTCGTCGTCGTCGTGATTCGTCACCACTGTGAGCCAGTGCGACCAGTCAGTCAGTGCAAAGCAATTACAATTTGCAGTTGGCAATTGGAGTTCCAGCAGAAAGATGAGCAGAAAAAAAGAAAAAAAGAAAAAGCAGCAAAAAGAGTACTTACAAAGTCTCGATCGATGCGCTGGTGGACGCGAAAGTCGCCAACGAGGAGAATGCATTCACCGTTGCCTTCAATCGTGACGGCGCAGGCAGATGTTGGCAGGTCCTCCAGCACGCGAATTCCACCGGTCATCTGTGAAAAGAGGAAGCAAATAAGGGTGACGCGGTGGTGATGCGGTCATTCTCCGCATCTGTCATCTCAGGCCTTGGCCATCTGATTAGCATTAGAGCTTTTTCTTCACTCACCGCATTGGGGTTGTTCTCCCGAACGAGTTGTCCTTGTCGATCATTGCCCACAGCTGTGATCAGCAGACACTGCTGGCCGAGGCGGAGGATGGCGTCGGAGATGTTTCGCCCTACGCCACCGAGTGATGTCTGCACTGATCCGCCATAAGTGGAGCCGTCGAGCTGTAGGAGTAGAATGGAAATACAAGGTTAAAAACCGTTATTTTCTGAGGTCTCGTTTTACAGAATGACAACAATTAAATTGTGGCTGTACAAAGGTTGGGCGGATGAGAAGGAAGGAAAGGACACATAGTGCCAGGTGATGTTAGTATAGCGCCACTAACTGTTTTCCGTTTCCTAAATGTCAATGGACCCAGGCTCAAACGGCAGTTTTTAATAAATTACCGAAGCAAGTACTAGATTTCAATGTAGTAGTTTTATTCCTTTTCCCCTTTCATTTTCTTTCCTCAATTTAGCAGTCATTGCAGTCATTTGCTCTATTTGTCACCATTTGGCCTTTTCAATGGCCCTTCTCCCTTTTTCTCAACTGAAAGTTCTCATTGCTTTTTCTTGAGTGCTTGATAAATTGCAGCCAATCACTTTAGATGTAAATTCAAACTGTATATTGACGACTAGTTGAGGAAAATGAAAATATTTTTCCACAACTGAATTTGAAAAAAATCGACTTGAAAAATTGTTTTTTGTTGTTTGCAAGGCGATCGGTCAAAGACTACTAGGAAAAAACAGACAAATAGATAGCTTGTCGGCTCTGAAAATGAATAAATATTTTGCACAAATTCACAATCGAAATTAATTGTTATTTATTCCCTATCTAGTAACGACTGGTTTTATGTGATGCAACCCATTTTCTTAGAATTGAGTTCTTACTGCAGTAAATAAGTTTCTGTCACTATCACTGTTTAGTGTATTTTCTATTGTGCTGACTTCATGTTTGTTATGAGATGAACTGCACATTTTCCATTTTCTGATAGCCAAAAAAGCACATCAGGGCCATTATGCACACGACATTGACAGTAAAATTAGTCAAAGATTAATAATTTATACATCTTATATATCATTTGCTTAGAAAACCAATTCTGGACAAAACTGGCAAGCGATCTGGGACACAGCAGCATCAGCATAAAAACTGGGTTTTCTTCTTTTTGGCGTGCCACTACCAAATTTGTATGAATGTCACTGAGGCAAACAGACAGGCACTCTCAGCTATTGAACATTCAGTAGCGGTAATTAGTGCTTTGTCAATAGTAGAATTTTGCTGTTAATTCTTTAGTTGTTTGAATTTGGAGATTTGTAACCAATGCAAAAAACGGCTAAATGGAAAGTTGAGTGAAAAGCACAAATAGTCACTTGCGTCTGGTGCAAGTTGCAGCCTTCTGTAAGCAGACTCGCTACACCGCACTGAACTTTAAAGAGCATCCAACTACTGAGGTTGAATATGCTGTTGTACAGCTTGGCAGTTTAAACAAACAATTTGACTAATTTAGAGTGTTCTGGATGCGAGTGCTACCAGCTGAGTGATAAACAAATAAATGCCGTCTGTGTTTGAAATAAAAAAATAAGTTCAATTCATTAGCCTAATTCAGCTTGCCTGCCTACACTGCTTCACATTTGGTGACATCAATTGAATCAGCCCAAAAGAATGAGCCTGTGACTGTCAAAATTGAATTAGTAGGCAAACAGACAGCAAAGCAGACTCCTGCCGCCCGAACTCCAGTTGACTGTCACAGCACCACACACACAGTGGCGATGGTAATGGTGATGGAAAGCAGGCACAGACAGCACAAACAACAGACAACAAAAACAAAGGGGCACAAATTGTCAGTCACGCGTTGACGACAACATTCTGGTGAGCATGCAAGCAAGGAAGCACAGAATGCACAAAGTGTCGCCAACAAAAACAAAAAGAAGAAAAACTGAAGTCCCCACTGGTGTAGAGTATCCCTGCGAGTGGTACTGCCGTACATTGGACAGCACTGCAAACTGCACACTGCCTACTGACTCTGTTCAATGAATTATTTAAATTGCCGGCAAAATAACCGCTCTCTTCTTGCACACATATTGGAGAAAGAAGAGCAGGGCAAGCCAGGGCACACCGGCGACAGCCACAGACTAGCTCATTGCTAGTGCTGGTGGTGCAGTGGACGTCATAAAGTCGTCAGACGGTCGTCGTCGCTATAGCGTCACCAGACGTCACAGTTTTGGGCCTGCCATCGCTACCATCACCACCAGCAGTCTACTCCTACACCTACTTCTACTCTTTCCACTCCTTCCAGCCAGTTACCATCAATACATCAAATTAATTATTTACCATGTTTATTGGCAGTAGTAAAGTAAAAAGTTAGGGCAAATTAGGGGCGATTTATTAATCTAACTAATGTTTAAAAACAGCGGAAAAGGAGATGTATCCGCTTACACCAGAAAAATAATTGAAAAACATGACTGCATCTAATGAAGAATTCACACTAGCCGAACCCAAGCACAGCTACTGTACAACAGTTTCTGCAAGAAAAATAATTAGTGTCAACCCCAATTTCTATTAGTCAAGTGTTTAATTAGTTGCTGATTCTACCACCATCACCCGTAATTGCGCTTAATCTTAGCAGCAACTAAAAGAAAAGAAAAAATGCACCAACTCATTTTCTACTGAATTCCCAGAAAACGCGAGCAAAAATCAGCCAGTCTGTGGCGTAGTAAGAATTTGCACACACTTCTTCACACTCAATTAAGCAGTTGTCGGCTTTAATTGCCACTTGAGACTGGAGGCGTCAGTGACCGAACCCTTTCTTTTACCACCCTTGCTCAGAAACTCACCCTTTTCTTTTTTTTCAGTGTTTGCCCTTACTAGAAAATAAGAAGTGTTGCAGTAGACAGTAGCTGATCGATTGAACGCCAACTCAAAGTGACGCTCGGAAGTGAAGATCAAACAGTGAGTTGAGCACACATTGAACTGCCTTTGAATAGATAGCCAAATAGATGGCTTGTCAGAGGATAAAGTTAGACTAAAGATAGACTTCTAGACACGATCATTGTCTGGCGCACAGTTTGCTCAATTGAGTTAATTAACACTTTGGTTGACGCTTTCTAAATGTCGAATTTTTCGGCAATTTATTTGGCAACGTGTAAACTTTAGTAAACGCCAAGTATTGTTGACTGAAGCAGTTTTGACAGCAAATTTTTCACTTTTCTTTTTTTCAAAGATGTGCGACCTTGAAGGAGACATTGAAAGTGTTGGTCTGCTGTTGGACACCACCGTGCACATCTCCAACACTGGCCGTGTTTTTGATGAAGTCAACCTCGTTGATGAAAAGAACTTTTTGACCGTAAAAGGCGTCTACAGTTGCATCGGTTGCTTAGTTGAGGACATTCTTCCTTTAGTGGGTTACCGTCGTTCAAGCATTACCGACTATCTGCTGGTGGACAAACATAACCGACTACTGCCGTACAATGAGGAGACGGTCAAGGAGTTCAATGAAAAGTTGATGTTTTCTATCCAAAGAGGCCCTGATGTATGTCTGGTAAAGGAGGGCGACCGCTTGTTTGGCGTTCTCATCGACCACCACAACAGGGCTCAGGTGCTGGGCACTGTCACTCGAGTGCTGCCAGTGAAGGAGGAGGAGGAAACCGAAGAGGCAACAATAAAGAAGAAGATGAAGAATGTTCTGGTGGTGGGCGCTGATGGCAGCTATCAGCTGAGTGACAGCAAAACTGTCAACTTGGACGGCATCATCAAAAGTGGCGCCACTGTCGGCGTCGTCTCCCTCGACGGCTTTCTCCTTCTTCAATCTGCTGCTGCTGATCATTCAGCAGAGAGCAACTCAATGCCCCAGCTGACATTGATCCTCTCGCCCGGCTATCTGGTACTGCTGAAGGGCCATCAGATCGTCTGGACTCGTCGCCAGCAGCAGCATCCACTATTATCTGCTGTTGATAGTGAGACACTGCTCAATGGGCGATCACTTTCCTGTAAGCACAGTCAAGTGGGCGAAAAACAAATATTTGTGGCCACTGCAGGACTACTTCTGCCAAGCAAGATGAGCTGCGTCGAGCAGCAGCAACAACAGCATCATCCGGAGCCAGACTACTTCAAAGAGCAGAAGAAGTCAGAGATGGTAAGCCTGAATCTGCTAGGCACGCACAATGCCCTATTGAACTATGAAGCCTTTCGTCTGTGTATTGCCACTTATCACCAGCACACTCGTCCATCCGTAAAAACCAAAGAGCAGGGTCAAGAAGACAGCGTTGGGGGAGGTGATGGTACACTGCAGCAACAATCAAGTTAGCTGTAATCTCCTTTTGTGCAACTCTGTTTCAAGAGCACTTTTTTGGTAAACATGAGCAGAACTACCACTCCCTTCAAAAAAACACTAAAAATTTCTTCACATTTACAATATGTATGTGGTTCGGTATCTCCTTGCACTCTCCTTGAACTCTCCGGTACATTGCCTTTGTGTGTAATGATTCGAGCCCAGAGAGTGTGAAACCATTACTGTTTTATGCTCAGCACTTCACTTGCTCACAACCCAGTGTGAAAATGCCCAGAGCTTTAGGAAGGAAACCTCTGAAAGCTGACAAAAGGACAGTGTCAGTGCAAATGTGGAGAAGCAGCATCGATGAATGAAATAATGTGCGTTTATGCCTACCAGGCAAGTTGTCGCATAGGGCCGCCTAATTGTGCTGTGCAAATTAAATCGAATCTAGCACATTTAGCCGACTGCTGCGCGCCATTTCATTTAATTTTCACTCTTTTTATTTCTCCAAAAAGTCAGACAATAGGGACGGCAGCAGTTGCAGTAGCATCACTGATGGGCGACAGTTTAAACAAAGAAGCAGCAGCAGGAGCAGCAGTCGTTTTGACTATCGTTTTCCTAGTGTTCAATTGCATTGAAATCACTGGCAGCCAGGCACTTTTTGCACAGCGGCTGTTTGTTGAGCAGTCCCAGAAAAAAGTGGCAAAAAGGCAGCCCAAGACCATCATCATCATTGCCGAATTTGTGAATGCTTCGTTTAGTCGAGTGCCTGCCCGCCTGCTCACCGTCTGCTCAATCGACGACGTCGAACGATCATTGTCGTCGACGGCGAGATGGCGTCTTCGGTAGCAGCAGAAAATGGCAAATGAAGCATAACCACCGCCCGTGCCCCACCAGCACCGACAATGGGCCGTAAATTGTGAAGTGATTCAGTGGTGAGGAGGAAAAGGAAAAAGGGGAATGGGAACTGGCGCAGAATAGGCCCACAAGCGACCATATTTTCCATCAACTTTCTGTCTGCATTTTCAACTGCTTTTCTTCGACTACTGCTGTTTCTTCTTATTCTTCTTGTTCTTCTTCTGCCTTCTCAGCGTCAACTTATCTGCCCGACAATAAAACTTATTCACAGGACGCAGAGAAGCAGAAGCAAACTGTCAAACACGAAATGATAAATATTAAACAAGGACAACATTGCCAGGCGTCATCGTTGTCCTGAAGCCAGCTGTACTTCGCCTGTAGCCGCTTCCTTAGCTGCGGCAGCCAAACAAATATAATCACGAGCTCATGTGTGCTCACTCTCTTTCCCCCTGTCTTCACTTCACTTCACTTCACTTCTGTTGCCTTCAGTACTTCATTTGCTTTGGAGAATCTGCAACCGGCAAAGCGGAGAGAAAATTAGAATAATTTCTGATTAGAAATACAATTTAATTTGGCACACTGCACTCACACACACACTGTATTCTGAGAGTGACTTTCTGTGTGACAATGGCAGTGGAAAGTTTGCCAGTGGCAGTAGTCCCTTTCTCTTTAAATGATGACATTCAAGACGTAAGACAGTGGTAGACGATCATAGGCACATTCGTTGTCAGTGAAGATTCAATTGTAAAGGGGAGGGGGAGAACACATCATCTAGCATATTCTCCTTAATTCAACTTACGGCTCATCTTTCACTTGCTTGGCAACTAGGCAACTCGTCGGCAACGCTCGTCGGCTCGCTTTTGTCTTTGTCAGTGCCATCTATTCAAAGGCAGACCAGTTCGTGCAGTTAGGGCACCCACTGGGGCAGACCATTATAAATGGGAAACCTACTGAAACCTGGTTAACTAGTTTTCAGCCTGGCACCTACCACTACCATATCCGAAGTTAATCAATTCGATTGCCTATCTCAAACAAAGACAGTTCCAAATGGTAGGAAACGCGTTTGGTTGATTATGTAGCACTTCAATGGAAGTATCCAAGGGCAGCAGCAACAGCACAAAAACTGTACAAACACAGTGGACGCCACTCTCAGAACTCGATTACTTCCCACATGTTAGCAAGACAGTAAATATGAACATTTTGCACACAAAGACAGAGGCTAAATATACCCTTCCCAGCAATACCGCCATCATTGGACCACCAAGGAAGTGAGTTCTCTTCCTTTTCAATCGATTATCGATTGAATGCGGGCAATCGATGCGATTAGTGAAACACGGCACATACTTTCGATGACGGTGCTACTGCTGTTGAGCACTGTGGTGACGAGGCACCAAAAAGTGAGCATTTCAATAGCTTTGCAAAGAAGGAAGAGGAGCTAGACAGACAAGAAAAGAAGGGGAGAATTTGTGACTGCTCCTTTTGCCTCCATCACTGTCACAATACAATTCAATAAAACAAATTAAAAAGTGCTTGAAAAGTAGAGGAAGAGAAGTCAGGCATCAGTGCTGCTCACTCACTGAAGACTGGCTCAGTAGTGCTAGTCATAGGCAGTGGAGGGAGACAAGAAAAAAGTAAAGAAGTAAAGGGAGGGGGAAAGGAGAAAGGAACTGAAATTGCCGACGAATTGAGCCGAGCAATCGGCAGACTAATGGGCGCCGCGTTTAACGTGGTGTGGAATTTTAATACGACATCTCGCCATTGACACTTAATTGGAGAGAGGTATTAGGGAACATTGGACTCTCTTGCTGGCTGACTGTGTGGGTGAGTAAGTATGCCAGCTTGGCAGGGCAGCCAAAAAACCAAAAGAAGGAAAAGACATAAACCAAGGCCACCAAACTAAGGAAGACGAAGTTGCGCACGACAAAGATGCGGGCGCTCAATTAGTGCACGCCAATGAAGACATTTTAGGCAGGCAAAACTAGAGACCCAGTTTCAGATTCTCAAAAGGCGTCAGCAACAGCGGCAGAGCCAAGTACCAGATCCAAGTCCCAGATAAAGTGGTAGTTGTAGTTATATTAGCAGTGAACCATAAGCCAGACAGCCATGGCCATAAATAATCGACGCGATCATGGCTAGTTGGGCAAACAACTCTGTCGCCCGTCTCTCTTGTTAGTCTCAGCTCGAGGCTGTGTACGAGTGGGTGAGAGAGAGAGATGGCGATGATCAGTGATGATGCCACTGCAGGCATCATTCATTCATTGCTTTGGCTGGATGCATCACCGACACCAGAACCAGCACTGTCAATACTGTTGTTTCTGTTGCTGGTGAAGCAGGAGGCCCAGGCCTGGTCGACGACGGCAGAGCAGACCTCTCAGCGGGCACTTCATTTTGCAACTCGACGCCTTTATTAGCACCACACAAAGATAAACACACCGAATAGAAAGAAAGAGAGATAGAGAAATGGGGCCTTGCAAAACAGAGAGAGAGAGAGAGAGAGAGAGAGAGAGAGAGAGAGAGAGAGAGAGAGAGAGAGAGAGAGAGAGAGAGCCAGCACTCCATCGTGCTAATTCACATCGACAGACAAACAGACACACAGAACACCGGCAACGGCTGTATGTAATTCCCCATAAGCAACTTTTGACCGATGTTAACTACTTTTCCCTTCTCTTCTTCTGCTTCTTTACGGCAATTGGCACTCAATAATCGCTGTATTTCATTTCACTTTACCCTTTCTACCATTTTCCCACACCACCGCCGCCTAATGGCCATCGCGGCGATGATGTGCAAAGTATTACACAAGTTATTATCGAGTCGGACTACATCATCATCATCATTGCCAACAGCAGCAGACAGTGGTGCACTACTGATCGATTCGCAGAGTTCTAAATTATTGCCATTACCACTCGGTAGTGTCTGTGTGAGCCAGAGTTGACTGATCGCTGCCTCCGAGGAGGCTCTCTATTCCTTTTCTTCTCTTACTCTTTTCACTCTGCATCTCATTAGGTTCATTTAGCAGGAGGCTTTAGATCGTCTACCATTCATTCCTCTCTGCCCAGCTCACTTTAGCCATTCTCGCAGCCGGCATTCTCAATGCTGAAGCGCAGTGGATCTCACTAACAGCAGAAGTAGCAGCAGTAGCAGCACTCTCGTGGCACACACTTATTCTGGCAGCGGCAAATGGGGCAGTTGAGAGAATCGCCGGTCGCTGTGGTGTGGCCAGCATTGCCCAGTGCCTCTGCTGCTGCTGTCGCTGCCAGTCAGCCAGCTTCACCTCACTGATGCTGCGAGCAGCATTGGAAGAATCGTTGCTCGATGGTGGTGGCAGTAGCGGCTGCCCATTCAGTGCTTCACTTTACGAAGAGAGAGTCAACAAGCTAACGAACACGAGAACACAACGTTGTTTGGCGCAATCGAAGACGGTGAAGAAGACAGGCAGGCAGGCAGCGCTGCAGATTTTGAACTTCAAAAGCGCGCACCAGTGCCAGCAGAAGCATAAGCAGTCGCAAGCTGCACCGTTTTGGTCTTCTCCGTTTGATGGCTGACGGTGATGGCTGAGTTAATCCGGCAAAACTGATGAGCAGCAGTAGTCTTCAGCATTATTACCAGCAGCTGTGATTCTACTTTGTTAACCATTCTTCGGGAGAGTACACCAGCATCAGACAGTTGTACATCTGCCAGAATCACCGAAAGTGCAGCAACATTCTTCTCCTTTCACTATCCACTTACTCACCACCGCCGCCGCCACCATCTCATCTGCATTGTCTCCACTTTTGTCTTGGCCTGTGTACATGTGCCGGCAAATTAAGACTACGTCAGACTGCCAAAAAAGAAACAACACCGACGCGGAGTGCCAGTTGGTGCCGTTTCTCTCTCTCCACTTCGTTTCTACCTCACTTTATACTGTTGTTCTTTTTCTGGCATGCTTTCCTTTTCCCTCTCTTTTGTTGCCTCAATCGATACCCGGTAAATGTGTGTGTGTGTGTCCTCAACGATCATCAGCTACCATTGTTGCCAGCACCACGAGAACAGCCGAGCCGGCAACAGCAACAGCAGGGCACACTTGCCGTTGAGTGCCTCGCTTTCAACGCACACACACGCACACATATAATTTTGCCTGGCACTGGTCTTGGTAGCTCACTGATGTCTTTGATTCTCCCCACTATGCAAAACACGGCAGACACTGTGCAGCAAGAAGACACACCGGCTCCTCAATGCTAGACGACAGTCTCTGGGTGAGCACCAGTACCTGCAAAACAAAGCGCTCACCTTTATCACCTGAAAAAAACTGTGTGCCAACTTGCTCAGTCATCTAAATTGTCGTTCGCTCCATTGTAGCGTGTGTGCTTTGCATAGATTCTGCCACCACTCTGTTCTGAGCCTGGATAACCAAGAAAACGGTTTTGCAGTTAGAGACGACTGCACCTCACAATGATGAGCACCGGTCAACATCAGTTCAGCATCACCGATTTATCCTTTGCATTTAAAGAGTACACCCCCATCTGGGCGCACAAACCGTCATCGACCTTTTCTTCCCTTCTTCAATTATCTTCACTATTGTTCTCAATTTTCTTTTCCATCATTGGCAACGATTGTTCGGTGATTGTTGCCCAAAACCAGAGCAGCAGCACATCATCACCCGGATCTTCAAACGGCATTCAACTGACCAAACAACGAGTTTCAACGTTGGCAACAGCAGTAATAGCTGACAAAGTACCAGCATTGTTTAAAATTCCTCTTGTACAGCAGCAGCAGCAGCAGTTGTACAGCCACCGAAACGGCTGTGGGGACAACTTTAGTGCACCGAGCATCAGCAGCAGCTATCATCAGCTCATGGCCAATTAGGCAACGGTCAAATTGCAAAGACAATACCCACACACACACTCACAGACTTTGCACTGTCGATCCATCACGTCTGCCGTTTTCTGCCTTGTCGCCTTGCTATTGTCATGCTAGTTGGGCAGCAGGCGAGGCAATCAGCCAGGCACATCAACAGCGGCAATCACCACACACTTTGCAGACTAGGCGCCACTAAACGAAGAAGGAGAAGGAGAAACGCAAACGCACACCACTGAAAGGGGTAAATCACTGGCAGTACTGTGATAGCCACAATTCGGCGTGATCAAATTAGCAGTGGGAATCAACAAAGAAGGAGGGGAGAATCAATTTACGTGATCGAAGTGGTGGGGCAGTTCAGATAGAAAAACAGCAGCAACAACTGCAGCAGCACTGATGAATCCACTGCAGTGAAATGCACCCGTGACCAATGGCCAACACAAAACAGGGAGGCAAAACAGGTCTCTGTGGGCTTTTGCGAAGAAAATCACCACCGCCCCCAAGACCACTGGGTCCCATTGGCAAGGCCATTGGGCAACGGGGGCAACAGCAGCAGTTTCATTCTCATGGTACAATTCGCCACGACTACTGCATCAGCAATCACCGTCGACAACAGCAGCAACAGCATCAACAACGGCGAATTGTCCATTTGATCCATTATAATTGCCTTCAACGCTTGCCTACTACCACCACTACAGCAACTTTTTGCACTTCAACGGCAGTGAGTGAAATAGTGAGATAGTGAATGAGTGCGTACCACTGGTGTTGCTTTCCTTTCTTCCTCTTCTTTCGAATCTGTGTGTGCTTGTGCAGTGCAGTGCTGCATCCAAAGTGCTCCTGGTCCATTTGAGACTCAAATTGAGTTCTCTAGTGCAGCAATCTCAATTCGACCTCTTGCTTTCTTTCATTTTTTTCTTTTTCTGTTCTTTCTCCATTTTAATTCATTATCGGCCATTAAATTTTGCAATCTGCAGCAGTGTGGTGTTTTTGCTCCGGCTCGTTTTCAACATCTTTCTTCTTATTTTTTCTCTCATTTTCTCTGCCCCATAACCACTTTAAAGTTTTTCTTCTTTTATTTTTCCCTGCATCTTCTTATCGCCTCTTTATTGCATTCACTTCATCTCCCTCACCAGTTTGCGTTTTTTCTTTCTTCTATTGCTTCTATTTCTAATTGCCAACAATTTTCTCTTGCCCTCTTCCTTCACTCTAATCTGCTGGCCAACTTGAGAAAAGACAATCTCAAGTTTTTGCGTTGCTTTTCTCGTTTCCTCGTTTCTTCTTCTTCTTTTTCATCACTTTTCTTTACTTTGCTGAATCGACGCACATCTAGAATACACACACACACCAAACAGCACAGCACACAACTCAACCCAGCAAACACATTCGCATTCTATAAAACGAGCTCAAAACACGAGGACGCTGGTGCATTGTAAGTGCCCACGCGGCAAGTCGTGACCAGCCACCGCCATCAGCACGCGTTAATGTGTTGATCCATCGTCCTGGTAAGTGTGAAAGCAATGGCAGCAGTAGTGGTCGTAGCTGTAGTCACCATCATCATCATCATCATCATCAACTAGTGCACTACTTGTCCAGTGGTTGACAGCCCTGACCAGTGTGCAGACTGCAAAGACTGCCGTTGTAATTGACGCTCCTCTTGAACGCACTTGAGCGCTGTACAGTGTTGATAAGGGAATACCTTTTGCCAGCTACGCAGTTCACAGTGTTCACAACACAGACACTGCCGAGTGGAGCAGATTTGTAATGCAGTGAGACATTAGCGAGAAGAATTGAAGGCGAGAGAGAGAGAGAGAGC
The DNA here is from genome assembly GCA_024499935.1 of Tyrophagus putrescentiae. Taxonomy (NCBI): domain Eukaryota; kingdom Metazoa; phylum Arthropoda; class Arachnida; order Sarcoptiformes; family Acaridae; genus Tyrophagus; species Tyrophagus putrescentiae. Next base: position 4,903,774 of record JAMZRA010000008.1, read on the forward strand.
GAGAAGATCGACGCACAAAGAGTGCGCTTCCCTGTCTAAACCGTGCTGGCAGCGTGCATTCAATAATTAATTGCAAAAAACAAACAAAATGAACAAATCTGCAAATAGGTAAACAGTAGTGGAACTGGCAGTTGGACAGCATAATGTATGTATGAGTAGGCCATGCACTGGACTGGTGCACTGGAGCACTGACGGCACACTGCCCTGATGTGTATGTGTGCAGTGGGTAAACATCGCCGGTAATGAGCTTCGAATGAGTGAAATTGCCACTGCTAGCTGGTGTACAACAGCAGCAACAAAACCGTCACCAAAGTAGCAGACCGTTGATTTATGAAAAAATCCGCCGTCCGAGTAGTCTCTTTTCCAAGTAGGCAGTTTCTACACTCGGTCCTTCTGGCAATCTCAAAGACTGGCTGCTATGTCTTTTGGTGCTCTTGCTCTAAGTGGCACCAGCATCAGTCGGCAATTTATGTGCACAAATCTTAATGTCCACTTTTTGTAGTTTTGCGACAAAACTAGTCGCTTCACTGCCCAGCTCTACTGCCCGGCATCACTGTAGCCTGTTATCAACAGCAGCAGCAGAAGAGAACAGCAGTGTCCAGTGTCTAGTTGCATGGAAAAATGTGCTAAAGAGGGCACACATTGCTGGTGCTGCTGATGATGATAACTGTTCACTGCACACACACACGGCGAGTGGATGGCAGAGTGGATAAACAGAAACATGAAAGCGAATCCTCTTCGGTGCAGTTGACCAGTGAGCAGTGGGCTGTGGGCTGTGTGGTACGCCGGCCACTGACAATGCCTGCACTGGTAAGATTCAGAGGAAACAATGGTCAAGTGGACAAACAAGAGCACTGAAAAGCATCATCGTTCAATAGTGGCATGTGTTGTGCATCCTTCCGCTGCTGTTAATGCTCAAATTAACTTTTAAAAACTGCCTATAGCCCAGCTGCCAAAATGCTCGAACCACCACCAAAAACACAAAGTCAGTCTGGCAGTTAGATGAACTAGAAAAAGTAAGTCAACACATAAGCACTCACACACACAATTTTGCTGTTCATCGGTGGTCATCGTGCCGTTCTCATCATCACCACCACCATCATCATCATTGAACAAGCATTGAGCACTGCATTATTTAATAGCGATGTAATTTGTGTGTGTGTCTATGTGTTTTGGCCGTTTTTCTTCAGTGCTCCTTGCTTTTGCCCTTGCTAGGCCGCTCATCGCCGACTGTGCACTCATTAAAATTAGCTTAAGTGAAGTTAGAAAGTAGGAAAAGAAGAACGACGGTGCAGTCAATGGTGAATGGTGAGTGAGGAGGATAGAGAAAGAAAGAAAGAAAAACAGAGAAAAACTGCGGTCACACGCAAGTGCAGCAATGCAAGGAAGACAGACGCTGACAGACACTGTAACTCACTGGAAACACTTAAATTTATGCCACTTAACGCAATCTCTCATTTCGCTCAAACATGGAAAAAAGCAAAAGCAAAAGCAAAAACGTAGCCCGATTCTCTTTGTCTACTGCTGCTTGCTGCTGCTTTCACTTCCACTTCCATTGTTGCTTACCGTCACTGTGCACACATAGACAGCCTGACGACCAGCCGCCTTGCGCCCTGCACAATGAGACAGAGAGCTGGCTGATCGATACGGCGGCAATGGCAGCAACAGCAAAACGAGCCTTTCTATTAGACCGACCAGAAGAAAACACGAAGCCACAGAGACAAGTGAGTGGTAAGACAAGGAATGCCGCTCAGCAAACGACCGTTTGCAAAACAGAGACCAGTGGTCACTGACTTGGCCATTCACCACTACTACTTCTACTTTAACTTCCCGTTTTGTTGATCAAGTAATCACGGCGACTTCCTGCCAAAGTACGGCAGCAATTGATTTTTGCAATCATATACTTTCGCTAACCGGACGGCAGAAAAGAAAGAAGGAGAAGGAGCAGAACAAAGGAGGGCCTCACTTGGGTAGCAATGGCAAGTTAAGAAACACACAGCAAATGACACGCTGGGCAAAGGCACAAATTAGAGAAAGCGTTTACGCTGGAAAACAACAACAACAGCATAAGAAAGTCAAAACAATTCTCAGTAGTAAATAAATAAAGTACACTAAAAAAGTAGTTGAGGAAAAAAGAGACAGAGTAAGCCACGAGCAAATTGAATTGTGATTAGCCGACGAATTGAATAGTAATAGGCCAATTTAAACGGTGCAGAGTGAAACACAAAAGCAGGCACTGGGAGCTATGTTTCAATTGACGCCGTCTGCCGGCTGTAATTCACCTGGGAAAGGGAAGAGAAGGCATCACCAGATAGAAAACTGGTCGATGTCGGCAAAAGCAGTCTCACAGACAGACAGACCGACCGAATCAGCAGTCGTACAGAGCAGAGCAGCAGAGTAGAGCCAGTGCAGCCATCGTAGAGGAAGCGTGGCGCCTAGCATTGATGGATCGATTGACATGCCAACCTCTTCTAGCTTGGCTTGCTGTAAATCCATTTGCTGAAACATAGCCATCCAGGAGCACCGGCACCATCAGCAGTCTCTCAATTGAAAGAGAGAAAAAGAGTGTGTGTGTGTATTTGGTGCCCGAACTGCGGTAATTGAGTAATAGATCGAGGCAAAGAAAAGAGAACCAAGGCAAAATGGATTCATGGCGGGCACAAAGTGAAACGGTAAAGTAGTAGTAAGTAAGTGCAGATTGAGTGTTTGAGATGTCGCAGAAAAGAGAATGTAAAGAGATAGAAGACCGGGAGCAGCACTACTACCACTACTGCCTTACTGCCTGTGACCATCTCAAATTTCGATGTCGATATGGCAGCGCAAAGCACTCAACGGACAGCGATCGTTTGCTATCCTGTCTGTGTCACACACTGCGGCCACGGCCAATGGCACAACACTGCCGAATCACTGCCAACCATCAACTTACTCTGCTGTCCTCACTTGTACAGCACCACAACACTGAAAGCAATCACCACCACCACTGAGGAGCACCATGACCACCACCACCATTGCCACCGACAGTGAGGCACAATGGCCAGCACAATGCTGAAAGCAAAAAGACAGTGGCAGTCATACGAACATTAGCATTAACATGAAGCCGACAACATCGACGTTTCGATACCGCGACATGACACTGCCGACACGGACAACTACCAGCCAACGGAGGAAAAAGCCTCACAAATGAGAACGCCAAAAATGGCCACTAGAGAGAAAAAGTAGTAGGATACGCGAAAATTAAACGGAGGGAAAGCAATTGAGGCGGCGATATTAAGGAGTCATTTGCTGGTGGCCAAAAGTGCATTGTGTGTTTCGGTGTGTGTGTGTGTTTGTCTGTCTGTCTGTCTATTGTGTGTACTCTATGGTCCATTAAGGTCTAGCGTAAAGAAAAAGGAAGAGGAGGTAACAACACAAACAACAGAAGGATGAAGAAACACAGAGGAGACAATCAACTAAAACTACCCGTTAGCCGGCCGGCCAGCTAGCCAGCCAGTCAGCCGATCAATCCAGTAGTCCGCAGATCAAAGAAGGCGATAATGATCGGAAATGCGATTGCACCAGTGAAGCAGAGAAAATGAGCGAAGGCAATAGATAGTTAAAGCATAAAATAATAATAGAAAAGATGGATATTAAAATGGGAAAAGCAGAAAGGACAGAGGGAAAGCAAACAAAGCGCCCATCACTACCAATTTGGATGCTAATTAAATCAAAGCTATCAGTGAGAGTGGTAGTGCTGCTGCGTCTGCCTGTCACCAGCAGCCTGTTCACTTGTCGAGTGAACCTTGTCTTGCTGGCAACTGCCTGCAACCATCCAAACAACTACTCCTTCTGATTATGCTTTCACTATTGACGATATGAGGGTTTGCAATTAGTGACAACATGACCACCGCTATCACCAAAAACAGTTGAAGCTAGGTTGAGGGCATTGGTCATAAACTGAAATATTAAAACGGACAAACGACCGGATGGAAAATGTCATTGTTTTTGTTAGTAAACTCACATTTAAAGAGAGAAACAGCTCTAAAAGTATACAAAAGTGAGTCTCAATTTTGCAAACAAAGGCGTCGATGTGTTCCATTGAGAACTGCACTGAACACAAAATGACACGAGGACCAAGTTCACCAAACAAATTGCTGCCAATCAAGAGGAGAGCAGAGAGAGAACAGCAAAACCATCCAAAAATAGACACAAAAGAAACTAAACACAGCAACACCGGTGCAGCCTTGCTAAAGCTTTGTAGAGAAAAAAAAGCTCAACGTGAGAAAGAGACGCTGCAAATTGTTTGAGCGCACACACAAACAGCCGTGCGCTACAAACAATTAGCCGAAACCATCGACACTGTGCCGCTGTGTTCCAATTAGTGATGGCATTAGCGATTGCACTTGGGATACAAGGTAAAAGAGGGCTGTTTTGCTATCTGAAAGGACACTTCTGGAACATGGCATCTTGCGGAAAAAACAATTGAACGCAAACATATTGTGCTCGAGCAAACGCCAATCGATAGCCTGTAAATGGTCAATCAATCAAAAGCGCACACACAGTGCACTTCGGTGCAGTCATCGATCTTCAGTGAAAACTTAGATTGAGTCTTTACTTAAAACTGCTTCACATTATTGTTTTGGTTTTCAAAATCCCAAAACACATTTTATTGAGTTCTTTTTGTATTGATTGAATATTTGTCAACGTGAGTAAAAGCCACCAGCATTTTTTTAACAAACAAAAATCGTTTTTGTGCTTGTATAATCTCCGATCTACACACTGCCGCTAGAAAAAATAAAAAACTGGTAACAAAGTGAGAACTTTTTTTGAATATAGCAATTAAAAGTAAAAAAGGGGAAAGGAAGGAAACCAAGCAAAAAGTAGTGCAGGCAAGCAAGCGGCACTAACTAGCCACACACACACACTATTGATAGTTCTCTGTAAAAAGTAATGAAAAGAGCCCAAATAATGGGCGATAATTGGCTGAGGCCGCTAATGACTGGGTTCGAGCAACAGCAGCTCAAAAGGGCACACACAAAAAGTAAGTGTAGAGGCAGGCAAATGTGGAATACACACAGAAAGAGCACACACACATTGGCCCAGTGCCCATTTGCTGGGCCAACAGTGCCCCCCATCTACCCGACACCGAACAGTGACAGGAAGAAAGGCAGACGGGACGGAATGACTAGAAAGGCACAGGGCTGCCATTGCAATCGAGCCTAATCAAACACTATGCAAACAGAGCTCAAAACAGCTCACACACACTCACTAACTGTGTGTGTGAAGGATCAATCGATCTTGGTGCACTGCTGCTCGCGCACAACGGCTGCACCATTTCACCGACCACGACGACGACATAGAAAGGCAAAGGAGGCAGGGGACAAACGACGGTAAACGTTGTCATATAAAGTGAGCAAACAAAGTTGGAGAGCAGCAGGACAACTTGTCAGATAGCTTAGCCTAGTACCAACTAGAGCACCATCAAACGACCTACTGTACACTTCTACTGTACCAATTTAACTGTATTTATCGCTTTTCAGAGAATTTGTGAGAATTTTTCTGAACAAAAAACGTCGGTCAAAAAGGCAAATTTTCTGAATACAAAAAAACGAGCAGATAAAATAAGTCAATGAATAAGAATAAAAATAGCAAAGCATTAAAAAAGCAAAAGCAATGCCGTTAATGCCGGCAATTGATTTATGTAATACTTACGATCAATGTCTTGCAACCAAAAACGGTATAGAATTCAGATCATTTTTCCTCCTCTCATCACTCAATGATTGAACCTGCAGGCAATGCCGTATTTCAGCAACGACTGAGCTTGGGTAGAAAACACACAATGCACCAACAGTGTTTCTCACAACAGTAGACAATCACACACATTTAGAGAAATGGGAGAGGGTGGGAAAAGTGCAATTCAAATTGACAGACACCGCTACAAACAGTCAAACCTCAAAATAGAGGAACAAAACAGAGAAGGCAGCAAAAAAGCGGGCCTTATTTGGCAGTTTTCTTTTACCATTTCATTTTCGTTCTCACCCTGCAATGCATGCAAACGGCCTGATCAGCGGCAAAAACAACAACAGCAGCAGTAGGCTTTTCCAAACTGCCAAATTGCCCCAGTTGAAGAGTAAACAGTGCCAGGCAATAAGACTTGAGTGGAATACAATGCAAAACACAAATTGTGTCACACAAACAAAAAGGTAATGGAAAACAGACAGACAAAAAAGCGGCAAGTGATGAGATGGGAGGCTAAAGCCACTGAATGCAGACAACGAACAGTGGGCTCAAAGTGGCCACAGTCTGTGAACCAGTTTTCCCGGCACAATCGCCAAATTGTCAATGTGGCTGCTGCTGGCAAAAGCGCGTGTTGATGATTCTTTTTGACGATGGCAACTGCTAAATGCACACACAATGTTGAGAAAACAGGAAAATTTGCCCGGTGCACGCCAGCATGCAAAAAGCTAAAATGCAGCCTAAATGCAAGCAATAAGAAAGGTTGCTGTTGGTGCAATAAAGGAGACAAGTTGAGACAATGAGGCGCTCAGCTACACAGAACAGCTACGCAAACACATGACAGTGCAGCAGTGTCAGGCAGACTGCAAGGAACGAAACGGGCAAGAAGAGTGGTGCACCACCCTCGAGGTCAATAAAAAATTTATTAATTTTGCATATTCGACAGAAGTGCTGCTGTTCAGGCTTGTGAGTGCCATTTATCACGACACACACACAAACTCACCAGAAAGACTGACAGTGTGTTAAGTGTGGGGATAGAGATAGATTGTTGGCGGCTAAACAGGACAAATGACGCTGAACTGCTGGGCTAGAGTCAATGACTGCTGTTCTTGAGAAATAAAAAACTGTTGCCAATTTGACTAAACCGAGCATTAATGAGAAAAGCTCCCTAAAAAAATTGCATTTTTGTTAGTTTATTCTGGGCCGACAAATGCTGCAAATCGTCTTGCCAGACTGTTGTAAGTGAATGAACAGCGCTGACTGATGACTGAGTGTAGATTTGATCAATAATTTAAAAAGTTGAACAAAAACACTGCAAAGAGCCCTCTGAGAATGCTGGAATAGTGCAGCAATGATGTGGCAACAGGAAAAATCAAAAGGCAGTTGAATAAAGTAGAAATAAAGTGAAGGAAAAGTGAGAAAAACAGTAACAAAGTGAGCATAATAAATAGTGCATGAGTGTCACCAAGGGTAGAAAAAAAAGAAAAAAGAAAATTGGAGGCCAGTTTGGCAGCACAGCAGCACGTAAATGAGACGATAAATTTTTAATTGACCAAAACAAAACAACTGCTCACTGTTTAAGTGTTGAAAACTTCAGTGTTGCTAAATAGAAAAACAAACCAGTTGTTGTGAAGTCTCAGTTGTTTGGCAATTGAGTGATCTCACAAGTTGCCCCTCTTAAATTTTTTGTGCAGCGTTTCCCAAAACAGTGCTACTATCAGTTTAAACTTTTTTGGTGCTCACCCACTTTTGTAAATCTCGGCAAATGCTGTCAAGTGTAAGTGTCTCCCTTTCCATGCACCAAAAGCCGCTAATTAAACACTGAGCGCCATCAGTGCAACAGAAACTACTCCAAACCTGGCCACGTTTGCACACACTGACTTACAAAACGCATACAAGCAGAGAATCTTCTACTTTTTTTACAACACTACCGCTAAAATTGAGTTATCTTGCTGACGTTTTTTAGAGTTTCTTCTTTTTTTTACTTCTAAAGCAAGATCACAATTTAATTAGCGTTTTGTCGTTGCAAAGAAAAAGAATGAGAATGAGGCACCGGTGTTCAAAACAGTGTGCAAAGTGAGTTTGTGTGCAGTGCAGAATGTTTTTCTAAGTATCTCTACACTGAGATTCATTTCACACTTCATTCGCCAAGTAAACGAAAAAAAATTATTAACAATTGAGTAAAAAGTTTACAAATGTATTAATTTTACTAAAAAACTTATTTCTTATGCAAAAAATTGTGTAATCTTTAAGCGCAAACAATAGACATATGTGCAAGCAAAAAATTGAATTTTTGTTAAATGTTACAAAAATAAAACAAAACGCTAGAAAAATGTAAAGATAATAAACTGAAAAACAAAAAGTATATCTGTTTGACTATAGTTTTGCAAGCGGAGAGTATGATTGCTAACACTGCATTGAGTTTGCTATCGATTGGTATTAATGTGGCTAATAATTAATAAAATAACAAAAAAACAGAAATAAATGGCAGAAAACACCGGCAAACTAAACCAAGCTGCATTTGATTAGGAACCAAAAAAAATAAACAGAAGTTGTCTTTTTAGCAAAAGATAACAACCGAAATGCAATGCAGGAAAGCCCAGCAACAGATTTGCAGCCTAATAAAGGCAATTAACTAAATGGTAAAAAATATAAAAAATGTTTTAGACATGAACTAGAGTTGAACTATCATGTGATTAATTGTAATTATAACAGGGCAAATAAAACTCTTTTAAAAAATGCAATTTCAATTAATGGTCGTTTTGCCCTAAAATCATTGAAACTTTAGAGCAAAAAAAATGACAACCACTTTGTCTTCATTAGTCATTTCTTGTCCAAAATGAAAAAAGTTTTTTAGCAAGTTTTTATTTTTGTTCATCGATTTTGTGCTAAATTTTAATTTACTAAAACTGGTAAAACTTAGAAAACCGTTAGTGATGACATTCGATGCATTTTTGCGTTATAATGAGTTGATAATGTTTGTTTTATCTTTCAAAAACTATTTATGCAAAGCTCTTCACAGTTGCTCAGATGAATTTGTCCAGGTCGACCAGGCACCATCAGTGGCTATTTTAATAGCGACCACTACACTCCCTTTTCATTTTATTTGCATGTGAACAGTGTTAATATCAATATTGATAATATAAAAGTATTAAACTACACAATAGGGTAAAAATGGAAGCAGAAAAATGAAAAAATATTCTATGAATTAAACGATGAGAATGCCATTGACAGTGTAATTAATTTCCATTAAAGCGCTATCTCTGACGAGCAAAATGTGTGTGAGCAAAAAATATAAGAGAAAGTGTCGAGTCAAAAGATGGACCATCAAGAATGTGAGAGAAAGAAAGTCGCAAATGAGGGCACACAACTGTGTGAGTCTGCTAACACTGTAGTGACGGAATTCATTCAGTTATGGCCAATAATGAAAGTGAAAAGTAGAGGGACAGGCAGTGGGCAAGACAAAGATGAAGAAGTGCTCGGCGATGGGATACACTTTTCTAGCACAGGCACTAATTGCACTGAGCAGCAGTAAGCCGAAAGGCGATTGAGCATAACCAAAACAACATGAAAACGAAAGTGAACAAAGTAAACCTTTAAAGTAGCGTAAACAACACGACCAGCAGAACCAAGCAGACCGTGGTAAAGGACAATCACCATCCATTCCTCTGAACAACTTGTTTCCTCTTTTTTCCCTTTTAGAACAACACTGTCTAGGCCAAAAGTTAAGTAAAAGTACAGAAAAGAGCAAATACTTTCACTACTGCACGGCAACTCAACTGTAATGGCAACTGCCTAATTTCCGATTGGCACACACACATTTGGACAATCAACAGCCTTCATTGCTGCTGAAAGACGGAACTGGGCACAACTGGCCTGGCAACACAATGAAAGACACTACCAAAAGAAAAAAGTGGCTATCCCAGTTACCGCCAAAGTGGGGCAGCTATTTTGCAAAGTGCGGTGACCACAACCACCACAGCTACTGAAGGAAACCAAAGTCATTTCACTTTATGGCTCAACATTTGCCTGGTGGCAACGACGACTACTGCCACTACAACTGCTTTCGATCGACAATGACTGCAGTCTAAGCAGTGCAGAGGGTTGCCAATTAAATGTAGTGAGGGAAAAAGAGAGAGAGACAGCAAACACCGTCTTGACTTTATTCCCACTTACGACCTTTTGCCGTTTACCGCCCTCCTCTTCTTCTTTCCCCTCCGCCCATTTGTCTAATTAGCTCAGTCTGTCTGGCCAAAAGCCGGTCAATCGGTGTTGGCAGTCAAAAAAAGTGCAACAAACCAGAAAAGCGTTCATTCCATTAGCTCATTACTCGCTGATTAATACAACCAGAATATTACGTCTCGGCCATGAAACCAGCCAGAAGCATAAATCAAGATAAAGTAGAAAACATTTAGCATGCAACAAATAAAAATTTTGTAAAAATTTTCATTGCTAAAGTTATGTCTCAATTTTGCGGCTAAACTTTTTTACTAAGCAAATAGGTCAAAATGTAAAATAATCTACCAGAAAGCAGTCCAATTTACAATTTTTAGGCGATGACAAAAGCAGTAGTAGCAAGAATAGCAAATCTTTGTTGCGCACAGCTTAAATAAATGTCAAAACGACCAAAAATGAACAAATTCAAAAGTAAATAAATCAAACTTGCCGGCAGAGACAAGACAACATGCAAGATTAATTTTCTCTAACGTTACTGTTTTTTTCTGCTCGGCTGTGACACTGCTGCCCGTCTTGGAATGCAATCTTTGCCTTCTCCTTCTCTTGCTAAATTGGCGACAAGACAAATAGTGAACGTGGCTGAAAATTCTACCAGCAACAGCAACATGCCCACTTTCTGTTGTGTGTGTCAGTTGGCTGCTGCTGCTGCTGCTACAACTACAGTGCAGAATGAAATAAAACAAAACAGGAAAAAGACAAAAGAAAAGACAAAAGCGGATTGCAAACAGGCACAGGATGGATGAATGAATGAATGCTGCCGAGTAAGGCCTGACGGACATTCAGACAGGCAGACAGTGGTGTGACATTGCAAACAGGCTAAAGAACATTGCTGAAACTGAGTAAAACCTCTAAGTGGGCTGCTGCTACAGCACGGGCCAGCCATAAGGAAGTGACAAAAGTTTTTCAAATTAAAAAAACAATTAACAAAAACTTGGCAACAGAAAGTTCTCGCCTGATGATTTCCGCTTTTGAAAAAAGTAACTGCGTGAAAAAACATGCTCGTATGCATCCAAAAGTAATAAGAGTGTTTACTGTACGACGACAGTTTCTAGCCAGCCTATGAGCAGCTTTTGTCAAAGTTTGAGCTTGAAATGAGAAAGAAAGAAACAGGACCGAATAGACACACAGTTTATCATAAAGTTTATAGCGGCGAAAGCATATTGGCACGAACGACGATGATGCAAATTGCTGTCGCTGATGTTGATGCTGTTGTCGCTGCAGCCGCCAACAACAACATGGAATAAAACGGCAGATTGCAATCGACCGAGGCTGAGACTGAGGCTTGGGCATCGATGGCCGTGGTTAGACAAGGCAAAAAAGGCCTCGACGAAAGATTGCTGCCTGGTGCATTGGGTGCACACTACTGCGCGCCTCACTGCCTCACTGACTGACTGAAAGTGCTCTCCTTTCAGCTCTGCCTTTCCTCTATTCACAAGTTTCATTAGTTGCAGTTGCAACAGTGCTGGTGCAAGTGCCCGGCAACTTTGTCACCCGCGTGCGCTCTTTATCACCGCCGCATCGGACGACGACACATCACCGCCGATGTCGCTGCTGAGGCCTATTTTCTCTCTGCTTCTTCTACGGCATCATTTGTGTGTGTCTGTGTGTGTGTCTGCTCTCTGCGAGCAAGTTTCTGCTCGTTCATTATTATGCCGCCTGTTTGCTGTTGCCTTTTGCTGGCTTGCTGTACATCCACAACTACTACCACTAGGTCGTTCCCGGTAGAATCGTAGCATAGTACCCCCGTAGCAGCAGTCCGAGTAAGAAACCGTATGATGCATCTCTTCAGTTGGTGGTGGGTGAACCCAACTGAAATACTTGCCACACTAGCGTCTAGTTCTGTTGTCTGCATCGTTGTCTTTTCATCGTTTTTTCTGCTAGTGCAATAAATAAATCTCCAAACTGAACACACTACGTTTTTTGTACACATACCATACGTTTCAGCAGACGTTACAGCAGTTATGCGGACACACACAAACTGAACTGACGGTGCTGTACAAATGGATGACACTCTGAATAATGCTCCCTAACTCGCCCAGGCAAAGGCGGACACACGCCAATACAAAAGACAATTCAGTTCAATAAGACAGTTGATCGTCTCTGATCACAAGTGAAGGCCACCCAAGTGCATCACTTCCAGGGGGCACCAAACAGCAAAAAGCCGGCTTTGCAAAAAAGCGCTCCAGCAAAGAGGGTACAGGAGAAGGAGAATAAACAATAAGTGACATGTGCTCGGCGGAAGACTAGAGCTGGAAACGTTGGAGATGGAGATGAAGATGGAACAAAAGTGCAGCTAATGGCCGGGCAGTACTGTGCAGGGCTGCTATGTTTTCGCTTTCTGTGTGCCTGTTCACATCGCCGAGTCATCTAATGAGAGTGAGTCGATTAATGGACAGCTCAAGAGTCGACTGGCTTGGGCGCATCGGGTGACAGTGGCCGCACAGTGAAAGCCGTCTTTGCACACTGGCTTCACATTAGCTTAAAATGAAGCGACCAAACAGCCCAACAAAGTCTCTGTCACCTAAGTGCGTCACAGGGCAGTGTGGTCTTTTTTATTTTTTACTGATGTTCACTGTCAATGTTGGTAAGATGGCATTGCATGATTGTCCCATCACCGGCACTAAAGAAGAAGATGAGAAAGAGGCAGTAGTAATGCAGTGCACTATCATCACAAGCTATCATTACAACATGAAACGAAGCGGGAAGAATCACCAGTACATTGATTGGCTACAGAAAGCACCAACAATGTGCTGATAGTTTCAATCAGAATTTGAAACAACTTACCACTCGCATCGTTTTCAGATGAAACAAAAATACTAAAAAGAGACCGTTGTCGTCAGTATTCATCACCGTCATCAGCGTCATCGTGCTTAGCATTACATTGAGTTACTACTGCTACTATTACTACTTTGGTGATCGCCCTAATAGCACAATTAGTAGCCCATTGCCAGTGCAACTGTAATTTCTGGGCACACAGATGACAGGCAGACAGAAAAAGTCAGTGGCCAAGCAAAAACAAAATTGAATGGTGAGAATGCACCACAGAATGCTTAGCAGGCGCCGAAATGCAATGCACTCTGAGCAAAAAAAGGCACATGAATGACAAATGCTAGCAGTGCTAAAAGAGCAGCAGCGGCAGCCAATCGAAGCGGCTGCAGCGGTGCAGAAGTAGCCTGTTAAATGAAATCAGTCGTACCGCAGCGTACTAAAAGCATGCAATCGGCTGGAGATGTCATTAAGCCTGGTGGAAAAAAGGAAGAAAGAAGGACAATGAGAGCATTCAACAATGGTAGTACGCTGATTTTTGGGTGCTGCATTTTCGATCAACTACTGGCGGCGCTGCCGTTAGCCACCAGGACAAAGCCTTCTGGTGAATACACCAAATGTAACAGCGCTCTGCTGCTGCCTCTCTCTCAGACCCTGCTTTTACTCTTTTCACTCTGGTGACAACCACCACACAAATGCATGCATTTCCTGTTTAGGAAAAAAATTCATTTGACAGTGCTTTTCTCTGCGCAGAGGTCGACAGTAGTGAAATGTGATGCCTTAAGAGGAGCCACGGTTGCATTAAACAAAAACAACATTCTGCAAAACAAGCAAACATACAATTGGTTAAACGGCTTCCAGCTAAAATCTGATGCGACTAAAAAGAGAAAAAGTAAGAAAAAAATTTGTTAAAATGAGCATCAGACAGTGGAAATGTGAGATAGCACTCGACCGACTGATCATCATCATCATCACCGCCACCGCCGCCGACGTTCCCGTCAGAATGTCATGTTTAAAAGTGCGCAGCAGGCAAATCAGCAGGAGAAATGGGAAAACTGTAAAATGATAATAAATAATAGATGAAAGGGGGAAACAGTGAAAAGGAACAAATATACAGTGCAGCGCATTGACAAAATGTCCAAAAGCAATTTACAGTAGGCTGCTGCATTGCAATGCATTATTCAGTGGTTTGTCACTTGGGCTGCCCATTGAGTGCCACCCAGAGACCGCCAGTGCTATGACTGAATTGCTGATGTGGTTTTTGTTGCTGCCCCTCTACTGTCCAGGCCCTCTTCAATTGTCGATTTCCCTGCTTTGACTAAACATATTGACAAAATTACACTACTATTGAGCAACTGACCAACAAATGACAAACATTTGTCAAGCATGTGCAGACTGCAAAAAATTTTTTTAATAATATGTCAGTGTGGTGCCGACGTTGAGGCTGGTTTAATGGGGAATAAGGACTGGTGATGTTAGAGAGGGGAAACAGACTAGCTAGCAGAGTGTGCTTACATGTGGTAGGCTTATATACCGAGATGTCTGTCTGTGTGAGGAGATGAGTAAGGGTAAGTGAGAGGTGAACATGAGTGTGAGTGTGAGTGAAACATGAGTCAAGATGAGTTCACTGTGGTGACTAAGTGCAGGGGCACTACATCAGTTAAACATTTTTAATAATAAAAACCTTGGTTTTTAATAACACCCAGTTCAAAAGGTAGCCTCCTTCTCATCTCATCTCAGTGACAGATGTCTGTGACAAAAACAAAAACACCACTTTTTATTAGTGTTGCCACAACTGCCTGTCTGACTAGTCACTCAAACGCTGCAACCAGTAAAACAGTAAAACAAAGGTATTTTAATTACATTTGCAATCAACTGGTGCGTGTTGGTTGGAACGGTTGAGGAAGCAGTAGCAGTGTCCTGTCACCACTGTCTGCTACAACTTCCTTTTATTTTGCTTGGTTTTAGAGTGCACCAGAGTGAGAGTGCAGAAATTGCTGGTGAGTGTTGCGGTGAGTGTTTGAGCCTGCTGCATCAGCGCAAAACAAATCATAATTTACATTTTTGCCCACAAAACCTTAACGCCGTAAAATGGCTAAATTAAGCAATTGACGCGCGCCAGTGGATTGAACATACATTTACTGAACAAAAGAGAAAGACGGTTGAAGACAACAAAAGCTGTGCCAGCAGCCGAAGTTGCTGCACGCACACACAGTAAGGGCCACTCTTCTCAACTCAACGATGGGGGCACCCATGGGTATTTGTGCACTGGGCCACGAGTGCAAAAAGTACAGATTGGACAGGGGAAAAAAGAGAGTGAGAGAATGAAAGCAAAACAAGGCAATGCTTGAAGAGATTTGAAAAACTGTGTAGCTTCACTTTTTAAATCAGTACAGCAAGCAGACAGTTCGCATTCCACTGCAGTGCCCAGTCCTCAGTTAGCTTCACCACAGTTTGACTGCTTTCACTTGTTTCACTCCTTCATCCGACAGATGCATCTGCCACCACCATCACAATCACCATCACCACTGTTGAACACTATGCTTGAGCTGCATCTCACTTTGGTGAGAGGTGTCTGGTGTGTAAAGGGAAGAGGGAAAGGGAGGGACAGGGAAGGAAGAGTGCTCAGTCAATTTACAAATGAGATGTAATTTGCCGTATTCTGTGGTGTCTGTGTGTGTTTAAAATAACAGCAGTTTCAGCTTTAGCAGCTACAACAGCACAGAAGATTCAACAAAATGCCAGCAGTCAATTTGATGCCGTTGCTCACTCCTCGAGAATATTTTACGTCAGCTTGGTCGTACAAAACGCCGGAAGACTACTGCCTGGTAGACATTGTCCTCCAATCAACCACTGCACGTCACTTTGCTGCTTTTTTGCTTCTCAATGACAAACACTTAAATTCAGCACACCACATACACACACTGATGATGCTTTGCGGTTGACAACGGATTACTTACAAACGAATGGAAAACCACTTTTGTGCCATTGAACACAATGCTCTCGAGTTATGCAAAGCAATCAGAAGCAGGCAGGCAAGCAAACAGTCTAACAGACAGATTTATCGAGTGCACAATCAAACGCTCGGTTGCCTGTCATCACTGCGACAAATGCATAATTCATAGTCCCTCACAATCATCTCCACTATTATATTGAGAAAAATCAGAGTCCTAAAAAACAAACTAAATCAGAAAAACATGACAGAGGCTTGTTCGATGATGTCTTCCTGATGCATCACCATCACCATCATCTTTTTTCAAACAATTACATTGGCAAACTCTAGAATGCAAATTGCAAGTGGGCGAATAATCTGCACAACTTGTCCATTATCGCTTCATTGGTCGGCTAGATCAAAACGATCTGCCAAAATTGCACTAGACGGCCTTTGGTCCTTTTGACCAGCGTCGATCATTGAAAAAAAGATCAACTGAAGTGAAAGATTGCAGCAGGCGGAAGGATATGGCGGTAAATTAATTCAAACACCATTGATGTAGCTGCGGCAGCCGCAGACGCAGGCAAAGTTGTCTGACGTGACGAATGAGTGCACTCAGAAGGAGAAATACACAAGTGAGTGAGTCAGAAAAGAGAGAAAAAGAGGAACCTCGAATCTGGTGCTCACTCAGTCATCGTCTTGTGAGTGATGCTGTAAACAAAAAGGAGCAAAAATGCACCAGTGCTGCTGCAAAACAACACTAGAGGAGAAAGTGCCAGCAAATTGACGATTCTGCCTGCAAATGCTTGTGGATTCTCTTTGTATGCTCAACTGTATAGCTGCAACTGAGCCGCAATGTTAAACCACAATCACATGCTGCAGATTTTATGTCAAAAATTCAAAATGAGTGCTGGTGTTGAGCGGAAAAAACGAGCTGCCTTTGTTTCTTTGTGGAGAAAACTAAAATGAGCCGCAGCGCAAAGAGTTCAATTGGCAATTGCGGAAATTGAATCGCACTGTAATGCTAAGACAAACAGACCAAGAAGAATATCTGCTGCTGTCTGTCTGTTGTTCATCCGTCATTCTCAGTTCGATTGGCATCTCCCCAGCGCAGGCCACTCACTAATTAAGCCTCATTGATGGATGGCAGGCAGATCAACCACATTGGGAACGACAGTTGAAGCATTGGCAAATGGTCATTGACAAATATTACTATTTATCCATCTACTTTTACTCTAAACTTGATGGCAAAAGTCAAATAAATAACGTCTGAAAAAGAGGGAGACCATTCAATCACAGTGTCGAATTGCAGTACTGCCAATTAATTCGTTACTACAGCAGTTTTTGGAAAAAACCGATGCTATTACTGCTACTGACTGCTCGATACTTGTAATTGATGCTGGTTTTGGTGGTGCTGTTACTGATGCCGCTCAAAACAAGACACCAGAGAAATTGTGCTCCAGATGCACTCGGTGCACATTGCAAATTGGCACTGGCAGATGAGACACACAGTTGCACACTCACTCAGCGGGGTACAGACAATGTAAAGAGAGGCAATAAATAAATTGGGGGTAATCATTGTTTTAATGGACGTTCACTTACTCAACTGACAACTGATCTTTTGCAATAACAAAAAGGTCAAACTTTGGGCAAACCCAAAAAAATCTAGAAACTAGCAGCAAATGCACTACAATTAAAATTTCATGTGCTAAATCAGACAGACAAGTACACGAATAAAAAATTACTACATGCAAATGCAATGGGCATGCGAGCTTAAAAAATTGAGATTTTTTTAAACAAAAACTGTCACGCAGTTTCCACCTTCACTAGTCTGAGACTGCCCTTCATTCCACAATACTATTTGGAAGCACTTAATCAATCGCTTTTATTTATTTTCCATTTCCATTACTAAACATTTGCATTTCCGTTTTTCTCATTTCAGATTTTTTCTCCCGTTGTAAACTAAAAGCGACCGACAAATTGAAGTTGAGAAGTGGTCTTCAGCTGACCGCCGTGGAGACCCCAACCGCTGCCACTGCCCTCTACCTTTGCGTGGAGGTGTTCCTCTGCTCAAGACCACCACCACCACCTTCATTATCAGCAGTCTGCGGGAGTGGGCGATCAGGAGAGGCAGTGGCCGCCCTTTGCAGCAGTCCCGGTCACTCGGTAATGAACGTGAGCGAGTGCGCCAGTAGCGCAGTGCTTCCCGTGTATGCAGCGAAGGCAGCGACCGCAGCCTCGCCATCGCCGCCGAAGTCGTCGCCGCCGAAATCGCAGCCCTCTCCTTCTCCGCAGCCGTACTGCACGCCGGTGTCTGCCGTGCTGCAGTACCACTTCAGTCGTCGGTCGGCCATCGTGGAGAAGCGCGAGCACATGTTCCTGCGCGCAATGAGCAAGGCAATGCGTTACTACCGAATTTGGATCTACTCCGCCAATGTTGCCCTCTTCCTCGGCACGCTCGTCTACACCATTGCCTTCCTCAGCGTCATCGGCGACGAGCGACTCAGCTTCTTCCCCGCCATTCGCCTCTATCAGCCCAGCTTCATCTACTCCTACTGTGCCATACTCGTCCAAGGTGGCCTTCTCCAGGTAGGTGCACCTTCTACTCACTGGTCCCTTCGTATGACTCTAGTTATCCCTCTCATTTTTCTCACTTGTTTGCACTAGGCATTAGGCTGCATCGGTGCCCTTAAACTAAACGAGCGCTATCTCAACCTCTACCTGTTCACCATAATCGTGCTTCTCTTTGGCGATGGCGCCCTCGGCATCGTCTGGATCCTACGCTACAACCACATCGTCACTCACCTCAGAACTGATCTTAAGCTGCAAATCGCCAAAGACTACGCCGCAAACGCTGAGCTACGGGTACGTACTGCTCCAGCACCTCTAAGTTTGTTTCTTTCTCAACAAGTGTCTATATCTTTCTCTCTCCTTCAGGATCTATGGAACGATCTTCAGGCAAACTCTCGGTGTTGCGGCGTGGACGGGCCCAACGACTACACCACCTCCAGCTGGCTCAACACGACGACGGCCCAGCGAGAGGGCGCAAAGGTGGTCCTCCCGCCCAGTTGCTGCCTCCCTGAGGTGGTCTCCGCCAATGCGCCCTACAGCGAGTGCATCACCAGGATCGACGAGGAGGGCGTCTTTGGGCGCGGCTGCTATGACTCCATTCACCACTGGCTGCAGCACTCGGTGGACCTGCTTTCCGTGCTGGGTTTCTGCGTCATCACCTTCATCAAGATGTGCTTCCTCTGCCTGCTGAGGTACGAGATCAAGGAGATGATCGAGAAGATTAGAGTGATCAAGGGGCAGAGTGCAGCGGAAGGCGCCGGCACGCCCTCGATGATGCCTTTCCAAGACCTGGAGGCTTACCTCCCCAGGCCGTCCATGCAGCAGGACACTCTGCTGGGCGTGGCCGGTGGGGGAGGAGGTGGGCCGCTGTCGGGCACCTCGGGCGGCAGTGGCCTGCTGGCTCGAAGTGCCGCCAACTCCATCACCGAAAAGTGCCACTGCCGCTTGGGCGTCTCAATGGGAACCAATCTGACGAGCACCTTCTCCGGGTCTCGCATGATCCTCAGCACATCCACCGCCAATTTGTCAGGGTGCCAGTCGAAGAAGCACAGCCTCGTCTAGCAGAGGCGATGGGAAAGAGTGGAGGAAAAAAAGGGGAAGAGGTGAAGAAGTGAAGGGGGAGAACACAGTGGGGAAGAGGACTCACAGAAAAAGTACCTGAAATGAGCTGAGAGAGGGAGGAGGATGATACTGCTGCACTTTGGCGGTAAGGAAACCCCAGCAGTCATCGATCACTGGGCAGGAGACAACAACAACAACGACAACGCTGACAACAAAAGTGGAAACATCGTGTAGTGTGAATATTCATTGACCCAGAGGAAATGCAAAGCAGCGGAAAGCGGCTGAAAGTGGAAACAAGTGAAATGGAGGACTGTGTGACTGAGCACTGAGTGCACCGCCGAACACACCGCCAAACATTGCCTGACACAGGCGGCAATGACCATTGTCTGACGTACGAATTCCGAGTGGCCTTTTGTTTGCAGTAGAGAAGAGCAACAACAACAACCAAAACAACAAAACTAACTACAAAACCAAACACCGTGATTGTCACTCCGTGCACCGCTGCAAGTGTGCACGGCTCATTTGTGTGCCTATATACTCTTTTTTTCTTCTTCATCTTCATCTTCTTTTTTCTCATCCTTTTTCTTTTTTGCCACTTCAAAGTGGCAATTAGTCTCCAGCATTTGGAAACACAACTGAAATTAACTTCACAACAACCAGCACATTGTGTCAAGTGTGTGTGTGTGTGTGCACAGATGTGCAAACATCTTCGTCTTGTCTTTTTATTTGTTTCTGCCTGTCTTAACCGCCTCCTTTTTCTACTGACCGATTGGTAGTAATTGATTGCAGCACAGAAAAGAAGGAGTCAAGAGAACACAAGTGCCCACTACCACTACTTCTACAGCTTCTCATTCAGACAAATCTGGCAACAGTCGCAAATCACAGGCCTCGTAATTAGAGAATTGGTCTGCCTGCTTGCCTGGTAGAGTGCACTGAACAGCAGCCTCAGCAAATGGCCAATCTCTCGCCAATTAGGATTGCAAAATGGTGAACTAGTGAATGAATGCAAAGAGGATATGGAGTCAGTCAGGCGGAGTAGTCAGGACTGCACCATCAAAAACTAGTTCCTGTATTGGTTGGAAAAAAACAGAATTAGCCAGACGGTGACAAAACGGCAGCGAAAAAAAGAAAAGGCACAGAAAGATAGAGAACAACATAAAGTTAGCCAAAGTGAAACCAAAGTGGGCTCACTAAAGAGCCAACACAATTGCAACTGATGAGGAAGAAGAATCGTATGAGCTGAACCGAATGCTCGAGTCAGACAGTGTGTGGGCGCACTATCAGTGCAGAAAGTGATCCCCTACTGCTGAACTTTCAACAACATCCGAATCAAGAGCACCGGTTGAAGTGAATGATGATAGCAAAAACTTTGGTGCACTTTGTGCTCAGTTGGCTCAATAACACCGACAGACAGACAGACAGACCACTCGCCAGTGATCATTACCGAAGCGAGTGACTCTCTCTCTCCTCTTTATTTTCATCCATTCACCACCACCAGTTGTGATACAACCGAAGCAGTCAACTTGAAGTGAAAAAAGGTCTCATGAACCTGATGACCCCACAATTTCTTACTTCCCTCACCCTCTCTCGATCTCCCTTTTTCTGGGTCAGCTTTTCTCATCATCCCACCACCACCATCACCACTTGCGGCCACTGTTATTCTTCTTCTTCATTCATTTTTTGTTGATTTCTCATTTGTCTCTCCTTTTCCGCACTCTTCTGCATTTTCTACTTGTCGCTCCCTATCATTTTCCTCCTTTTTAACTCGTTTTTCTCTTTAACTTGTTGTTGTCTCTTTCCCTCTTTCTCTCCCTTTCTCGATTGTCTCTGAACATTATTGCAAGTGTAATGAAAGTCTATTTGTAATAAAGTGCTCTATATTTGTATTGCCCCCATGAAGTGTAATGTGCAGAGCAGCCGGGTAATAAAGCCCGGTGCCAAATGGTGCCCCTCAATGGCGGCGTCCTTTAATTGATTCAGTCTGATCTAGGAAAATGGCCCTTTTTATGATGCCCCCATTTCTTTCTCTTTTTTTGCAGATGGCCAATTTTGTGGGCCGGCTGACAGTGTGTGTGTCCGCCAAATGTGCCGCAAAACACACACACACAAACTGGAAGTCATGTCACTTTCTGGTAGGCCTAAAAGCGTCTCGCCAACAAGCACAATTCATTCTTTCTTTTACGTTTAAAACGGTACAACTGTACAGCTTAAAATTCATTTAACGGTTGTTTTTTGCATTAAAACAATATGCGTTCTGCATACCAGATACGACAGAAAGATTAAGTAGTCGAGACATTTTTTTCTCTTTTATTCAATGGAAAAAATAAAAGCAAAACCAACAAAAAAGATCGAAAAGACAAGAGAGCAATCGATATCAAATCAGATCAGTCATCTATTATCGATTAGGACGACAAAAAAGTGATGCTTTGTGAAGCACATATACACACAGAGGTACTGATATCAGGCACCACAAACACGACCAAACGACGAATTGAAAAGAAAACGGAAAGATAAGTGCAATCCAGTGCAAAACAGCTCGCAAATTAGAAAGCAAGCTTTGATTTCTGAGAAGGAAGCAAACAGAAGAGGACAGCAAGTATAAAATATTCATTAGTAGGTCGAGTGCCATCGGCTCCAGTGGCCAACAGCATCATCACCACCACCAGCACTACTTCTGCCTTACTGAGTGGCCTGTTGAAAATTAAAATTTCATCATGAGTTGCCAGAACTCGGAGAAGAGGGAAAATGTAGGAATAAGAAGCCGATCAAAAAAGAAAAGTCAAGTGAAAGAGAAGAGCTCTTCGGGTTGACTTTTCTTCTCCTGCAGGCCACTCTCGTTTTTGGCTGAAGCATTGCAGATGGTAATCGGGGATAAAGAAGAAGATAATGTGACGTACTCGTATAAACAAAGACGGCAAATAGGGAAGCCTGAAAGTAGTGCACCACAAGCAGAATGTTCTAGGCATTAGCCCAGTCGACCTTATGTGCAAACACAGCAAGATGGTTAGCTGGTAAGGCACGAGGAGAAGGAGGCAAAGTTAGCAAGTTAATGTATTCATTTGTCTTATGTTAATTACACTCATTTGAATATATACAACGAGGATGAAAATGGAAAGAATGTGCGAACAGAGATGAGTTGTAGGAGAGAGAGAAAAGGACTATCTAGGATAAACTAGGCCTTACTAGGCGGGAGTCTAATCACACGATGATGATCATGTTATTGCTGCAATTATCACAACGACAGAAACTGTTGCCTTCTTAGCTGCTGCTGACAAGACGAACGTAAAGAAGTTGCAGCAGTAGTAGTAGTGGACTGAGGTTCAATGGCGGCATTCAAAAGAAAAGAGCACTTTTGCAGTTTTTCAAGGCCCAGAAATACGGATAAGTGAAAGTGAACCAGCTAAAAATGTCAGCAAAAGAGCAGCCTCCAGCGTACAGACACACGTCTGCAGAAGAAGAAAAGTGCAATTTACAGAACAGCCATTCAGTTGTGCAGCTCTGCATTTGGCGATTTAGTCTATTTATCAAAATCGGCACTTAGTAAGCGACAGCAGCAGCAGAGCCGGTGGACTGGCTGGTAAGTTGCCACATCGACACAATCCACAGGCAATATAAAAGCGAGGCCAGAGCTAAAGGGCGTCTGTCAGTGACACCGAAACATGATTCGGCCATTCAGGCATTGGAATGAGCAGCAGCAACAACAGTTGCAGTTGGACCACCATTTCTGCTCTCCATTTCGTTAGAATCAGTCACCAAATGTACATTAGCCTTGGGAGGGCATCGGAGTGCAGGCAGGCGGACAGAGAGAGGCAGACATTGGCAAACATGCGATTTAAATTTTGCATTCAGCAGATGCATATGCAAGCGTAGACAAACAAACAAACAGCCAGCTTTTCCTGCTGAATAAAATAGCTTGCAAGGCCCGAGAGTGAGTGAAAGTGGCTTCGGCATTGCCTTTGGCTTGGGCACGGGCAACTGAAGGCGGCAAGGAATTACGGGCGAATTAGCAAATTGCATACCATGTAATTACGAAAAGGCGCAACGCACACAAACACTAGCAATGAAAAAGAGAGACCTTTCTCATCGTGTGATGTAATGGGCTCATTTATATGCCTGCAGATATATCGATGGAGATAGAGAGAAATGAGAAGAGAGGGGGATGAAAGGATGAGCCACTTGAATGGGCACTTGGACAGCGACTAATGGAGCTCCACTCGGTGCCACATTGCTGATGCTGTTATTGCTGCTGCTTCAGTGGCAGTTTTGGCAAGTCAACCAGTAAAAATAAAGCTAAGCTAAAAGTAAACGGATAAAAGAGGAGAGACACGCTGGCAAAGAGGAATTAAATTGGTGTGAGATCCAAATATTGACAGAGTGCTGCGAGAATAAATTAGGATTTCATTTCAGATAACAAAGAAGAAAAAGAGGAAAGACACATAGACAAAGCCACTGAGCTGACAAAGACAAAACATACCGCCTTGCAAGGGCAAATCGAAAAAATCGACTTTCGATCAGCATTGCCAAAAAAATAGAGTTGCTTTACTTTTGCCGTTGTTTCCTTTTCTTTTCTCTTTCTTGGCTGACACTGGCTACTGGTGCTAATAGCTCTTGGTAATTATTCAATCAGGACTCAGTCGATAGCTCACGTCAACAACAACCAAATATTTACAGTGAAGAAAAGGCAGGCAGAGAAGAAAGTAAGCAAGCAAAGCATTAAAAATACCAAGAAGTTGATTAAAAATTTCAATCTACGTTAGAAAATTCTAGACACTAAAAAGCGTTCAAGTAGAGTGGAAAGAGAGTGCATTAGAGTGCAGAAGGGCACACGCAAAGGCCAATTGACAAGTCTCAGGAGTATCTCGGTTGTGTGTGTAAACAGTGATTGCAGGTCCATTTATAAATATAAAGTCAACTAGTAAATGCTAAACGGCGTCTCCATTTTGCTGATCTAATTAAAGTAGTACGGCAAAGTGGGCGAGTACTCTCGCTTCATCCCTTTTCTCCTTCCCTGGTTGGACATTAGTGCTTGACTTCTCAGTAATGATGAGGCAGTGGCGCTGAAAGAGAGGCACCGGGAAGCAGAAGGGACTCATCACACTGGAAGAGCCAAATAAGTGACACGCACCAAGTGTCGAAAGTTTGGGCTAATCAATTATAAATGAACAGGTAAACTAAGTGTCGTGCGCCGGTGATGAGGCAAAAAGTAGGTGTGCAGTGTCAGTGTGGATAGGCCACGTCCTGTCACGGAACCGGACTGGGCATAACAACATGCTGCTAGTGGCAAGGCAAAGTCAATGAGCAAAGATGGAGAAAAGAGAGTACGGAAATGCAAGCAATAAGGCAAATGGCGATTGCACAGCCACAAAATGGTAAATGGCAGTCAGAAAAGGAAACACGTACCTGTACAGAGTCAGAGTGCGCCTTCGTAACGATGTCGTAAATGGAGCCGCCGATGACCACCTGGAGAAGAAAAGGAGAAGGAGAAGAAAAAAGAAAGAAATTGCTCAAATTGAGTTGTACTGGGAGAGATAATCAAGTCGAGGTCGGTGCCTCTTCGCTTTTTATGGAAAGTTTTCAGTGCCTCCAGTAAATGACCCACCGGAATCGATGAACTCGGTCCGCCGTTGAAGTGGTGCTCAGTTGCAGTCGACTCGTGGCTCCACTTGCCGGTGCCAGTCAGCAGTTGACTTTGGCTGCTGTTTGCCTGTTTTGAACTTGACGATGATGGATTTGAAGGTGCTGCTGAAGCTGCTGCTGCTGATAATGGCGATGATGGTTTTGCCGCCTTTCCAAGCGACTGTACTCGACGGCAATCAGCGCTCCAACCAGGGCATTGTGCTCAATCAGTTGTTGATTTAGCTTCAGCGATTCGCCGCCGGTGAGCTCGCTGATTCGTGCCAGCAAAAACGGCGTCACTGCCTTTCCCTGAATGCCTTTCTCTCTGCGCCGAGTGGGAAGAATGAAAAGAAGCATATGGTAAGAAAGAAAAACAAATTGAAACACCATTCAATGAAAAGCCTCTCGCCTCTCTTGCTTTTTGCTTGCCAATGAAACCTCAAAGTCAAAGAAAAGATGAGATGAAAGGAATGAAAAGAAAGACAAACAAACTGACAGAAGCTGACACGCTGTTGGATGTTCACTGTTGCAGACCATTCATTGCCAATGAAATGAGTTGAAAAATAAAGGACAAGATAGAGAAGAAGAAAAAGAAGAAAATAGAAACGGGAGAATGTTTAAATTGAACAGTTGTCTGATAACAAACATACGAATGTTGGGCATTTTTTTATAAAAGCCAAAAACAGCAGCTGTAAAAAGCACTGATGAAAAAGTTTCCAATCAGATAGCAGTGAGCGCAACGGCCAACACCATTTATTAATCCAAAAAAGGAAAAGAAGAGCAGCAGCAACAAGGCCAACTGTCAACTGCACTGCGCACTGAAACAGTGTAATTGGAATCATCTTAATTACGAGCTAAACAACTGCAGCAGCAGCAGCAAACGCCGGCAGAACCTTTCATTAGCAAACTTTTCGATGTCAGCAGTGCAAACTCGCTGGAAACTGGACACTGTACAGATAGCAATACTGTAAGGAAAGGACTCAATATACTCCTCTTTCAGCAGTGCTGAGACGGCACTGTGCACTACTAGTGCTGTAGTGCTGTTGCACACGTCGATATTGGCCGCCTAGACAGTGGTGGACAGTGAAAAGAGGGAAAACTAAGTGAAAGCAAACGGTTCGACAATGGACAAAATGAGGCAAAGTGAAAGTGAACACCAGTGAACAACACTGTGCCCCAGCATTCCTTCATGAGGACAAACACACTCACACAAACAGGCACAGCAGTCTCTCCTCACTAGAACACTGCCACTACTGCTGAATTTGATATAAATTAAATTTTAAATTAACTTGGCGTCTGCGATTGAGACGACAGCGGAAGAAGAGGGAGAGCGAGAACGGTAAGGAGACACTCTGTGTTTCAAAGAAGACACACTGTGTGAACATCAGCCGAAACAGGAGGCCAAACAAGCAAACTAACTTTCTATTAGCCCCAGTCTTCTACTTCCTAATAATGGTGACGCAAGTGTGTGCTGTTGTTATACTACACTCGCTAACCGGAGAAAATTTCGATGTCTCAGGCAGTTAGCAGGCAGCTAGTTCAATGTGTGCGCGACATTGTTGAAATGTCACTGAAGGCTAACGAGGAAAAGCATGAAAAAGTGGTGCAATGCAGAAAAGTGAACTACCCAAAACTACCAAACGATCAAATCAAATCAAAACTGATGGCTGATGCTGCTGCTGTCCAAGTTTAAGGCACAAACGCAAAACGTCGCTATTAATATGGGATTACGATGTGTGCCAATGAATTTTCATGTTCAAACGGTGTTCAGCAGACAGCAACTAAAGCACACAGGCAGCTCTGACTGATTTAGTTAATATAAGAAAGATTGACTGTCGTTCAGTAAAAACTTTCAAAAAATAAAGAGCGTCTTTGAATCAAGTACGAGAAGTACTGAATCAAAAGCTAAACTGCAGCTTTGTTGACAACACTGACAGCTAGGCCATTTGCTAACGATCTAGCAACAGCAACAGCAGCAGCAGAAGCTTAGCATAACACTTTTGGGAGCTGGATCGGCAGTAGAAGCAATAGATTTAAAGCTGATCAGTGCACTAAGTAGACGCTCAATCAAATAACTCTTTCCAGTCTATTTTTTGGTTCGTTTTTCATCAAAGCATCTTACCTCATTTCTCTTTGGGCGACTTGCAAGGCCGCCTCCACCTTCTGGTGGTACACTTTGCCCTCCTCCATTTGGTTGGGCACTGCGAGGAGAATGGCCGACTGAAGGTGCAGCGCATCACGACTAGCCATCAACCTCGCCGCCGCTGATGCACTCTGCAGATTGTAGGCGACGGATATGCCGCTGTCAGGCGTGAAAAAGGCAGGAAACGCCACTCCTCCTCCTTCTTTGTTTTCTTCCCCTCCAAAGACGGCCACACAGACGCCATTAGTTTCGAGGACCTCCAGCGTCTTGGGGATGTCCAGAATCGACTTGACACCGGCACAGACGACGGTGATGGGGGTACGGGCCAGCTCGGCCAGGTCCGCGGAGATGTCCATAGTGGTCTCGGCGCCTCGGTGGACGCCGCCGATGCCGCCGGTGACAAAGAGCCGGATGCCCACGAGTTGGCCAGGTACGAGGTGGCGCTGACGGTGGTGCCGCCGTGCCAGCCACACGACAGCACCATCGGTAAATCGCTTCGGGACACTTTCACGGTGCGGCGGTGGGGACCTTTGCTGCTGTTGTTGTTTTTGTTGGGAGCTGTCATGACAAGAAAAAGCATTTTAAATGGGTGGCAGTTTTGCTGCTGGTGCTGATGATGGTGCAGTTTTTTCAGACAGGGGCAAGTAAATATAAATTGACTGTCATTACTTATTGCAAATCTGGTCAGAAGCAGAGCACTGAAGCTAATGGTAGTGCAGGTGCCACAAACAGAGCTGAGGCAGTCAATATCTAACTAGTTTTCACAAGACATCTTTTTCTGTCCTGTCCTTTCCCGTCCTGTGCACCTTTTGCTGCACACACATCACCTACCTAGCAAGTGGAACCTTCATCGCCTCCTACCAACTGCGTCAGACTGTAATCACAACAAACAGTCCGCCAGTAAATTAAATTGCCTAAATCTGTCTGTTTGCGGAAGTGTGCCAGTGCCAGTTGACTATCTATCTGTCTATTTGTGTGCAGGAAATGCTGGAAAAAAACTGCCAAAGTAAAGCTGATGCAGCAGTAAAGCCAATGCCCAGTGGATTTAATAAGTAAAAAAGGCCGAACCTAGCTGCAACAAAAAAATGGTTTGAGCAAATTGCTCTGAATTGATTGGGCTTAAGTGGAAAGTCTACAGAAGCCTGAGAGTGCAACTAGAATAAAAACTGTCAATCTAAAAGTGCATGGGAATTTCCGACAAAAATTGCACAGCGGATTTATTCAACCGTTTTTTGGTCGACCGTCAAAATTAAAAAGTATCTTGTACTGGAGTTTGTAAGCCACTTTAACCACAACCAGTCAGTCAAAAAAAGTGATCAAAAGCATATAAAAGGGCAACACATTTAGGCAACACCGAGTAGAGCTCCATTTAATTAGGTACTGCTCATTTATTGACAATTTCTTGGAAACAAAACGATTGCTTGATCAGCTCTGTCCCCCCCCCCGTTGGTACATTCAATTAATCACAAATGACAATCACAATTAAGGTCACAGTGGCACATATCGAAAAGGGCAGCAGACAAAGTGAGACTAGACTGGCACTGTTCTCAAGTGTTGGCGATTAGTCTAGAACTGAACACTGAAGTGACTGACCATCAGCTTGTTCAGTGGAAGTGGCAAATAGGAAATTCATTACGTGCAAGAATGGAGATGCTTGCAAAATGGTCTGTATGTCTGGCGTTTGAATTGTGCCAATGTGGCATGTTTTTTGTCAAGTGTGTGCGTCGGTTTGCTTCGGTTAACCGTCAAAATGACCGTTCACAGAAAACAACACCAAAGAACACTTTGACGCCAATGATGCTCAATAGTCAATGTCTCGCACCATTGCATCATTGACATTTGTTTTCCACTGACCTTTCTGCTAACCATCTACAATAAAAAACAGAAAAGCACAAATGTACCGTATACCAAACAAACATTGAAAATAAATGCAAATTAAAAGCCTATTTACTCAACATCAGCATTAAATCATGTTTTTTTCAGATAAAAAAAATCAAAAGTCTTAATATTAGTTTTTTTGTGGTAAATAACAAAACAAAATGAAAAATCATGCTGATAATAAAGTTTCATTGTGTGCGCCAGTAACTTTTAATAGAATCAAATCTGCTGTCGCTGTTGTGCCGTTTTACTGCTGAGCTCGTGTGCTCACAGAGTGTGGTAACAAACTGGTTTGATTTGAGCGTGGCTACCAATGAATGGGCCATTCGCCTGAATTCGCCTGAATTTGTCAGCGTCTGTCAGTGGGCGGAATGAACCCGCTGAGAAGTGATTGTTTCCTCTCTGAGCCGATGTGCACCCGTGAGCAGCCTAAACAGTGAAACAGTGTCCACCAAAGCTCTAGAACAACTACCGCCACTTACGGCAGTGCATTAATTGGCTTCTGAAGCAACCAGCAAACTGTGCCAATCAATTGCTCGGTAACGGCAACCAGTTCACAACGGCAACAACCCAAACTAAGAGAGCAATCAAACAACGGGCAGGGCAATAATAAGAGACAAGGCAGGCAAACAAAAAAAAGAAAGCAGTCTTCTGGCTCCGTAAATAGCGTCACTGCATAATGACCAAAGTGTCTGCTTGGGTGAGAAAGTGGTGTCGAAAAGGCATTGCCAAGTGACTACGTTGACAAACTTACTTTCACTGACTGACTGACTGACTGGTCGACCCACCGGTGCTCCAGGAGACGGAAATCGCCAGTTACAGCTTCACTGAAAGTGTTTCTGTGCTGTGTGTGAGTTTGCAATAGGGAAAGATTGTAGAGTCTAGGCAAATCAATCGGCGGCAATTTTGCGGCTCGCCAGTTGCCAGTCACTAGTCGCCAGTTTCATTCAGGTTCATTTGCTTCAGTCAGTCAGTGAAGGGCTATCTTAGGAATCAATTTATGCAAATTATTTCCAGGTGGAGAGATATAATCAATCAACTGGGCAAAACCAAGTCATTGTTGGCAGTGGTGAAAGGAAAATGGAAAAAGCAATTGAGCAAAGTCAAGCGAAAGAAAACCCTGAGAAGGCGAGAAAAAGTGAAAGTTATTAAAATTCATAATATGCTTAAAGCCAAAAAAGGCAATCGATGAGCACTAGTGGATGGTGATGATTACCAGAGCCCACTGGTGTGTGTTAGTGGAATGCCAAAGCCAAGGCTGTCAGGCAGTGTGAGCTAGGTGCCCTTTGCCAATGAAGCGTATGAGCAAGCGTAAGCAGTGCTTGCAGAGAATGAAATGCACTGCAGTGAAGCCACCTTACGGCTGAGTGAAATCAAAGGCAGAGTGCAATTCAATTAGCGATGCTGCAAGCCAATGTACCGGAGGAGTACCCCAGCAAAGTGCCAATTTAATTAAAGAGCGCGCACACACACCTTGCACAAAGGGCACACAATGTTTACTGCTGACGAGTGCAGCAATGCCCAATTGGCCGACTGCTGTATTTGCTCTTTTTTCCTACCGACTGAATAAATGAGTGGATAACAACTGCAAAAAAGCACGGCTGTTTGGTAATAAGTGTCCAATCAGCCAAGAAAAACGATGACGATTTGCATAGAAAGTTCCTATTTTACTAATAACGATGGGCATTAGAGAGCAAATGATGTAGAGTTAAAGGTGAGGAAGAGCAGATTGCAAAAGGTAGTAAAAAACATAATGGTGCAAACAAAGCACAACAACAAAAATCTAAATTAAGTTTTTAATCTACAAAAAGTTTGCACGGTGGCTACAGAAAGACGTCAGCTACGTCAGCATCCGCAGACACGAGTCTGTAAATAATAAATGAGAGTGTGTGTTCTGAGCAGAAAGAAAGGACCTAAGAAAGGTGGCAAAAAGAGGGTGGAGCAAGCCTGTTTGCACACAACGGAAATCTTAATTTAGATGTCAATTGGATGCGCCAAGATTGATAGAGTCAGCAGCTGCTGCTACTGTTTCTGGTGGTACTTGTGGTGGCAGTGGTCAGCACTGCCGCACATTTTCAATTGAAAGTGGCCTTTCCCGGAAAAATGACTGTATTTTAGGAAAAAGTATTTTTTCCGTTTAAGTGGATTTTTATCCAAAAGAGAAGTATTTTAGGCGGAACGGAGGCAACATCAGTACTACTGTGCGTGTGTGCTCACTCTCCCTAATGACGCATTGTCAGTTTGAAGTTTTTTCTCCTTTTTCCTTCTTTTTCTTTTGCGCTCTGTTTTTAGCCGCATCATTCGGTGGACATGTCTGACAGTTTTTTGGGTATGTTCATTGGTCTGCCTAGTTTTTCTAGAAATGTGATCAGTGATGATAGTAATGAATCGATGAACTGTCACCATCACCGGGGTAGTAATTGAACAGACAGACTGATGAACAGACTGAGTGAATGAGGTCAGGCAGCTCTGGCAGATCAATTATAACAGAACACAGAGAAGACAACAAAGGGAAAAGGAGTAAAACTCAGTGAAGTGCAGACATCAGCCCGTCAACTGACAGTTAAGTGCAAAAACAACAACTGAGCTCAAAACTGTCACGGGTCCACTGTGAAAAGAAGAACATGAAAACATGTAAAGAAAAGAAAACATCAACAGAAACAGCAAAAGCAGTGGCTATAGTCAAACCACTGCTGTCAATAGACAGGAATATCGTTTTGTGAATCGCCTGGTAGTCTATAGTTTTTCTCCCCTTATCTCTCCTTTATTTTCTCGTTAAAGCAATATTAATTATGAGTCGCGATAACATCATCATAATTGGGCTAAATCGATAGTAGTGCCTCAGCGGGTGCACAGCTAGGGCGACCACACAGAGACAGAGTAAAGAGAAAAGCAGGTTTGTGTGGCAAATTAATTTGTCGCGACACTCTGCAGCAAAAATAGCAACAGCAGGAACAACACTCAGTTCTAATCAGATGACGCCAGTTTGGTTTTGTGTGTGTGAAAGAAAAAAGAGAGATAGTTCATGAATATGAATGTCTGCTAGTGGCAGGGAAGAGGAGGGGGGGCAATCGATGGTGTCAGCTAGCTATCAGCTTGACAGCACTTACTGACTGACTGTTACTAACTTAGGAAAGACCACCATCACACGCACACACACTGCTTTGATCACTTCGATTTGACGGTCGACAATTAAAGCAACCAGGAAGAGGAGCCTGCTTGCAAAACTGAAGCTGTCACTTGCAGGCTAGCACTTTCGGTGTTTTAGATAGTCCCCACATCATAGTCTGAACACATCTCAATTGCACAATTTGTGTGTTGCAACAAAACAACTGCGGTGATATGCAAACAATGGAGAGCAGTGCTATGCAGCCACTAGACTGAACAACGCTGGCTGTAATGACAAAAAGACGAATAGGCTGCTGGCAAGTGCTTCTTTTCACACGCTAGTTAGTTGCAGTGCAGTTAATCAGATTAAGTTATAAGCCTGAGTTGAAAAAAAATTGATAATGCGGAAAGAAATCTGTGCTACTGGGCAAAGTTCAGGCAAATGAGTTTGTAATGATTGGGAGGAAAACAGAAAGATAATTGTATAAGCCAATTTAGAGGAGGAAAACATACACTCATACACTCATCAACTGCACTTATTTAGTAAATCTTTCTCTATGGTGTTCAATGATTCAAAAAATATACAGTTAAAACTTCTAAAAATGCATATATTCAAAGAAAAAGCATCTAAAACTTTATTTTGCATGTTCTAAGTCGTCGACTTACAATTTTGTTCTGCCATCATTTTGATGACTGTGTATCATTATCAGCCCAATGCAGTTTCTATTTATTCAAGCAAACAATTGCACTGAATCCCATTTTTTTGTAGAAACGTGTTTTGCCCCCATGATGTGCTTTTCTGTTGTAGTTCAGTGTAGCAAATTAAATTTCAATTCAAATTAAATCTCCATAGGGCATCAAGGCAAAGTTATGCCGATTCCTCATTCTTTCACTATCTCATACTGTCTTTCACTTTCTCCTTCAATGACTGAGGAAGCCTTACTACTGCTGGCAAACTTTGTTTCCGATTCCCTCATTCTATGTAAATGCCAACATTCTAGGAAAACTGCTTTGAAAAAAGTAAAGACCAAATAAAGTTTTGTTCTGCCTCTCTGCAAAGTTCCTTTCTGTTGTTGTCTACCTTTCAGAGTTGCTAGTTGTTCCAGTTGTTGTCGTTGAAGGCCAACAAAAACCTTTCCATCGATAATGCCAATTGTAGCAGGCACGGCGCCATTTTTACGAACAATGGACTCAACTTGAAGGGCAGTGCTGTACGGAGAAAGGTAGAAATGAGAAAGAGGGAAAACAAATAAAAGAATTAGAAAAATGAGAGGAATGAATCAGACAAAAAGCAGATGATGGCAGTGAGCACTGCTTACTGAGAAACGCAATGGCACACGCACACGTTTTCAGTGGAAAAACATGTGATGGAATTAGCCCAAACTGCAAGGTGGCAGTCAAAAAGAAAGAGAGAATAAAGGTGGTGACTTACTCTAGGTTTGCTGGATACACCATTCCATGGGTGATAATGGTCGATTCAAGGGCCACCACAGCGGAACCGTCGGAGATGGCCTGCTCCACTTCACGTGACACAAACACTGGACCTGGGTGGGAAAAGAAAAAGTAGAATGAATGTTTAGAATAGCTTTGCGAAATTCACAAAGACATGTCCAGTTTAGAACACCAACAACAACAGCAACAAAAGCAATTTCAGCAGTTTTTTCAGTGGACAGTGGTCACCCAAGGTCAGCAGAGGTTTGAAGGCTGAATGAATTGAAGAAGAAAAAATAGTGCTGCATCTTCATAAAATAAAAATAGGCAAACAAATCTAAAGCTGAGTAACCGCTTACTAAGAGGCAGAGAAGCATGCAGCCACTTTGTCATGGTCATCAATTAGTGCAAGTGACTGATTTCTAAAGCTAAACCCTAAGCTTATTCTCAATACAAGGAAGAGGAGGGGAGGAGAAACAAAAAAGGAGAAAATTGCAAAGCGACCAAGCAAAGCACGGCAATGCATCGTACGGCATCGTACTGAGAAGACGTAAGAGTCTAATCAATTTGCGAGCGCGGCAAGTGTGTTTGTGTGCCTGAGAGATCCCCTCTGAGAGAACTAAACCGAAGCCGATCATTAATTTGGCTCAACGGGCGCACTGGTGGTGGTAGTAGTGGTTGAGCTGATGCCTCCATTGCGTAGTTTGCTGTGTTTGTGTGAGTTGCACTGAAAAGCAATCCAAAAGTGATACCGCCGCTGCCGCCACCTTTACCACCACCAGCGTTGACCGGTTCAGTAGACACTAATTAGAAATCGACATTGTTAGTGTGTGTACAGACTGTACCGCAGCTATTGGCTGGTCTTCTGCATATCATTAGAAAATGGTACTACTTTTTTCAAGTGAAAAAAGGCAGCGAACTAGAAAGCGGGAAAAAGTATAAAGAAGATGCGGCGGCGGCCTAAGCAGCAATGTGTCAGTAAGCTGCTATCGCTGTTTTTTTAAGTTGGCTTCCAAAGAAGTAATAACTGGGTGACTGAGCGAATGAAAAGGAAAACGAAAAAGAGGGGAAAAGCGTTTCTGCATAACTTCAATCAACTCTTGCGATCACGATAGCAAGTGTTTTGTAAGCTCATTCCTAGAGCTTCTCGTTAGCCATCTTTGCTCTCCAATTTCTCCTTTTTCTCTCTTTCTTCCTCTATTCATCCTTCAATTAGTCCTCCTTAATTAAACATTTGTAACAGTGTGTTGCTGCTTCCTTGAGGAAAACTACCTCTATCCGGGCAAGTTTGAGGAACTGACAACAGAAAAATCCAGGCAAAGCAAACGAAAAACAACTTGGCTGGCTTGCTCCGGTTGGCAAGATCAAGTTTCAGAAGGCATAAGAAGCATTAAACCGCACAGACCGAGAAAAAGCAGAAGAAGCAGAGGCACAGTCGGAAGTCGCGCGGTAATTTGTCACACGCAGCAGCAGCAGCTAAAGTAGGGTGAGTGAGTGATAAAGCGAGGGGAAAGTGTGCTGTGCTGTGGTGTGTGTGTGCAGGGGCAAACGGTCTGCCAGTGCTGCCAATTGGCCAGCTGTCATTAAGCTTTAATTATGTTTTAGCAGTTTGTGGTCAGCAGCAAAGATAGTTGGGCCTGTTACTGCTGTTCGGTGATCATGTTTGCAGCAGTCGTCGAGTTGCCGCAGAGACCCAGCACAAGCAGCAACAGCAAGCACTGAGTGGGCATAATTAGACATCTGCAGAATGAGAGAACTGTACTTTCACCAGCAGTTCCCAGTAATGCCATTAGGAGAGGGATGGTGCTGCTAGAGAGCAAAACAATTAGGCGCAAACGAGCAGAATTAGAAGTGTGCACAACTGGACATTTCACCAGAACTACTGTGTCTGTGTGTGTTTGTGAAAGTGCGTCCTAAAGGCGTCACTCAGCAGGCACATTTCAATTATGTCAAGTGGGAGTGATCGGAGCAGCAAAAGAATACTGATTGGCAGTACTGCACCGATGATAGCCGGCATTGCCAGCAAAAACTGCAATCAAGCAGTCATCATTAGATGTCTACTACATTGAAACACGAATCGAGGCACTCACTTCCCTTTTATGTGACAATTGTGGCAATCAATGCCACTGAAACTTAATTAATGGCAAACAATCAGCTAGTCAGCCAGTCTGGTATCAGAAAGAAGCGCATCAAACGAAACAGGGAATCAGCTCACTGATTGAACAGCACGGCAATCATAGATAGAATACAAAAAAATATTTTTAATACAAAAAAAGAATAGAACTTTCATTTTGTATCATCAGGTTCAGTACTTCAACTCTGGGTCTGCCTGTGTGCATTTGAGTGCAATCATTAGGCGTACAATGGTGTGCATGGTGGATGATGAATAAGAGGAGCTCGTACTTTGGCTGATGACTAATTTGACACCATTCAGCAGGTAGCAGGAGGCAGGCAGGCAGCGGCAAGGAAGTGGCAAAGATAGATAGATTGAGTGTCGGCCCTTGTGATCAACTCAGCTACAGCGTCAACTGCAGCAACACACAGCCCATCTCACAGGCTTTGCATAATTAATAATAATGGCAAAATGAATGAGCCTGCTTGAGTGTGTGTGGGCGCTTTTTAGAATCGCAGCGAGAATGGTCGATGATGATTCCACGACGGCGATAATTAGTGGTAAATAGGTGGAATGTTCTAGTGCTGCAATACCTGCTGCTAATTAGTGTGACGCTCTCAAGTACGACACCATACCATTAGGTGGAATGGGCAGTATAATGGGAAATATTGTGTGTGTGTGTGGTAGTGGGACAGTGATCATCACATTACCATTTCGATGTTGCACAAAGTCCTTCTCCAGCTCCGGTGCTCTGGTGCTGTACGGCTGCAGTTGAGTGCCCACAGGAGACAGTTGCAGTGATGTCATTTGCAGTGGTGGCCCTCGCTGGACCACACATTGACGATGGCTGCTAATTGAATTTTTCAAGAGAGCACCAAGATTTCTACTACTACTACTACCACTACTTCTTGCCGATGACAGTGGCAGTAGAGATGATCGAAGCAGTTGAAACATGTTTTTCATAGGCTGGGTGATGCTTTTAGTGCCTAAAAACGAGTGAAATAAACCACCGACTACCTCTGATGTTGTGCAAGACTAATTGTAAATAAATAAATGCCAACTTCTGTGCCCGTGTGTGTGTCAGACTGCCCTTCTTCAGCTGCTGTTGCTGGGTGATTGAAAAGTGGAGGCCCTCCAGTGTGGACTGTACTGCCCAACTGCCAAGCTCACATGTGAGTGAACAGGAGAACACGAACACAAGCTTACATGTGATAAGCTCGTGTGAAGATAAGCATCTCGGTGGAAGCAGCAGCAGCAGCTCTAAAGGACGCTAATTAGTCTGCACAGTAGTGCTCAGTAAGTGCTTCCCCGAATTACCCACAAATGCCATTTGAATTATGAGAAGAGGAAAAAGGCGGGGAGGGGTTTTTATTTACAAAAAGGGGTCAAACAGAGTAGATCAAACAGAAATATAAAAAAGCGGATATAAAATAGCAGGCTATTACGGGCGGCACCACCAGCAGCACTGAAAACGGCGGCGATCCCGCTGTGTACGTCAGCGTCCGCGTCACCGTCGCCACGCTATGATTCTTCACGAACAATTTGCTTCTTAACTTCCAGCACTCGCTTGTGCTTCGTTCCGGGCTTGCTGTGCAGCATACGATTAGCATCCCTACGAGAAAGAAAAAAAAGAAAAAAGGGAAAGAGTGAGTTGACTTGCACATAATCTGTCTAGCAGCACTTGGCACTACGTACTTTCGGGTCTGTGATGCCTTGATAGTCTCCAGCTCCTTCTGGCCACTCTTGATGTGCTTGGGCACATAGCGATGCTTGGCGATTCGTCTAACTTCAGGATGCTGAGCAAACTTGTCTTTCAGCTTCTCCTGGTAGCGGAAATTGCTCTGTTCTCTTGGTGCTTTCTGCAAACAAAAAGAAGAAGAATATGGTAAGTGCTGTGAAAGGTATATAGCAGCAGAGAGTGCAATGTCGCATCAACTGCCGCCAATCTCAATGGCCCACCACCAAAACCACTTACAAAGCCCAGCTTTTCGGAAGCCTGCGCCTTCCAGATGCGAATGTCCATTTCGTCCGAACTGCTGATGATGTATCTGCTGTCCATCGACCAGACGATGTCAGTGAGGCGTTGCATGCGCTTCGTGTGGTACACTTCGTGGCTTCGACGTTCGCGCGAATTGAATATGCGAATTGTCTTATCGTAGCCGGCAGACACAAACTCACGTCCCGTGGGAGAGTAATCGAGCGAAATCACAGCAGAGATGTGATCTTTGTGCACTTGCAGCGGGAATGCCAGCTTGCGCATATCAAAAGTGTGCAGCCTGTGGGTGTCAGCAGAAAAAGTGGCAAGGTGTTAGAATCTGGTGCATGAGATTGACAGCTGACGTCTGTGTGGCTGCAGTTCCACTTGGCTTTGGCGTTGTGTTCAACCAAGCAAACTGAAGCTTTTCGCTTCTACTTACTGGTAATCTTCGTTGGCGACAGTAAAGACGAACGCCTCCATGGGATTCCAGCAAATGGCGTTGGAGCGCAGCGCAAGGACCACCTTGCGCACCGGCTCGGGCTTGCGAATGTCGTAGAGGATGACGCTGCGATCGGTGGCGGCGGCCACGGCAATGTCCGACTCGATGGGATTGAAGCGAATGTGGTTGATGGTGTCATTGCCCCACTGCCAGGACTTGAGGGGCGCCGTGCGGTTCTCTTCCCACAGATCGACGCCTTGGCCGCAGGTGAGCAGATAGGGCTTGTGCCGGTGGTTGTCCATGTAGTACACCGGGTTCCGCGTCACGATGGTGTTCATCGGTGTCTCGTCGGTGTACTGCAGACGCGTCTGCATCTCAGTGTCCATCTCCAGCACCGTCTCCTCGAGGAAGGAAAGGTCCCACTGTTTGATGTTCTGATTGTCGTCCACCGAGAAGAAGTACCGTCCGTGGTCGGGAATGCAGATGCTGCGCACTATGCCGTCATGCGCCTTGATCGTCCTCATGCAGTGATGATTGGTCAGGTTCCAGGCCTTTATTTCGCCATTGCAAGCGCCGGAGAAGAGGACGCCGAGTTTTTGCGGATGTTTCGCCAGCTTCTGCACCGAGTCGGAGTGGCCGTCCAGCGAGCCTATGTACGGTTTTGCAAAGACGCGGTCCAACTTGACGGCATTTACCGCCCGTTGATACTCTCGATTAACCGCAAACGGGTGGAGTGCTGATCGTAGTTGCGGTATTCTGGAACACAAACAAAAATGATCAAATCTGCTGGTTTGTTTACCTCACTTGTATAAGCACTTACGTTTGTGAATATCATTTTTCGTCTCGCGAATGTAATCGCCCGCACTCCGACTGATGACCTTTACTTTCATGATGATTCAGATGGCCGATTTTCAGAACATTCTTTGGATCAAAAGTGAAACAAAACAAAACAACTCGAAGAGCAGTTTCAGAAACAGCTGCAAAATAAAATCCACGTGCGAACGCGATGTGGCTCGAAATTGCCACACCGTACATCACTGTGGATATAGTCAATGTTTTGGAGAGAGAAAAAACCGATGACGTAAAACTGACTCATCGCGAAGATCCTCTACGATTTTGTACGACTGCAATTTGTGTGACTGTACGGCAGAAGCGGCTCCCAAGCAATCTTGCAATCTTCCAGCGGTCGATTGCGACGAGAACAATCGCGAGAAGAGTCACTATAAACTGAGTGTAAAATCGGCAAACAGAGAGACAGTGTATACAGTTCGTCTTATAAAACTACTGCGCGTTCCATTTTCCCATCACTGACAACGGTGCCACAGCGGTGCATTGACAACCGAGCTCGATTTTTCTGGCAAATCAGTAGCAAACATGGCCACCTTCAACACTTCGCATCACCAGTCTGGTGGTGTTGTCCTCTTTAGCGGCGAGTTGATTCTCCTCTTTTGTGACAATGTTAATGTCACTCTTCCGCAGACCAGTCAGGAGGTAAGTGGTTAAAAACTCGTGGTTGACACTTGACACTTACCTTGACATCACCTCTCACATTTCATAGGATACTGGTCGTCTGTACCTAACCACTCATCGAATGATCTTCACGAGCAAGTCCATGAAGGGTAGTCTAAAATCGTTTTCCGCCCCATTTTACTCGATGCACGATCTGAAACTTGAGCAGCCAATCTTTGGAGCCAACTACATCAAAGGACAAGTGAACGATGCTCAGACGAGTAACAGCGTCGTTTTCAAGCTAAAGTTCAACAGTGGTGGTGCCATTGAGTATGGCCAGGCTTTGCAAAGTGCTGCTCGAGTTACGCGAAACAATGCGGCTCAAAATGCTTTCACGCCGCCTCCAGCATACACTGCATCGGCTGCACAATACTACCAGGTAACCTTCAATAGACATTAAGTTGAAAGCATTCTTTTTACCATTTATTACTTTAACATCTAGGCACCGCCAAATGTTTATCAGCCGGCCTACAATTGTGGTTTCGTTTTGCCTACGGACGTCTTTAACCAGGTAAAACCTTTGTTTTTGCAAACAGGGACAATTATTCTAATATTCTTTCCTCTAAAGCCACCACCGGCCGGGTTTGTCTATACATCCGAAGCGCCGCCTCCGTATCCTGGGCTTGCACCAGTTCCGGCTCCTGGAGCTAATTATCCACCTGGAGGTCAGCCTGGAGGGTACCAGCCAGCTAATTATCCGCCAGCAAATGGCTATCCTCCATCTCAAGCTGGTGGTTATCCACCGGCTCAGTCTGGAGGATATCCGCCTGGTCCATACCCTCCTCAAGAAGGTTATCCGCCAACCCAGCCCGGATATCCTTCAGCTGGGGCTGCCTATCCGCCCACTCAAATTGGGTTTGCTGCTGACATTATGGGCGGTGGTGCGTATCAGCAGACAGCTCCTCCTGCTTATCCCGGTTATCCTCCTGCTTCAAGTGGTTACACCCCAGCTTCGTACCCAGCAAATGGCTACCCGAATGCCTCGGCTCCAAGCGCTCCCGGCTATCCCGATAAGAAATCGCAATAAGCAGCTCTTCAACTTGTCTTCGATTCCAATTTTATATTTATAACGAACAATAATCCGTGAGGTTTCAAGCACTACTCTGTGCAAAAGAATGAGTGACCTGCTTTTGTCCTGACAATTACCATTTCCGATTATTATTAATTGTCTAACCTTAACGAGAACAACCATGTAAAAAAGTAGTGCTCTTTATCCTAGCTTTTCTCGTTCACCGCAATATTACACACATGTTTTCTTTGTTTGCTTGTTAAGAGGTTTATTTACCATTACGAACACACAATAAATCACTCACACTCTGCGCCTAACACACAAGGTCAATATCTGACACAAGGTATAAATCATCAAATGTGGGCGTAAGATTGAGGTAACCACAAAAAGTGAGATGATCCAAAAGAAGTGCCATCAGATGGCAGCCATCTACAATACTTCTTACCAGTGTTGGCAGCTGATGGTGATGATGATGACAACAGGACAACAAGACTGAAAGCAGCAGTGCGGAATGGCCAACAGCGTTGAGCAGAAGAAGCTGGTGCCCATCGAGGCCGCCCTGGACCGGCGAATGAACCACGGCATCGTCGAGTACCTGGTGAAGCTGCAGACGGAGGACAAGCTGCAGTGGGTGCCCTGGACCGCCGTCTACTGTCGACAGCTGATGGACGCCGAGGCGCACCAGCAGGAGGAGAAGGCCGAGGCACAGAGCACCTCGAGGAAGGAGGCAGCACCACCCTCCTCCAATCACGGCATCATTGACATCTGAACATCCATCCAACACTTCATAATGGCTCTATTTATAACCGTTAGACATGACATGACATGACATCTCTCTCTCCCTCCTTCCTCCTCCTCATTTGAAGAACAAACAAACACTGTGATTGATCTGCCCAATGTAAATAATAAACACATATTCCTCACAGACACATTGTTGTCGCCGATAGCATCTCCTCCTTCTCCTTTCTTTCGCTGACCTCGAATCCTTTGGTTCTGCCAATCCTTCCCTTCTCTTTTCGCCTCGTACACCGCAAATCCCGTTTTTTCTGAGTACCATTGCGTCATCTGGTGCGTGGAAAAGGCAGAAAGTCAGCTGCTGTTCTCTCCGTTGGAACATCCCCAAAAGGCAGTCCGTTGAGAGTAAGTGAGAGAGAGGAGCTCAAGTCGACCTCGCAGACTCGATGCTGGCACAACTGGCAGCAGCAGCAGCAGCAGTCGTTGTGTTATGTTTTTGCCTGTCATATGCAACCGATTGCATACGACTTGAACAGCTGCAGCAGCAGCACTTCACTTCACTTTTTCTCATTTGGTGC
Organism: Tyrophagus putrescentiae; assembly: GCA_024499935.1. Classification (NCBI taxonomy): domain Eukaryota; kingdom Metazoa; phylum Arthropoda; class Arachnida; order Sarcoptiformes; family Acaridae; genus Tyrophagus; species Tyrophagus putrescentiae. Next base: position 4,945,590 of record JAMZRA010000008.1, read on the forward strand.
TCACCAGCGTTTCATCGAGTGCATCACCTCAGCCATCACCACCACCCTCTTCCTCTTCCAGTGTGCGTGACCAGCAGTAGTGCAAGCTCATCAGCAGGTGCTGGTCCTGGTGATCGCCCCCCGAGCAAGGATCATTCACTTCAACATCAACATCAGCATCCACTGCCTGACTCACCTTCGCCAGAAAGTGCACTCACTCATGAGCACATAAACACACAATATTAAAGTGGCAGCAGTTCTCATTACCATCACAACGCGCAGCAGCATCGTCACCAGGCAGCATCAGAAGAGTGTACGACATCTTAGCAATCAGCAGCGGCATCAACAGCACACCACGAGCATTCTTATCAGCGGAGTACTCTCCAGTGCCTCTGCATCCTGCTGCGGTGACAACAAACAGCAACCATCAGCGGCAAGAGCACAGCACAACGATGGTCAACTATGAATCGGAGCAGACGCCGGCCACACAGGCAGTCAACCAGAAGATCGCCAACCTCAGCTCGGTCAACAGCTTCACCACCACCACCTCTACCAGCAACAGCAGCGGTAGTGCTCAGTGTTCAGTGTCAGCTAACGGCTCCAACGGTTCAGCAACGGGAGGAGCGGTAGCAGCCGCAGCAACGGGGACAACAGCAGGAGGTGGCAGCAGCAGCAGCAGCATCCTCGGCGACATCACCAACCTGACGCCAGAGGAAATGAAAAAGCTTGAGGAGATTCGCATGAGAAGGTCAAAGCTGACGTATGAAATTCAAAAGCTGAAAGAGGAGATCTCCAACGTCAAACGAGAGATGAGTCGCCTCGACCAGACGCCCAGTGATGCGAGCAGTGGCCTGAACGGCGGCCCACTGAAGGACGACGTCAACAACGCTGCCCAGAGAGCCAAACAGCTGTCAATAGGCAAGAAAAAGTTCAACATGGACTCGAAGAAGGGCATCGAGTTCCTGATGGAGAACGGCCTGCTAAAGAACACGCCCGAGGACGTGGCTACCTTTCTCTACAAGGGCGAGGGCCTCAATAAGACGGCCATCGGCACCTACCTCGGCGAGAAGATCGACTTTAACCTGGCCGTTCTGGACTGCTTCGTTGAGCTGCACGACTTCAAGAACCTGCTGCTGGTGCAGGCACTGCGCCAGTTTCTCTGGTCATTCCGCCTGCCCGGCGAGGCGCAAAAGATCGACCGGATGATGGAGAAGTTCGCCGCCCACTACTGCCAGCAGAACCCGGGCGTCTTCAGCAACACCGACACCTGCTTCGTGCTCAGCTTCGCCATCATCATGCTCAACACCTCGCTGCACAATCCCAACGTCAAGGACAAGATGACCATGGACAAGTTCATCGTGATGAACCGGGGCATCAACAACGGCGGCGACCTGCCGAAGCAGCTGCTGCAGTCGCTCTACGAGAGCATCCACCGGGAGCCGTTCAAGATTCCCGAGGACGACGGCAACGATCTGATGCACACCTTCTTCAACCCGGACCGCGAGGGCTGGCTGTGGAAGCAGGGCGGCCGCTACAAGGGCTGGAAGCGGCGGTGGTTCATCCTCAGCGACAAGTGCCTCTACTACTTTGAGCACACCAGCGACAAGGAGCCAAGGGGCATCATTCCCCTGGAGAATGTGGACATCAAGGAGATCAGCGACCGGGGCGGGCGGCAGCACTGCTTTGAGCTGTACTCCGCCATCGGCGAGGTGATCAAGGCCTGCAAGACGGACACCGAGGGCCGGGTGATCGAGGGCAGGCACACGGTGTACCGACTGGCGGCTTCCACCGTCGAGGAGAAGGACCTCTGGCTGGAGGGCATCAGGACGAGCATCAGTCGCAGTCCCTTCTACGAGATGCTCTCCGCGAGGAAGCGAAAGGTCACCTACTCCAAGTAGTGAACTCCATCCAGTGTGTGTGTGTGCCTTCTCTCATGGGGACCCAGTCAGTCAGTCAGCCCTGTTCCCCGTCTTCTGGTCTACTACTATTTTCGTCACCTTCACTCTAAGTCAGAACCACCTCATCGCCTCTCATCTGCATCTTCTCATCCTCTCATCTTCTCATCTTTCTGCCCCAGTCAACGAAACAACTCAACTCATCTCCCCACTGACCACAGTTTTTATCAGCATGAGGAGGAGGAGTAGCACAAAGACTCTGGCAACGCAGTTCACGGACAGATTTTAATATTAAAAGTGCATCAACACAACAATAAATGTGTGTGTGTTTGTGGAAGTCGTCATCAGCACACCACCACCACCACCACCACCACTGGCCTCGATGCTGATCACTGCAGTGAGAGATAGACTCCACTTCATTGTCTCAGCTGTGGCGGCACATCCTCTCTTCGTTTGCAGTGCTCAGTTCACCTCGTTAATTGCCACTGACGTGTGGTAATTAAAGCGCGACGGCGGCTGCAGTGTTCACACTGGCCGATGGCGACGGCATTTGCACTGCCACCACCACACCACACCCGACGATGTGCACACTGACCAAGTGTTGCCGAATCCTCTCTCTAACACCTCCCCCTCCCCTTCCGTGATCTATTGCCTTTGGCCTACTGCTGCTCCCTCTTCACCTCACCTCACCTGTACAGTTCTCCCATCTTTTTTGCCCCTCCCCTTTTCATTGCATCGACCATTCATTAACTCGATAATCTGTTGATCCAGTGATGTGTTTGCGCACCCATCTCTGCTGATGTTTCTCTTTTATATTATTGATAATAAAAATGGTTTATTGTTGAACGACTTTACACAACGATATAGTAGTAATAGAGGTTTTAAATAATCATTACATTTCAGTGCACTTTTTACATGAGCGTTTGATGGGAGTTCGAGAGAGGGAAGGATGCTGGGGCGAGAGAACAAATAACCATAAAGACATGGGCTGGGGCTTGGGGCTGGCGACCACACTCCTCGGTGCGCTTGCCACACTGGGCACTGACCACACAAACTAGGTGTGCTCGCTAAGGCAACAAAGAAAATGGAGGGGATCTACTGCTTAGTAGGACCGTACAGCAGGCGGCACTGTGCTGCAGTCGGAGTCGAGCGTCTTGTCAATGACCGGACGGTACCAGAGCTTCACTGCGCCGGTGCTCATGTCCACTGTGGTGAGAGTGTGCTTGCGCCAGTGCTTCTCCACGGGCAGGCGCGTCTGTCCCTCCAGCGGCTTCTTGTAGTCGTACTCGTCGATGCGATCCTTGAAGTCCTCTCGAGCGTGGGCGCCTCTGCTTTCCTTTCTCGCCGCCGCCGAGTTGATGGTCATCAGCGCGTTGGCCATCAAGTTTTGCAGCTCCAACGTCTCAACAAGGTCCGAATTCCAAACCAGGCCGCGGTCACTCACCTGTGTGCAAGAGATTATGGCAGCGGGAGGGAAAACAAAGAAAGAAAGAAAGAAAGAAAAAGAGGCATTATTAGCACAGATGATGGAAAGCAAACACATTTATAAAGAGAACACAGTCATCCTCCTACATGGTGAGTTAATTCCCATAGTCACACACACACACACACAATGGTGAGCGCCCGAGACACGGGCGGCCAACGATAACGATCGAGTAGTGAAAAGGGGAGAGAGCGAGAGAGAAAGCACAGACAGACAGAGACTGGATGATGCACAATCAACGTCAGACCAATTAGGTGGCATTAGAATAATAAAAAGGAGAACATCAAGAGCAGCAAGAGCGGCAAGAGAGTGGTCGTCAGGTGAGTGCATCGCTCTCTCCTCGCCCGTCCGTCCGTCGTCTCAGTGGCTGGACTGGCGATCATTGAGTGATACAGTACATTATCAGCGGGCGCCATTTCACCATGCCCTTCCATCATCCGCCGATGATGAGGCAAACACAGACACATTTCGATCGGATGCCGCTGCCAGGGCAAAACAAAGCCAGTAGTCGAGGCGACCGACCAACTGACCAGCCAGCCAGCACACACTGCTGACCACCGATTGTTGTTGTGCCGTCCCCAAAGTCGGTCACTTGATTATAATCTGCCATCACGCCGTCGTCAGTACCGTTCTTCTTCTTCTTCTTCTTCATCGAACGGGTATGGCATGCGACCACTTTACCTCCACTCACTCACTCACTCATCTCGCTCATTTTTCACTGGCCTCACTCCCTATCATTGCACTCCTTTCTTCGAGATTCGTTCATTCATTTCTCCAGTCAGTCAGTCAGTCAATCAGCATCCCCAGCCATGTGTGACCTCTAGCCCTGTCCGAGCGGCAATTGGTGCACAATTGTAGAGTAGCGGCAACAGCCCCGCCACTCCATTAGTCAGCAGCAGACAGTGGCAGTACAGCTCTACACACTCTTTGACGCCGCAAAAAAGAAGAGAAAGAAAAAGAGAGGACAAGACAAGACAAAGCCGGGCTAAGAGAAGGAGAGAGAGTTCGAGGTCATCGTTCAAGCAAGCTGGGCATCACATCACTCGGAGCCACTGAAATGAACGGCACGGGACACACAGTAGACCATCACACATTAGGCCTGTATCAATGATCGATAGTGCCACCAATCGATCTGCATTCACGCGGTGAATGGCGACGGCACGTGGAGAAAGGTGATGGCGATGATGATAAGAGTTGCGGTGGTGGTGAACATGGTCGTGTTCACTTGTCCAACAGGACAGTGGCCAAACACAAAAGGCCTCACCACGGGACACAAGTCGCGGCGCCTAAAGTGCCCCACAACAACTCAAACAACTCTGGAGAGAGTCAACAGGCGTCAGAAAGGGCAGCATTTCACTTGATGTGACCACTCACACAATGAATGGAAGCTCTCTGTGTGCAAGAGGAGATAATAGAGACATACTAATTTGACTAATGCATCGCATGTTCAGTGCAGTCGCTTTCGGATAACGTCAAAATGATGACAGTGGCGAGCATAGCCAGTGTGACAAGCCAGCCAAAGGGCCGAGACAGATTGTGGTCTGCATGTACTACCATCATCATCAGGTCGAGAGAGGGGGAGAGAGATGATCACTGAAGGAGAGAGAGAGAGAATATAGCCTCCTTGTCACACAGTAAGCGGCAATTAAAAGAAGACCAGAGCTAATGTCCGTCCCCTCGCAGTCCCTACCATCCATTCATCCTGACTGACCAAACGACCGACCGAGACACCAAGAGACAGAAGTGTCCCCGACTCTCCGAACCATGTCAGAGAATGGACTACTGCCCGTAATGAATGGCAGTAGCTCGGTGGGGAGAGTGAAATGGAAATTAAGGCAAGAGAAAAAGAGAAAAAAGAGACTACGGCGTCGGAGGCAAGTGGCAGAGGATAAGACAAGGGAAGGAAGAAAGCAAGATGAGACGGCTAGTCAGTCATTGAGAAAACAGTCAGTGCACAACTCCTGAAGTAGTAGTTGTGGTGTTCAGCGACAGCACACGCTCAGGCAAAGCAGGCCAATGTGAGTGACAGGAAATGGTCATGTAAAATTAGAATGGCACAACAAGACAGAAAAAGACAAGGCTGCTGCTGTTGCTGTTGCGGCCGATGCAGTCGAGATGCTGTTGCCTCGCTCAAGTGCAGTAGCCGTGGCAGTTGGCCAGCGATGAGAAAGGAAATGGCGAAATACGACACACGGTTTCCGACGCACTGTCGGTGCTGCTGCCTTAGCGACCACCACCACCGTTTGCTGCACGAGATGCAAAACTAAGTGAACAAAATGGCCGCCGATTTACCCAGCGACGACATTCGAGAGGAATTCGCTCCAGTGCAGCAGGCAGTGGCTCGTCGCTTGGAATGCGACCATCAGTGTTGGCCACCAGCACTACTGCCACTGCTGCTGCTGCCTACTCGCCGATCACGGCAAATGTCACGATTGTCAGCCGACAACACACAGATCACAAGAACAGAAGAGAGAACAAAACGGAACACAACACAAATTGAACGGCGTCACAAGAGTCCGCTTGATCAGATGAGGACTCGGCGTCAGAAGAGGGCGAGAAAGGTAATTGCTACCAATTACCCGCTCTCAATCGACTCAGTCACAGCTCAGGCTGCCGCAACTATATTTAGTGTGTGTGTGCCAATATGTATCGGAAAGCTCTGATGTACCAGCACCAAAAACGGTGCTGTAGTAGTAGTAAGCTTGTAGTTGGCTACCAGCAGCAGTAATCATAATGCTCGTGCAAGCATCATCATCATCATCATCACTAATGTCAAGATTGGCGCCTCTGCGCAGAGCAGCGGCAAAAACGTCAAACAACAGAGTTTGCCATGTAAAGTGAGGGGATCAAGGATGATGAGGCAAGTCATTAGTGCTCGATTAGAGTGGCTCATGGTGTCATCAGCTCCTCAGATGCAGACACACACACACACACTGTCTGTCAGGCAATGCCAAATACAGAAAGATGGGACCATCTGATGGACAGCTAGTCAGAGCTTCCTTTTCTGCTCCCACGAATAAGTTCGCCGGCGAGCGAGCTATTGAACTTTGAATCGATTATATTACTCTTCATCCCAACGAGCTACTACCACTGGCCGAAGCGTGCAAAGTAGATTACTGCTTCAACTGCTGAATGACTAATTGACTGATTCAATTAGGAGGCGGCAGTGCTTCTTGGCCTTTCGAGTGGTAGAAGCTAAACTGCTGGCGACGCACTAACGACGAGGAAATATATCCATGCTCTAGGTGTCACACGACGATAAGGCGTCCTCTGAAGGAGTGCGAAGGCTACAGAAGAAGAAGAGAAGCCAACGGCAGAGCAACACTGATAGTCCCCAACTGCACACAGACAGAGAAGGGAAAGAGATAAGACCAGACGGGCAAACTGTAAACAAAAGTGTAGCAAGAGAACGAGAAGGAGCCTGCGTGCACTATACCAGTGTCAAATATTTTGTACCCCAAAAGAGATAGAGACCTCCGAGGAGCATCAGCAGCAGCAGCAGCAGCAGCGACCGACCATTAGACAAGAAGCAGTCGTTGTGATCGTGGTTTAAACGACATACATTTGCACTTGGTCGAGGACTTCACTCAATTAAATCTGTCTGAATGAACTGACAAACTGGCTGGTTGGTCTGCTGTTGCTGATGCCTGCTCTTTGCAGTGATGCATTAGCTGTGCACTGCCATCAACAGCACAGACCAAACATTGCTCACTAACGACATTTGCAGTTGCATTTTTCAGCCAACATTTGCCTGTTGAGTGACACCAGCCAAAGTAGAACGAGAGAGAACGTTTACACATTTATCGATATAATATGCAATGTGTGCAAGCAAACCTACAGCCACCATTAGCAGCAGTCGTTAATTAAAAACGAAAAGTGTCCCTGGCTGGTGGTCCTTCTCCCCTCCCCTCCTCCTCTTTCATCATGATACAAGCACGTGAATTGCTGATGAGCAGCTGCCTGCTCAATGAGTGCATTAGTGCACTGTGTGACAAGTGTTGAAGACTGGTGGCTGGTGGGTCACTCTCTTTCCTCAACAGTGCAACCAACGTCCTTCATCCTTCTCATTTTCACAGTTTTCCTCAAGACTACAAAGGTGAGAGAAATGGCTGCAGATTTGCCCAAATCAATCTCCTTCTGACTACTTATTAAGGTGTCTCAGTGCCTCAGTTTCATCTGCTCCAGCTCAAACACGACTTAGCACACCACAACAGACGACAATCAACAAGTTCCCCTTGTGAGTGCAGTGTGCGTGCACTGAAACGCGTCGGCGGCAGAAGCTAAATCTTTACAAAGGGTTAAGTGTGTACTCGTGCTGCAGCATCAATGTGAGTGCAGCTGTGTTTGATGTGATAAGACATTGGAGAAAGAGATGTGCCTGCAGAGAGAGATGCAGTGCAAATGCCACCAAAGAAAGCAGTGTGCTAAGACGTCGAGACGACAGTTAACTACTACGTGATCAACACGCAGTGCAAAGCAGCAGCAGTAGCGCTGAGGTGTGCTGAGCAGTGACATTGCTTTCCCTCTCTCTCAGTGTTCATCTGTTGTGCTCACCATCACCATCATCTGATCATCTCCATCAGTTTCATTGTGTGCAAATGAATCTTCTTCCTCACCTATCGACTATCCATCCCATCCCATTCATCATCCAAATGAACTTACCTTGAGGTCCTTCAGCAGATTAAAGTCCTCTTGCAGCTTCTTGCAGCCCTTCTCCAGCAGCTCGCCAGTTCGGAAGACGGCGGCGTACGTCTGCATGTCCTTCTGCATCTTCAGACGGAGGTCCGCCGTGGAGATGGAGCCGTCTGAGTATCGAAGCTTGTCCAGATTGGCAATGGACGCCTCGCCGGCATTCGCCGACAGCTCGCGAATCGACTCACCAGGCTCGTTCTCCTCGGCGATGGTGTTCGCGCAGGCACGACCAAAGACGACAATGTCGAGCAGGGAGTTGGCGCCCAGGCGGTTGGCGCCGTGCACCGAGGCGCAGGCAGTCTCCCCGGCCGCGTACAGCCCGGGCACCACCTTGTCCTTCCCGTTGATGTTGGTGATCACCTGACCGCGGAAGTTGGTAGGCACTCCGCCCATGTTGTAGTGCACCGTGGGCAGGACGGGGATCGGGTCCTGCGTCACATCGACCGGCAAAGATCATCGCCGTCTCTGAGATGCCCGGCAGGCGGAGGGCCAGCTGTTCAGCAGGTAGGTGGTGCAGCTGTAGAAAGACGTGATCCTTCTCAGGACCAACGCCGCGACCCTCGCGGATTTCAATGGTCATGGCACGCGAGACGACGTCTCGGGACGCCAGGTCCTTTGCCACCGGTGCGTAGCGCTCCATGAAGCGCTCACCCTCGCTGTTGACGAGGAAACCGCCCTCACCGCGAGAGCCTGAGCAAAAATAAACAGTGATTAGAATAGGACCAATTTAATTTTAAACGCCGCCTACCTTCAGTAATTAAGCAGCCAGCGCCGTAGATGCCGGTAGGGTGAAATTGCACAAATTCCAGATCAGAGCAGGGCAGTCCAGCGCGGTTCACCATGGCGGTACCGTCGCCGGTGCAGGTATGGGCAGAGGTGCAGAGAAGTACGCTCGGCCAAAACCCCTAAAATTAAGAATAAGTTAGCTTTAAAAAGTGCCGTAAAAACGCAAGAGTAAAATATTACCCAGTGGCGAGGACAGTGTTCTTCGAGCGGAAGCGGTGCAGTGTGCCATCTTCGAGGTTGAGGGCAATGACACCGACGCACTCACCTCCTTCCATAATAAGATCAAGGGCAAAGTACTCGACAAAGTACTTGCAGTCATATCGAAGCGACTGACCGTACAGTGTGTGCAGCAGCGAGTGACCAGTTCGGTCGGCCACCGCACAGCACCGATGCGCCTGACCTCCCTTGCCGAAGTTGTACGACTGGCCGCCGAAAGCACGCTGGTAGATCTTTCCCTCCGGCGTGCGGCTGAAAGGCATGCCGTAGTTCTCCAGCTAGTGCACAAGTGGCGAGAGAAAAAGTACAATAAAGATCAGTTAGATCAGTGTGTACATGTACATGTACTTCTGGCTGTAGTGTTGACGTCAGGCACTGAAGATGCGCCGATGCTGAGATGCCTTACCTCGATGATGGCCTTTGGGGCCTCTCGTGTCATGTAGTGGATGGCATCCTGGTCACCCAGCCAGTCGGAGCCTTTGACGGTGTCGTACATGTGCCATCGCCAGTCATCGGGCTCCATGTTGCCGAGGGCGGCGTTGATGCCACCTTGAGCTGCTACGGTGTGAGATCGAGTGGGAAAGAGCTTGGTGATCACCGCCGTGTTGAAGCCCTTCTCCACCAGGCCGAATGCGGCACGAAGGCCGGCACCACCGGCGCCGACGACGACCGCATCAAAGGTGTGATCGGTTATTTTGTACGACGACAACTGGACAAGGGGGCGGAAAGAGGTTGGGTTAGTATTTTCTTTGGTGCGAAGCAAAACAACAACAATCTAAATTAATTTCTCGCCCACAGACACACTTACATCGCCTGCCTTGCCGTTTCTTCTTCCGCTGGTGGAGAAGTTTCTCTTTGCACCGGTGGCCTTCCGCTGACTAGTTGCTGCCGTCGCCGCCGGCGTGACATGACGAGCCGCGATGCGGGCACTGACCGGCAGAGCTTGATTCAACAGACGGGTCGCCTGGAGGAAGTTCATGGTGCAGCTAACAAAGAGCAACGACGCCGCTAATCGATGCAATGGAGGGCGGTTCTTAACAGTTGGCCGAGGCTCTTCAAGGGCGGAGATTCTGTCTTCGGTCCAGAAGAGTCGGATCGGAGGCGATCCAGAAAAAGAGGTTGCTGAAATCGGATTAGAAGCAGTGCCTGTCGCACGGCGAGAAGGGCAAACTTGAAGCAGCAGCGGAGACGCTAGGTGGAAATAGAGCACAAACAGAGCTGCCTGGGTCAAACTAGAGACGGCTTTTCAAAATACAAATCAGGCTTTTTTGGGTTTTTTATTTTTGGATCTTCTGGATATTAAAATACCGCCACCCTCGCAGAAGATGATCATTTTAAGCGGGTACTGATGATGACCAACGTCCGGCTAGAGCTGCAATGTCAATGTCACGTTTATGAAGTGACGCAGATAGTTGTGGGCGATGATTATGGTGATGCTAATACCGCTAGGCATTTATTGAAATTTATTTTTCTTCTGTAATCTAGATAAAGTGTTTTTGAATCTTGCCACTGTAATGAATAAAGGTTTCCGATTTTAATATTGCCGAAAAGATAACAGATATTATTGACAATATGTGAACTTCTCTCAACAGTGAAGCGAGAAGTGTGCTCATTAATCATCGTTAGAATGAAATGCTCAAACTTACTTTTTTGCGGATTATCTTCTAGGTTTGCGAATATGTGAGTGCCTTGAAGAGATAATTGATCAAGCCGATATTTGTGGTCATTTTTAGCGGCAATTCCTGTGAATGCACGTATTCGGAGCTTACTTGCGAAAATGTGGCTGGCACTTTCATTTAACCTCAACTGAACTGCATGTGTGTGACTATTCAATATTACACATTGAAATTGAAACAAATGCGATTTTAAGTCCCAATAGATAGAACAATAGTACAATGTTGACGATTCTTGGTTTGTTCTGGTCTTTTTGGTCTTTGAAATCGATAAGGCATTTGGCAAAAAAGTATATAAGTAGACATGCCTGGTCTACAACTGCAGTCATTCAAAACTGGTTTCCTTTTTCACCTGCTAACTTGTTCACTCTGAATTTTCTATTCTTTTCATATCAACCCCAAACATCACCACAATGCAAACTCAAAGCACCATTCTGATCGTCCTTGTGTCACTCGCCCTCATCGGCGCCATCCTCGCCGCAGAGCTGAGCGATGTGTTTCAATGTAATTCGACATGAAACTGCAATTTTGATTTCTTATCGCCTTTCATTTACAGCCAACAGCCAGTCTTCATCTACATCACAATCGCAGCCAGAATCGACACCTGAGCTTCTTCCAACCGGATTCGCAAAGTGGAAGCGAGGAGTAAGTCGAAAATAAAGTCTTTTGTTTGTGGGCTTCTAATCAAATGACACTTTCTTTTGGTAAAGATCAACTTGGGCAGAAAGATGGTAAGTGTTTTTATACTTGTTTCATTTACAAATTAACTTTTTTGCTCTTCCAGATGTGCCAAATTGACCACAGGGTAAGTTGAATACTTTTGAGTTTATAAAGAACTTTAACTCATCACAATTTATCTTTTTCTAGAATTGTGGATCTGTAAGTATACACAATTTTTCAAATTAATCTTCACTGACACCTCCCATCAACAGTTCAACGAGGCGAAGCGATTTAACCAGCAGCCAAAGATCAACTACAATGTCCTGGCCTATCTGCTGAAGGTAAGCTTCATTTTTTGCCTTTCTGCAGACATTATCAAACTTTTTCACCAATTTTAGAACAACTTGCAAAACACGAATCACTGGCGCCGTTAGCAGAGGATAAGTGAACATCTTAATCTGATGGAGTATCATCCTGACACGTCAAAACTTCTTCCGAAGCAACAACAAATGACACAAATTACTTCCATTGCTTCAGTCACTCAAACACAAACAAACACGCACACACATTTTGCCCTTTTCGGCGATGTAATCCTCCTTAAACTGATCATGACAATTACGCAATCTGGGTGATGTAACTACAAAGAAAGCCAGTAGCAGCGAATAATAAAGTGCTCGTAGCTGGTGTGTTGGAACAAGCATCTCTCTTGTTGTGTTTTGGAACGCTGTCTCAAAGCAGCAGCAGCAATGCATTCGCCTCCTTCTGAGCATGCTCCTGTCATTCACAGATTTGACTTTCAGCTGATGATCAAAACACAACACAGGCGCACGATGATGTGCTACTTCGGGAAAAAGGTGCTGATCATGAGCTGATCCAGACCAGTTCACGCCGATTTCATCAGGATTTCCTCAATTTAAAAAACTGTCGCTGTCGTCCACCAGCAAACTCTGAAGACAGGAGCATCCTTATCGTCGGCAGTGTCGCGCGACCGCACAAAAAGAAGAGTTTTTAAACATTGATTTTTGGCGCCGCATTGAGCCGCTGAAGCCTGTGTGTAATCAAATACAGCACATCAGCGCTTCCCTTTTCACTCTTTACCACCACCGCCGGCCACCACTGATAACGACGACGACACAGTTCCACTCTTTGCACAGTGAGTGACACGTTCTCTGTACGTGTTGGCGGTGCTAGTGGCGGCCACGACCGTGGCGGCGGCGGCGGCGATGATAAATATAGCGACGGCGGCGGCAAAAGCCTGAAGATGATGGTGGTGGCGGTGGTGGTGATCATCCCCTCGAATGGTGACATGAAGAGACACATCAGAGAAAGAGAAAGGCGGGGGCACCTCTCCGTTCCACATGACTCTCTGCTTCAGTGAAAAGAAGGAAGAACAACTGTAGGTACAGTATTATTGATTAACTGTACGATCCGCTTACCTTTCTTTTATTTAAACTACTTTTGTTTCTATGTTTTCCCACTGCACTAGACGATACACTGCCGATAATCCTACGCCGTCTCACAGGCTGTGAAGGCCAATGATTTCTCAGTGACTTTTTTGTGCTGCTGTGAACTGCTGGTGCATTGCAGGTTTTCTTCAAGTTCTCTCCGCTTCAGTGTAAATACCATGCACATCATTGGCAGTCTTTTTCTGTCATTCTTCAGTTTGCCTCCACAACGTAATCGTCGTCCAATTTTCCACTAGTTATTATCATCAAGGGAACGCGTTTTATCGATCGTTCAATTGTATTATTATTACAATTGAAAACTTGTGTTTGAGTTTTGGTGCTGTTATCAAACGAGGCACTACATTCGAACTTTTGACTCTGCCCGAAACGGTCTTCTGCGGCGCAATAAACAAAAAAAACAAGTCATGTCTTCCTCGACCGAGTCGGCCAATTCCCGCCTACCGAACCACCTGACCAATGGTCATGAACATTCCTGCAAAGATGCACACTCGATGTGCTGTCGTCGGGTGCACATGCCACTTCTCACCGGTACGTTTTGTTTACCTTCTCTTACTAGGAAATTAAAATAAGCAACATCTTTCTTGCATTTTTCCTACAGACATGTACCAAATCACAATGGCATACTCCTACTGGAAGAACAAACAACACAACCAACGTGCAATTTTTGACATATTCTTTCGCAAGAATCCATTCGGTGGCGAGTTTACCGTTTTTGCCGGTCTCGAGGAGTGTCTGAATTTTCTTCAGGGATTTTCGTATTCACCCGAAGGTAGGTGATCACACTCTTTTCTTGGTTACCAATTTACCATTTTCCTTTTATGCTCAGACATCGACTACTTCAGATCAGTTTTGCCTCCCACTGCGGAAGATGAGTTCTTCGACTACATGGCCGGCATATCAGCAAATGGCATCAAGCTGTACTCAGTTGCCGAAGGCACTGTGGTCTTTCCCAAAGAGCCTTTGATGAGAATCGAAGGTCCTCTCGCAGTTTGTCAACTTCTGGAGACGTCTCTACTAACTCTGGTCAACTTTCCTAGGTAAATACTTTTTGAACAAGGAATTTGTTGACAAAAATATCATTTTCGCAGCCTTGTGGCCACCAATGCTGCTCGGTACTGCATCGCAATCGATGATCGCAATATTCAACTGTACGAGTTTGGCCTTCGACGTGCTCAAGGACCCGATGGTGGGCTGTCAGGTTAGTTGGAATATCTAGACCACCACTGCCTGCTTCTGATAAGAGTGCGCTGTGATTGACATCTTTCTTATGCGATTACAGCCTCCAAGTACACCTATATCGGCGGTTTCGATGGCACCAGCAACATGCTGGCCGGACAGATGTTTGGCATTCCAACAAAGGGCACACATGCTCACTCTTTTATCATGTCTCATGCACCGGTTAATGTAGAGGAGTCCACGGGAAAGGTAACAGCTGTGGAGACAAACACTTCAAAGTACTAACCGCATTTTCCGCACAGTACATGCTCAAGTCAAAGAGAACCGACGAGTTGGTGGACTTTTACCTGATTGCCCTCGAGTTCAAGGCGCAGTTGTCCAAGGTGCTGAATATCAGCGGCTCCGAATCGAGCAGTATTGAATTTGTAAGCAAAAGATTTGTTGTGGTGAACACTTCTCAGCTTCGTGTGTCATTAACTCGCTGCCATCTGCTTTATCATTTGTTTCGCGTTTGAAGATTGCCTTTATCTCCTATGCCCATTCCTTTCCCAATGGCTTCATGGCGCTCGTCGACACCTATGACCTGATCAAGTATGTACACTTCTTCTTCTTTTCACCGACTGTTTCTGAACAGATTTGTTTCTAAACTCCACCTAACCCAACTCTAATTCCGCAAGCTTGTTTTTCTTTAACCTTAACAATTTCAGGCTTTAACTGAATAATGAATACCTTTTGCTTTTTTACATTCTCCTTCCCTCGTGTGTCAATTTCTAACAATTGCACTGAATCAGCAAAGAAACTGGCACTTCTGGCCAATTGAATCATGTTGCTGGCCACTTGCCTGACATTCTTGATAGCTCTTTCGGTAGAAACAAACCGTTGTACGTATTTCCTCACTATTCAAATAGAGGGAACCAGTCACGAAAAATATCTGTCTTTGAATGTTTAGATAGGCGTCTAGAGCTACTTACACAATTAATGTTAGAGAGTCTCTGTTTTTTTGGACCATCGATTTACTCAAATCTTGATTTGTCGTTGTTTTGCTAGCTTGCTTTATTCAGAATAACAAGCAAATCTTTCGTTTTCAGAGATAACTAATGTTGTTTTTTATTTTCCTTTCAGATCGGGAATTCTCAACTTTTGTGCAGTTGCCCTGGCACTGGACAAGCTGGGCTATCGAGCCGTCGGCATTCGCATCGACAGTGGTGATCTGGCCTACCAGTCCATTGTGGCCTACAATATCTTCTCTCGAGTGGCCAAGGAGTTCAACCTCGACTGGTTCTCCTCGCTGACGATCATCGTGAGCAATGACATCAACGAGGAAACTATCATATCACTAAATGAACAAAAGCACCGAATCAATGCTCTGGGCATTGGCACCCACTTGGTTACCTGTCAGAAGCAACCGGCGCTAGGCTGTGTCTACAAGGTAATTGGCTTTAAAATGTTTTAAAGTTTTTTAACTAAATAATTCTAACTCTATTTCAGCTGGTCGAAGTGGGCGGAACAGCCTGTATAAAGCTGTCTCAAGACGTGGAGAAAGTAACCATTCCATCACGAAAGAATGTATACCGCCTCTACGGGCGAGAAGGCTTTGCACTGCTCGACCTGATGACCAACACCGATGAGGAGGAGCCACAGATTGGGCAGAAGATTCTCTGCCGACACCCATTTCAGGAGTCGAAGCGGTGCTACGCCACTCCGAGCAGAGTAGAGAAGCTGCTGCAGGTCTGGTGGGCTAATGGAAAGGTCAGTGGATTAGGAATGTACCTGCATAAGCACAAAGCACTATCTGTTTTTTATTTCTAGCTTCAACAAGACATTCCCTCATTGAATGAGATTCGCGCTCGTGTAAAGAAGTCCCTCAGTCAAATTCGGCCTGACATTAAACGCCTGCTGAATCCTACCCCCTATAAGGTCTCAGTCACTGACAATCTGTACCTGTACATGCACAAGCTGTGGCTTGAGAATGCACCCGTTGGGGAGTTGCACTGATGAGGACAGGACACCGAAGACAGATCGTCTCAAGTTATTTTTTCTTTGCTCCAAACGGGCTCACCAAGTCGAGCTGTGCATCAACCGGTTTTTCCTTTTTTCTGTCAGACAAAGTCATACCGAACAGTCCATTGTTGTTTTTCTGAGAATTTATTCTTTACTTTATTTATACTGTACTTTTTACTCACACAACTTGCGGTACACACAGTTGAAAGATTACAGAATCTTATTAATTCTGTTGTTGCTGTTTTTTACATAACCAAACATCATAAAATGCATTTACTTATTCTCCTTTGAGAATGTTCTTGAAGCTAAAATTAGCTCATGCTCACGTTTCTGTAGATGATTTGAGTGAATTTAATTACCAGCCAAGAAATTGAATGCTAATTTGCACCGGAAATGCTCATCATCGATGCAGCACTGAGTTCAGGTTAATTGAGTTACAGTTCATTCAAAAAATCTTTTTTGAAATATTGAAAAAAGCCTGAATTGTACGCAAAGGCATTCAGGTTTCAATTTAATTATATTTGTGGGTGCATGCTCCGATGTTTATCTCGATCTGGAAGGGAAAATAGTTTGCTTATGATCAGCTTTCCCTGCGGTTCTGTCCAATGGAATGTAGTGCTTTTCGTGCTCAATGCTTTTCACCAACCGGGTCTCAATGTTTAATGAAATGCAAAGTTCCATTCCTTTTCTCGTGTGGTTGCTGCTTTTTTGCATTCTTCAGTGTTCCAGAGCAACCCCAAAACTTACGCACCCCTTTGAAAGCCTGCCAGTGTCTGTTAACTTATTCCCCAGCTTTCTCCTTTTGCTTCACTGAAACAAACATTGATTTGCAATTAAATTAGTACACTCTCAGTTTGTGCTGCTGTTTGCTCAGTGACACACAAAAAAGTTGTTCCATTTTTTGCCTGGATCTGGTGCTGCTGTTGCTGCTAATGAATTCTGTCAATAGCACGGCGGTAATGAAGCTGAACTTTTTCTTAATTTTTTACTTTACTTTTCAACTCGCTACAAATGCCTGAAGCAGTTCTGAAGCAGTAAATATTACGTGAACGGCTGTCGGGATGCTCCGCAATGTTTCTGTGCATCATTTTCGTCTCCGCCTTCTGTTATTAATAGGTGATGATGCTGTGTACAGTTGGTGTTGCGCCACAATCTCACGCGATCAGATGTGTTGTTGTTGTCAGGCAGCTCTTGAGATGCTGCTGCTGTTGCCGCCGTTGATAGTGCCGCCAAGACGAGACATGACATGATTACATTGTACAGCGTTTGTCTTCTCGATGTTGATGCCCATGTTCACCGCCGAACAACCGAAATAGCACTCAACAGCGACCAACTAACTAACCAGATTCTTGCTCTGATCAGAAAGATGTTCCCCTCACTGCAAAGATGTTCACTTCCCTCTCTGGTAAACTGTCACCGCCAAATTACATTTACATTAGCCCATATGTCAATTAACGTTCCACTACTTTTTCTTTCTTCTCTTCCTCTGAATTGACAACATTTTTCTGTTGTTGTACCGCTCTAGCATCGTCTTTTTCAAGGCTACCACCACTCTCAAGTGTTCATGCAGTCGAGGCAGTTTTGTGCTCACCACATCAACCGGCACTTGTCGAACACTAATCAACTCACTGTCAATGCGTCAACCAGACAGCGAATCAGTGTCATTCAGTGGACGGGTCAGCATGCACAGACATGCAAAGCACACCATTTCTCCACTTCAGCTGCACAAGAACAGCAGCAGCAGCATCCAATTGTCCTGGTCACTGAAGACGAGGGTCCGCTTAGTGGAGTGCGTCGGGTGACGCTAAACAACCCCAAAAAGAGGTACAACAAATTAGGCTAAAGCTTTAACGACTTTCAGATTCATTCTCAGCTGTGATCTACTTTTCTGAAGAGTGGTGCCTATTGTTGCTTATTTTCAATTGAATTGCACTTGCACTTGCCTTCTCATCAACTCAATCTCGACATATTTGTACTCCATAAAGCTTTTAACTAATTAGACTTGCATCGTCGCCGCTTTTCGCGGGAATATAATGCAACCTGACAGCATCATCATCAGAAGCAGCCACTTTTCTTCGCTTTTTTTCTGCTGAAAAAACTGATGATCCATGCAGCGAAACGATGAAAGTGCTTTGATGTGCCTTCTCTTTGGCTTTTCTTTCTGCCTCGATAAGTAGTGACTCGATTAGGCATTCAGCAGCAACAACAACAACCAACAGAATACTATTACATTATTAATCGATTCTATTTGCCTGCATATCTTGACTTGAATACCTCTTCAGTTTGTTTGAGCTCAGACTGATCCTAATGGTTTCTCACTCTACACATCAGTTTTTTGTGAAAGTTTGCTTGCTTGCTTGCTGCATCGATGATCTATATTAGCTACGATCTGAAAGGGAATTATGCAGATAGGGCACGGCACTTTGCCTACTTTGTCCTGCTTTTTGTGTCGGTGTATGTATGTGTGTGTGAACTAGAGTACAGTCGACTTGACAAACATTTCAGCACACCGATACTTTGTGTAGTGATGCTTTTGGGGAGAGATGCAGATCTGAAAAAATGCAAAGAAGTGCTTTCACTTTTCGTACTCTTGGCGTACAGTAATTGCATTTGCGCTCACTCGACTAACCTGCCACGGCACTGTCTAATGAAAATATTTTTTTCATATCTTTCTGGTCTGCCACAGGCTGCTGTCATCAAGTAGTATTGATTTATGAGAATCCTTTTTCTGCATCTGTCTGGACAGATATTGTATCTGATTGTATCATTAATTTTTCAGTAATATAAGCGTCATGTGCAAATTACTTCAGTCTTCATATTGCCTCTAACTGGTGGTGCACCTAGCAATTGTCTACACTTCTCTGGTTACCAAATTGCCCGAATCTGTTCTGTAATTCTGGTCATTTTGCATCATGATCTGTCATTTGAAAGTCCAAACTGTACAACAGCATCATTTTTGGACCAAGCCATTGGCACAAACAGAACAAAATGTTACTCTAAAATCAAGTGCACGATGGCCTGTTATTCACATGGCACTAGTTTTTTGGGAAGCGATAAAGGCAAAACATTTGTGAAACAGGCATAACTAAAGCAAATTCATTTCATTTTTGATTGTCGATTTTGGTAAAAGATTATGATGATGATGATGATGGATATGTCAGGCTCAGTGATGTCTGGATCAATAATTCATTCATTTAGTCAATGCTGATGCACAGTTGTTTGACCTTTGCAGTGGAAAAAGGTAGACAAAATTCTAATTTGCCTGGTCAAGCAGCATCACTTTAGTTACTCAATCTAATCGGTCTTAATTTTAATTTTTTTTGTTTATGACCCACTCAGAAACGCTTTGTCACTGGGCATGATTGAACAGCTGGCTCAGCATTTGCAGCAGGACCCAGAGGGCAAGTTAAGGGCCATTGTGATCAACGCCAACCACGGTGGAAAGGTTTTCTCTTCGGGACACGATCTCAAGGAGATGGTAAGTGCAAACACATTTTTCTTCCTCCGCCTTGCACTAACAATTGTCTTGTCACTGTTAATTACTCATTTGGAAGTAGTAGTGCACTGCACTAATTGAGTTTGTCGACAGCCTATTGTTCACATAAAAATACAGCGCAGCTCATCTGCATATTCTACAAAAAAAGACAGAATCGTTGTCGTGAACTGAATCGATAGTCAGCAGTGTGTCAGCAGACTTTGCACTAGCTACTCTTTTATTACGACTGTACATTTACTCAATGTGAACGTAGTAGTATGCCACACTTGAATATGATCTCAATAGATCATGACCCCCAGCACTTGACAGATCGACTGCGCACTTTTCTTTCATTCAATTCAGGTCTAGAAATAAAACACCACAGAATGCATTAGAAAATGTATAATTTAGGGCTGGCAGTTCCCCTCCTATTCATTTCGACACACCATTATATCAATGGCTATTGCATCAATTGGCACTGCATCTTTTTTAAAGTGTTCGTGCTCTTGTTATATTTTTTTTCTCAAGACCGATTTTGGCAACACTACAAAATACTGCTTTCCACTGCCTTCCTTTTTGAATGTTTTATGTTTTTTAACATCCACCCCCTATTCAACAAGGCAATTCATTCGATTATTTACCGAATTGACAGCGGCAGCATGCTTAGATAATCGAGTTCCGACAGCTATAAAATATGGCTTTCTCTGCATTGCCGTGTCGAGTGCCGTTGAAGAAGTTGTATTCGTAGTCTGAGATACTATGTAACCTTTACCAATGACCGTTTGTAGTAAATGCATGCATGCCCCAATAGTCAGTAAACGATGTGCAGTCTGAAAACTTTGTTTTTTGTTCAGTCACTTTTGAATCTCTTTATCAACTCTGGTGGCGGATTTGATTTGGATTGATGTTTATTTTATACATTGCTATTATGAATTTATTATTTTTATTTATAGTTTTTTTTGTATGTCTGCAAAAGGCAATTTAGATGTGTGTGGTGTTTGTGTTTAGGGTTGTGTGGTGTTTGTGGGTAAACTAGGGCTCGATGTGGCAAAAGGATTTGTAGGCATTACTGTCAGTCGGCAATATTTAGGCTGTTTTAGTTTTTTTAAAAATGATGGTTTTTGGGCAAGCACGCAGTGGTTGTTTTTTTTGTTGAAATGATTGAATTTATACTTGATTGAATTGAGGTTTCTTTCTTTTTACCCATCATGTTGTTAATATTTGCTTTTTGTTGTCTTCACATCGTTTTTGTTTTCCATTGTGTTTTTGAGTAGACAAAAAAAGATGAAGTATGAGATCACATTACATTTATGATTACCTTCATTTTAAAGTTTAAATTCAAATTGTAATTTATGAGGTGATATTCTCTGGCGTTTTAATAAAAATAAAAATGAACATTGAGTAGAATCGGAAGTAGAAGATGATACCCTAAGACAGTACTGTCCAAATACTAAGACACAAAAAAAGATGTTTTTGTCTGTTCTTTTTTTCATTTTATTTTTTCAGTCCTCATTGACTCACAACACCACACACACAATTTTGTAGTAACTTTGTTGCAGCAGACTTTTCCAATGGAAGGCCCACTACTTTTTATTAGGGAATGGTAGTTATCCTTGGCATCGTAATTTAATATCTATGCCATTTCATTTTGTTTCGTTTTGTTCCAGTATCTTTACAATTGAACTTCTGCAACATCCCAGCAGCCAGCAACGTTTGCCTTTGTGTCTGTGGCACTGGCAACTTTGCAGTTGGCCATTAAAATGATGGCAGATTTTGCAATTTGTTCCTAGACTGAACTCGATTATACAGCCATCTTTCTCTTGTCGATTTAATTAGTAGTTTTGCGAGGGTTCGCTTACCATTCCTTGAACCACAGGCAGAGGCAGGAGGAAAACGAAGAGGAGGGGAGGGTTTAGAGTTAAGGGGTAAAAATGGGCTGCTGCTTGCTTATTCAATTCGATACTCTGTTTTTTACTTTGCAGCAGAAGCAGGATAACCTAATCGAATTAGGGCACTGCCTGCCAGTGTTTCTTTTTCTTCTTTAATTCCGCAACCAACTCTTCTCCCACTTCATCTTGACATATGTCAGTGTTGTTGCTGCTGCTGCTCCTGTGTGTGTCTATGTAAATTTCTTTCTAATTTCTCTAGTTCGATATAATAATCCCGTGGTAGTGGTGTTGGAAGGCTTCTTCATTCACTTATTTCACTGGCACTGCACACATTCTCTGGCCAGTGAAATGAGTAGAAAGAGAATCCCATTACTGAATTTAATTGCCAATGAAAAGATTTAAATTAAATTAACTGCAGTACAAGTTTGGCTGGCAACAACCAAGAGGACATACAGGCAATTGAGCAGACTTGTATGTCACGAGTGCTGCCGTTGAAAGAAAGGTACATTTGCAAGGCCAATGCCAGTGCTCTACATTACACCAGAAATTGCTTTTTAGGGAAAAATTGTGCTTTCACTGAGTTTCATTGTCAGCCCAGTTTTAGAAAATAGAAAATCAGTGTTGAACAGAACGATTAGATCGCATCGCTGAGCATCCACTGGTGGTCACTGCAGCACTTCCCAGTGGCCATTTCACTTCAATTGAATGGTGCTGTTTATTATTATTATTAATAATTAACTTTGTACTGTTCACTTTGTACTCGCCTATCTGTTCGCCTTTTGCTGGGCACTAAAATTCTGTTCTCCTTTGTGTGATGACATCGCAATTAAACGGCGTTTTATCGCCCCTTTTTGTGCACCACAATTGGCGCCCATTTGACGAGTGAATGGCGGAGAACCGAATTCAATTCTCTGATTCAGCAAAAGCACAAGCATTACTGCCACCACTGTTGTTCAGTAGTAGTAGTAGACTTGCTCACTTCTTCTTTAGTAGGTCATTAAAGTCAGCCACTTTGTTGCAGTGAAAGTGCTGACCACTATCACTGGCACTAGCTCGTTCAGTTTTGGAATTGATAGTCTGGTAGTGTTTTTCAGTTTTCACCACTGTTGTCAGTAACCCTGTTGGCAAACAAAAGAAAAACTGAATTACTTGATGGAACAAATGGTGTGTGTGTTTGTGTGTTTTCATTTATCTATTCACTTTTTAAGCGGACAAATTGCTGACACGCATACTCATTTGAGAGCAAGTCCTTTGTCACTTTTCTCACTTACCCTCTCATTACCAGCTCACCAGATCACTGTGTTCAGCGTTCGCAATAGTCTGCGTTTAGTGTTGCAGACACTGTCGGATCAGCAGATTTAAATTGTACAGTAGCGAAAAACTTTTTTGTTTGTCCTCTTGTTTGTCATTCACAATGTGCACACATTTCAAAGAATTTCCCATTTTGCAAACGTACGTTTCTGCACCAGTGCTTATTGAGTTGTCGTGTTTTCACTTTGTTTTGTGTCACTTCACTCTGGTACACCTTGTCATTTGTTCTACTCCCTTTCCTCCCCTTCTTTTAAACTTTTCATTTAATTTCAACTGTACAATTGTAATCACCACTTTGTATGTCATAGGCAACGCTAAACAGCGAGCAGTCTCGGCATATTTTTGAGCGGTGCAGTGATTTGATGTTGACCATTCGAGCCTCGCCGGTGCCGGTGATTTGTCAAGTGGACGGTGAGTGGGCAGCATCAGCTCAGCATGGCAATTTTAATAAATTTTTTCTTTTTTTTCTCCTTGCGCAACAACCCTAACCATCATGGCACACTACACTCTTCTAATTGCTTCTTCTGCTCCTGCTCTTGTGGCAGGTCTGGCGGCGGCCGCCGGCTGTCAGCTGGCCGCCTCCTGCGACATTGTCCTCGCCACCGAGCACAGCACCTTCTCCACGCCGGGCGCCGATGTGGGTCTCTTCTGCTCCACGCCGGGCATTGCCGTGTCCCGCTCTGCCAATCTTAAAATGGCCGCTTACATGGTGCTCACAGGGAGAAGCATCACCGCCAACGGTAAGGAGTAGGGAACTGCCATTGCTCGGTTTGGTAGGCCAACAGCAACAGCATCAGCATCAGCATCATCTACAGCTGCCACTGACACCGCTGAATGACTGAATTTAGGCAGCAGCGGATGTGCGGCTAGATGCACTAAATGCCACATGTTTCTCACCACTGTTCTTTTCTCTCCTTTTTCCCTATGCAGAGGCACTGGTAGCCGGTCTGATCACTCGTGTCGTCCAGAACGACTCTGAACTGCAAAGTGAAGTATGTGTGTCTCTTTGTGTCTTTGTCTTTGCAATATGTAATGTGTGTAATGTTCAGCAGTGAGTGCACTTCACTGTTTCAGTGCCTCTGCTTTTGTTACAACGCTCTCTTAATTAACGCACTGAGACGTGCTTCTTACATTGTTCTCTTCTTTTTTCTTCTTTTTTCTTTCTCTTTTTCTTTAGACTGACGCAGTTTTGCAGTCGATACTTGCCAAGAGCCGCTCGGTGATAGCGCTAGGAAAGAAGTTTTTCTACAGGCAAATTGAACTTGATTTGCCCACTGCTTACAGGTAATCCATTGTGTGTTTTCTTTTTCACCATTTTCATCAACTACGTTTTTGACCTAATCAAAAATTGTGGTTTGTTTGTTTATGCCTGCTCTTTTTTGTTGTTTGCATTGCAGCCAGGGCAGCTGTACGATGGTGGATAATTTGCAGCTAAAGGATGGTCAGGAAGGAATCAAGGCCTTTATTGGCAAGCGCAAGCCGGCTTGGTCACACTCTTCAGAGTAGTTTGGTTAACAAAAAGTTTTGGCCTGTTCAAGCTTCAACTGTAGTTTTCTGAGCCTGTTCCCTGAGCACCCCCGTTTGTTTGCCTTTTAATTAAAATCAATGGCCTAAAAGGTGCCCGTTAGTGTCTTGTTTAATACCACCACCTCTGGCACACAGTTTTTTCGGTGCACGGATGCTTTTTATTACTGCGCTTTTTTGTGAATTTTAAATTTTAAATGTTTTATTATTGTGCGGCCATTTATAATTTGATGCATAATTTATGTTCATTTGAGCACAGTGCACTGGTAAGTCAGCACGCAACACCGACAACTGCAACAACTGCAGTTTCACTTTTTCCTTTCATTTTCAAGTCATCCCGTACTCTAATTAAGCCTTCGTTTGTTTGCAATCTTTTTTACCCCTTTTATCGGTAAATCGCCTTTACTTTCTAATTCGTTTTATTTTATTTCGCTCAACTATTCACTTTCTCTCCTTCAAGTCACCAGAAAGGAGAAAAGGCACACACAACAGCAAGCTTGATTGAACATAAATAATTCTTTTGGTGTACTAGGTGGCTGGTTCGAGTTGCCGATTGAGACTTTGCCAGTGGGAAGCACGCAGAGCCACCATCGAACTGCTGTAGTTGGCTGGGCATTAATTATTTTCGGATTTTGTTGGACTTAAAGTCAGCAAAGTCAACATGGAGAAAGAGAGAAGGGGAATGCATTTTGTTGGTGAGTTGGTGCAAGCACACACATACTCATTGTTTGCTGGTTGGTAGTAGCAGTGGTCGGCCATCACTTGCCGCTGTCAATGGACCAAACTGCAGCACACCATTAGCGGCGCAGTGATGCACTCACACTGCTCACATGTGCCGGCGCTGCAATTTGCACTTGCATTGCTATCTTATCTGCTGGGAATACTGCACTCTGTACTGTTCTGGTAAATACACACAGTTTTTTTTTCAATTTTCTGTTCTTTCCGTCCGTTTTGTAGTACAGTATTCTTTTAGCTTTGTTTCAATTTCAAGTAACTTTTTTATTTTTTTCTCCTTTTTCAGCCAAATTAATGAGCCTGTTTTTGTTCGTTTGCTATTGACTTTGCGGCTAGAGAGCTTTGAAAATGCCAATTGGCAAATGTCAATTTAGTTTTGTGCTGTCAAGGGCTGCTGCCAAATTGATCGAAATCTACCTATTTATACGGGTAGAAGCTCATTTTGGATCAATTCAAGTACTCTTAATTCAATTTACTTGCCAGAACTTGGACTGACCACTAAAAATAGGAATCACTGAGTTTATTGAAATTAAACCTTTCGTGCCTAGTTTGATTGGCCATTTTTAAAAAGCAGTTTTAATTACAACAGTTCTTTTTGTTTGTCACAAAAAATTGAAAAATGCAATTAATCGTTGTAGTTTGCTTCAGCTTCAGCTTTAGCAACCGGCTTAATACCGATCAGTCCCTTGAGACGATGGTATGAAGTTTCAATGGCTTCTTGAAAACTTGGCAGACAGTGAGTTTTGCCCATAAATTGAATATCATTAATGTTTTCTCCTTCATGTGAGGTCACGAAATTGAGCAGGCCAGTGCTGTGTTTGTCAGCTGATTCGACAGCAGACTGAAACGTCTGAGCCGCCAGTTTGATTGCCATCTCCTTGCTCAGGCCCATGTTGTGGCCGGCGTCAGCGAGGACTGCAATGAAAAAGTAGTTGGCGTCGTTCTTCATTCTTTCTGAAAAGTAGCCGAGTTTGGTGAATGCAGAAATGAGGTCTTGAACCATGCTGCACTGTTTCCAATCGGGCTCCATTTTGGGAGTGTCATCGTTTAAGTTGTTGACGTTCATTTTTAATTCAAGTTTGTGGTCCGATTTTGACTTTTTCTGTATTTCAGCATTGCTAGTTGAAAAAGTGACGAGTTTTGCTTTGGAAGATTTTTCAGACAAAGGGCTGTCTTCTGTTTGCTTACTCATGATAACTGCAGTAATTTGCTTTTGCACAATGCAAAAGTCAAGTCTGATAACTATGTTTTTCTATTTATTCGATATTTTTTAAAAGTTGTATACTTTATTGCACGTATACAATTCCCTTTTTTCAATTTCAATTTATTTTGGCAATCTATGTGAGTGTACCTGCATTCGAATGCAAAAGTGTGATTAAAATTTCTTTTTGGTTACAGGTTTTTTCCTGTTATAAGTTTTCAACAGTTACGCATATTAAAGTCATCACGGTTTCGTTTTACCGCCACTGTTCCTCCCTCCCCACCTACTTTTTCCATCTGGCCAATTTGCACTGTACTGAGGGTGAACTTGCCTGCAGTGCATTGCTGCACTGCAACTGCACTGGAACACCAGTGCTTCTTCGACAGAAGTAGCCCACAGCAGTAGTCACTGGAGACCTATGTCGACTTTTTGAATTTTAATTTGTCAATTTACTGTGCCGTCTCCAGTGTCTTATTTGCCGTTGACTGTTGCGTAGTGTTACGCAGCACTAATATGCCAGTGGATGTCTGGGTCCGAATGTTCAGGTTTGCACACTTACACTGACTCTACTAATTTAGGAGAATCGTTTTTAAAAATATGTTTTTTGTAAAGACAACTCTTTACTTTGCTTATTACTGAAATCACCAACTTTTGTTTCTGCTTTTGTTCAACCTGCTTGTTTTTTGCAGTTCTTTGTCTTTAGTTTGTCACCGTTATTATTATTGCTGCAAAGTACAACTTTGTACAATCTTGTTAATTTTACTAGTGCATCGTGCATTTTAACTGGCGGGCATTGAAAAACATATTAAGTTGGGAATGCTGATTTTCATTGCAAAATTCTCTAAAGGCGTTTGTTCACAAAAAAATTTTTTATGCAAGTTTGCTTTTTAATATTATTTCTACTAACTAACCAAATTAAAAGTCTGCTCGAACCTAGTGTCTCTAGTGTTTTGTGCCTTTTCTAATGTGCCCGTTACCTTGCTAAATTGACCACTTTTTTAATCATTTAGTTTTGATGTGAGTCACTTCCTTTCTTACTTCAAGACTGGCTGTCACGCACAAGCACTTGCATAATCTGTCCAATTGTTTTCGCATACATCTCTAGCGAGTTGATTTGTTTGCTTTACGATTGTTTTTCTGCCAGACAGGTTTTTCCCCTCCTCAATCATTTTGCTCTCTGTGCCCAATCACAATTGCGTCCTTTTGATTTATGTGCCAATTGGGGGCTGTCACACTGAACTGCCTGTCTGTTTTTTGTCTGCCAATTTTTCCAATAAAACTATTGCTGATCAATGCTACTATTCTTTCAGAAGGGCAATTTTGTTTTGTTCGTTCCAATCCAAAACAGTGTCATTGTTTTTGCTCAGTGTGCCTAATCTGGGCGCCGTTTTAATTACCACCAAGTTGTTGTCGCCCATTTTTTGGTTTTGTTGGCAGAGACTGTGCTTATCGATGACCAGTGACCGCTGCACTGCTATTTAATAACCAAAATGCCGTTTTATTATTTATGCTCTAGTGAACAACAAACGATCAAAAACATAAACAAACTTTTGCAATAAAACTAAAAAATAGATGCCAACAAGGACATTTTCGAGACAATTATGTTGTTGCTTTTTCATGTAGTATCTGTAATGACCATTTGAGATGATATTTGAGTGAGTCATATCAGTTATCTGCTCATTATAGAAATAGTAATCAATAATATTTAATTTAACTAATGGACGATTCGTTTGCTGTCCGACCTGATGCTTAGTTTGCTGTTTTGTACTGACTACAGTTATCATTCTCTACAAATCTGTCTATTCAGCTGGTGCATCTTTGTTCCTCTGCACGCATTTGTGGTGTTCAGTTTGTCTACTGAAATAACACTCAGGCACACATAAGCACTTTTTGCATTGCACTTGACACTTTGAATTCACCATGCAATCGGTACCCTATTTACCCAGTTTTGCTATCTTTTTCCCTTTGTGCAAAGGCATCTTCGTTCATTAGATCGATGGCGTAGGCAAATTTTAGTTGAATGAAAGCGTTTCATTGCAACAAAAGGCGCACATTGAGTACGGCTGCACGCAGATACGAAGAGGTAAAAGAGTAGAAGTGGAAAAAATAGTAGTAGTAGTAGTAGACCAGTCATCCTAGTCATACTGTTCATTACCCTACGAGTCATTGCATTCTAATGAAGACAATTGTGCCTCAACTTGGCTGGGCCCACTCCATTCTTTGAAGTCAGCCACTCGCACCACACCAGCTTCTCTTCAGTTTTCCCCTTCTCTCTTCTTTCTCTTTCACAACCCTTTCAATCATCACTGGAACATGCATTACTGACTCCTCTTTTTGGCTCTTCAATATCTCATCTCTCTCTCATTTTCTTCTCATCTGCTGGAAAAAGCTCGGAGTGAGTCCCAAACTCACATATGCAGCAAAATACACAAAGAACACACACACACACATTCCACAAAAAAGGGGCAATGATTGATGGGTGCGATTTAATTTACTGCACTGTGCCGGCTAATCTGCTTTGCCTTTTCGGTGTCAGTGCTATGTAGTGCTGGTGCTGGTGGTCCAACCAAAACCCATCAACATAGGCGATCCGTCAGTGACACACATTCCACCCTCCTCCTGCTGTTTACTTTTCCACTGATATTTTACAGTTTTTCTCTTTTCTTTCTGTTTTTTCCAAATAATCAGCAAACAGCACAGTATGATTTTTGTGTTTGCAGACACACTCACTCATCGAGCATTACTGGAGTTGTCCTGTGACTTTTCTCCTCGCTTCTTTTATTCATGTTTAGAAGGTGGCTCATTACCAAAACTAACAAATTTAGTAGAACCATTTTGACTGGCCATGTTCACGCTGATTGAACTAAATTGAGTTGACACTTGGCCGCTCGCTAGCCTGCACTGGCTTTAGGCTGTCACAAGGTTTTGGCACTTTACAGTACACTGCACTACCAATTTGGGAATGCTGCTTCTTTATTTTCCTCAGGTGTAATTGCAGTTTGGTTTTCATAAATGCAAAAACGAAGCGTTCCACCTTTTTCAATCCTTTTTGAGCTGGCAATCAATGCAGTGCTTGGTCTGCTTGGTTGCTGCTGCTTTCCAATGTTGGTGTCGCAATTTGTTTCAATCATACAAACACAACAGAGTAAACACACGGACACTGAAAAGCTGAACAATTTTGCAATTTTTGTCATTTTTCTTGACAACGATAGTGCTCAGCTCAGCTTTCCACTTGATTGGTGATCAAGTTTTGAAATATTTGTTTGTTAAATTTAAAGTGCGTTCAGGCAATAAATTGTGCCCACTTGAGACTGCCGTTGTTTCTGCTGTTGAACACATTCTTCTGTTGCCCAAAACATGACTGGTCACTGGCACTGCCTTCTTCTTGCTGTCAAACAAATGACATTTGATTTTTCGGATCGATAGGGGCCAGAAGTAGAGGGTGATTGTCATCGCCGACTGAGTGTTGTAAATCAAAATGATCGCCCTTCGGAAGCAACAGCAGATGGGAGGAAAAGGAAGAGGAGGGAAGGCTGGGCGATTGATCAGGCCAGTGGATCTCAGACTCTGCCTGTCTGTCAAACTGACTGATTCTGACTGTGAATCTCTATCCGCTGCCATCATTTAGTTTTTGTAGCACACAATAGCCCCTTTTCTAGACTCAATCGACTGCTGCTGCTCTGCTCACACATTATTCCGCTGCGTTCTTTTTCAGCTGTAGGCTGCGACAATCTCCACCCTGAATTGATTGACCATTGCAAGCTCCACTCCAGCTAGAATAAATGAATGGCGATCAGAGAGACGAGGGAAAACTCTGCAACGAATGTGACTTCACAGACTGCCGAACAGAGAAGAGAGAGAGAGGAGAGAGAGAGAGAGAGAGAGAGAGAGAGAGAGAGAGAGAGAGAGAGAGAGAGAGAGAGAGGCCAAGTGGTGGCAGGCAGACTTTGTGGCCGTTTGTCTGTCGATCTGTTTGTCTGCTTTTGTTAGCACTTGTTCTGGTCTAAGCCAGCATGACTGCAGTGTCTGCCTGCCTTCTTCCTGTTCTGGTCGCACCTAATGGTGACTCGCCTAAATATGGCACTACCACTGACGACCGTTGAATTAGGAAAATTACCCGCCCGATTACCGTGAGACCTGCTTTTTTACCTTTTGCAGTGAAAGCAGATCAAAATAAAGCAGCAACACGAGCTCAACGAGTAACGTGTTGTGCCTTTTTTGCATACTGTGCCTGAAGTTTAGCAATCACTGGGCTCTAATGGTCTTTCACTGCTGCTGGTCTCCTCACTTTCACTAATAGTCCACCCTGACCCCCTCTGGTCTGGCGCATCGCAAGTGACGTTCTGATGACGTACAAAAGCAGTTCGCCCTGTCAAAATCCGCCTTCATTTGTTGTCGTTGTTGCGACGAAAACAAATTTTCAAAATGTGTGTGTGGGTTGATAAACTTTTGTTTTGCACTGTTTGATCCATTTACAATTTCAGCGGGCTACAAACTATATTTGTTGTAGCAGAGTTATTATTTATGCAGCACACAGCAGTGGAACACTTTTTAAAAGTAGAAAGAAAAAA